>JBAJFG010000152.1:0-400000 GCA_037903475.1 Ancylostoma caninum | reverse complement strand
GTTCACATGAGAATCCACGAGTTTGCATGAGTACAAGGAATAGATTTCCCAACAAGGGGCAAAGTGCAAAACTTAGGGGGCACGCGGAGTTGAACCACGGACCTCTCGATCTGCAGTCGAATGCTCTACCACTGAGCTATACCCCCACTGCCGCGATCCGAGAGAGTGTGGATTCTGGCGAAACCCAGCGTTTGGGTGTCAGCAACGTTGCTACTCGAGTTCACATAAGCATCCATGTGTTTGCATGGGTGCAAAGAACAGATTTCCCAATAGTCGCGAACAGTCCCTATCCGAATTCTAAATCGGAAACGTAATCGAGGACCAGAATCAACAACAAAACCGCTAGGGGTTGTTCTGGCCATGTGCAAGTGATGAGCTCAATAAACTAGATATGGAATTCTCATTGCAGGTGAAGGCAATATGTGTAACATTGAAATACCTACCTAGATGAGCTCAAATTTACATAATCCTGTATCAGTAGCATCTGTAGCAAGTTTCGGACCCTTTTGAGATCAGTCTAGTGGGTTGCGCTGCCTTGAATGGCCTGAATAGTATTTCCATTATGGCATAAATGAGACAAAATGGTGTCTTTGTTAGTGTAGGCAACTACTCCAGCATTAGGTATAACATTGCTAGGTTGAGGAAAGATAAAGTTTTCGTTTGCTTTTTACTTCGTTTTTGCTATGTTCGTTTTCATTTTTCTCGACAGTGTGAGTCGCGCTTTTTTTTCGCGCAGTTCGATTTCAGAGACCATGAACCCATAATGGCCTCAGCGGTTTCGTTAGATGTTAGCGTGCTGATACTACTAAATCAGTGTGTATTGGAATATTTTTTGGAATATTTGGATCAGAGGAAGAAGCCAGATATTGAGATAGTGTGGGATAGCACGAAAATAGGCACAGTCATCAATGAATTAAATAGCATTCTCGTCCAGTGATTCCATTCCAGTGGCTCTTGAATTGCGCAGTACCTTCAATTTCAGATTTCGAAACAATTTAAGCAGAGCGCCGACCGAAACTGCGCGGTTTTCTTCGACATGTCACACCACTTCAAACAGGGGAAGTTGGCGGAGGAATCCTAATGAAGAACTCTAATGTGCTCTATTGTAGATGGAGGACGTTGCTGTAGAAGACGGTAGTAAGGATTCAGAGCTCTGGACTAGTATTCGTGACCACAAAACCATGCGAAACCAGGCTAGCGCACAAATTTTTACCTCCTGCTTCTCTGAACATTACGCTGTTTATAGACTCACCGTGCGAAAGCGTCTCTTTGCGGCGATTCCTCTCAGACCCATGTGCCAAGTTGGGCGACTAAACCGACAAAAAATAATCCCGAGGCGACGGGCAAAGTGGGCGGGGCAGCCAATCACAGCGCCTCTCTCCATCCACCCATGTGACGGTGGGGGGGGGGGGGTCCGCGCTTTGTACAGAATAAGATCTTTTTATGCACAATAGGCGTGGCTTCTTTGGTGTGTCGACATCTCTGTTCTGTGAAATGTCCTTTCACAGAAAATAAATGCCAGAAGAGTAACTAAATTCAACTTATACAAAATCTTTTCTAATTAGAACGTGTGTTTAAACAGCGCAGCTGAAGTCTGTTTCGAAAACGACGACAGTTGAGTATCTGTGCTGCTGATCTGCATCTCTCGCCTGCCTTTTCGTAAATGGCAGTATTTCTCGCGTTTTTCCTCTAATAGCTTCACAACTATGTTCTCCGGTGAAACATCCCACGTGTCCAGAGCAAAATGGATCAAAACATTGACGTAAATCTAACTATTTCAAACGCTTGGTTGTCCCTCTGAAGCAGAGGTTAGCGGTCTTTCTGCTGCCTACCACCTCGTTGCAGGTATCTCCACTCGAAGCCCTGTCAACTACACAGTATTCAGAGTGGGCGCACGCGTCAGTTCAGCTGCTGATGTCCTTGGTGCGCGCGAACGAATGCCCGCTTAGCCTGTTTTGCTTGTAACGCTATACCGGTTCGCCTATCAATTCATGTAATTCCATCATGCGACTTAGAATAGGCACGCTATGCGGACATCAACTTTATTTGGTCAGTTTCTCCGCCCTAGCTCTACAGTCACCTTCTTGGACGTTTTTCCTCCTGTAAACAGAAGATGTTGTGCCTTGGTGTCTATGCAGGCCCCTAGACATCTTGTCTCTTTCAAAAATGATTCATTTCATCATTTTATTCCATCTGGTGGCCATGAAATTTCTTCGTTTTCGGCTTGCAGAGGTGACAGGCGATCTTTTCAAGAGTTGTTGGATCGATGACACACATTGATTGTCGACTTCGGCAAGGTCGTTTCCAAGTAACATTTCCGAACTCGCTTCTGAACAGTTCCGCCGCTTTGTCGACACTCGTTATTTCAGGACGGCACTTTTCCTGAAATTTCTATTTTCACGCCCAAATTTCTTGTCCTCGTCCCTAACCAGGCATTTTTTCATCCTATTTTTGTTAGCAAGGGATTCTGCTAGGAATTCAGGATCTTGACCTCGTTTTTTTGACTCTGGACTTCTTTTCTTCTGTGAAATGGAACTTATTATTATGCAAAGAGAAAGAAATTCCGAGCACGTGCTGACCCTTGAATTCCCGTCGATCGCTCTTTATCTACCAGTAGTCGTTTGCGCATGCAGTCCCCAATGCAGCATCACCAATCTCCTTCAAGTTTCGTAGAGGCTGGGGAGAAATTTCTTCAAAATTACCAAAGGACGGCACTTTTCCTGAAATTTCTATTTTCACGCCCAAATTTCTTGTCCTCATCCCTAGCCAGGCATTTTTCATCCTATTTTTGTTAGCAAAGGATTCTGCTAGGAATTCAGGATCTTGACCACCCTTGACAAAGGAATTTTTCTTTAACGACGATCTCCATGCATTCCACCTATCACGAAACTTGGAGTCAACGGTCGATGATACTGCTGATTCACCGAAGAACTTGTTATTATTGATGGGTCTACTCCGAATCTCGAGAACAACTCTGAGAAACGACCCTTTTTTAGTTTCTGTTAGAGTTTCCACCATGTATATCCACTCACGTTTTCGTTAAAAGCCAATGTATTAGCTAAAGGCTGCTTTTTTGCTGTTTATTAGTTCTCGGTGCTACATCTTTCACCTTTTTTGCTCCTGAAGGGCAGTGTCCCACTCTGCTTTTTGGGTGAGGTAATAGCAGATCTTGGACCTTCTGGATACGCTGATTCCTGTGGTGTGGATGAAATACTCTGAGGTGGTCTTCAAACCCTTTTTTTTCAAATAACTATCTACTAGTCTCTACTAGTCTACTAGTCTAGGCCTCTACTAGTCTGGTCAGCAAATCAGTGGGGAAAGCCGTAGATCACTGTTGACCTCATCGATCGGGCAGAGCAAGACATGGTCGGCAAAGCTGCACCTTTGGCGGACTCACAGCGATGCAAGAAGTTTGACCTTTTCAAAACCGGAGTTTTCGTCACCTTGTGACTTCTGATGTGAACCATTCGAATCAGCATTACGAGAAGGTTCAGGAACTGCCGATGTCGCCGACATCAAAGATGCGGATGGGACACTGTTGTTAATTCTAAATTATGTTTTTACGAAATGAATTAGTTTCAAGAGGAAGGAAGCAAACACAGCGCTGATGTGATATAGACCCTATCAAAAAAGTCGTGTGAGTAACAGGTGCATCATGCTACCAACTCAAATAAAAGCCTTTACTACTTACTACCTACAACTTACTTTTTCATTCGATCCGGGGTGTGAAATAGTTTCTATGCTCTTTGTCTCGGTTACATTCATCTATATATGTAGAACGCTTTTATAGAAAACGGATGAAAAATTGATCTTTGAAACTATAGGGACACTTGTCTTTGATTGAACATTCCCATTAGAAAGAAGTGACCTGTAACTAGTGGAACCTTTCCTAGCTGTTGTCACTGCAAGCATCATTTCCGCTGCAGTAATTAACGCATTCGCGACAATGTGCTCAACCGGTTGACACTCGTGCTGCGACGCGTGGGACTGCGTGCTCAGTCGGGTGAGCACGCTCTTTCTGGGTCATATTTTTGTGAAGCAATCATAATTAGCAAATTCTTATGCAGTGATATATCAGGTTGGTGAGAAATTAATTGTCGAAACGAACACTCCAATTTAAAGTGTTATAACTTGGCTTCAACACACCCTTGTTCATTATTTTGATGCCCATTTAATTCGCTATATCTCTTCTCACAATCCTTTCAGAATGATATGCCTTTACAATGAAAACTGAGATCGCAAAAATCTGCAAACTTTTGGAGGGCGGGTGTGGGTCATGATGAGGCAAAAGTGGGTGGGCAATGTGTCTGCGATTGGTTCATTCGAACCCTCGCCCCGCCCTTCAGGACCTACTCGCACTAATTCGCGCGCGATTTCACCAGTTGCCCATGCAAATATGAATGTGAGTGGGGACGAGTCGACGCCGAAGGGCGGGAAGACGCCGCCCCATTTTGCCTCATCATGACCCACACCCTTGGAGGGCGATTTCGACATGCTCTAGATCAGCAATCTGCTGCTGTCACAGGTTTACATTTAGGGCTCAGGAAAAGTGATACTCAGTAAGGGAAAGGAATGAGCAGAATGAACGAGAACCTCGATGCCTCACTGCGCCAGTTTTTGCAGGGGATGTTTCTAAGTGAGAGGCTCAGCGCTACCCTGGATCATGGGAAAATCCGATTCTGTTCACCACTGCCTAGCACATTTACAGCAGATTTTTGGAAATGAACTCGAAATAACAATACTAGAGCTCTGCTGTCAACGCGTTGGAGAAAGCTGCAATCAACCACACCCTTACAGCACAACCAAACTCTTGACACAACCTCTCTATAAAGAAAATCTGATTTAGGAAAACTAAGAAGTGGGAAAACGTCTCTACCCATACCCATTCGCATTCATTTTGTTATCGGACAGAAAGTGAGCTTCAACTACAATAATTACACTGCTTAGAAATTAGTCGTTGTGGGACGAAAAATTAGGTTAGAAAAGATGTCACAGCGGTTGAAACGCTGGTCATCGGTCAGATCGTGTGGTGTTCCCTTCCGCACCTTTCCTAACCTGTCGATTAAAGCCAAATGTTTCGAAACTCTAGTATAGTGAGCTTCCGTCCCTGCACTCAACGTCCGAATGGTAGGATCCGGTTTAGGTCCCACGACTGTCCTTAACACTTCATCACCACGGGACAACGTGCGATCATGACCATGGTTGCCTTGGGGTTTAAAATTGCTGGAAGGGAATTTTGCTTCCAGTACCTCACTGTCTGTTGGAAAGAAGAATCCGAGCGAAAAGAAATGCAAGATTACCGATTACAAGATTTTCACCTTCGGTGAAAAGTAATCGGGTTTGAAGTCATCAACCATAATTATCCAAAAATCGCATCGGCTCATCATTTGTTTGCGGCTCTACAAAACGGTACCGAGAGGAGCTAGCCAGAATATTCAAGCGGTATTTGAAAGAGAAGGAAAAGTCCTTCCAAAAGGTCACACAAGTTGGCTTGAAATTGCTCAAATTTGACGGAAGAGGAAAATTGACTTGTGCATACCCCAGAACGGCAATTAATTTCGCACGAACCTGATACTTACAAATATCCAAGCGTTCTACATACCCTGGACGGAGCAAATATTCTCTCAAACTTTTTTAATACGTGGTTGAAACGTACAACAAAAACAATGACACACATAAAAAAGAAACTTCAGTCAATATCAAGTGAATGGACGACAAACTTTTGGAAACACTCTTGACGATCATAAAAGAGAAGACGATCAATCTCAGATCTGCGCAAATCCGGAGTATTGCGCGGCAGAGGAAATGTTCCTATCACCTGGGACCGCGTGCTCAAGCGGTTGAGCACGGGACTCAGGCGCACGAGGTTCCTTACGCATTGTTCCAGGTGTGTGGACTGATTATTCAGATTGCTCAGATTAAAAATGTTATCTAATGTGAGTCCCGGGCCGTCTAGATATGTATTGATGCTTCTTTCATTGGGTTGGGGAATAAGGCCGTGCGGTTTTTTCTTCAATTTGCTTTGTCACGGTAATTTTGACTCCGCTCAATTTGTGGTTACGGCCCATTTTGTAGCACTTGATCTGCTTCTTGCCAGTATCACAACCAGGTTCCTCAATTCTCGCCTCACCCTTTTTCCTACCACATGGAATGTTACCACCCACGCCAACAAAAGTTAACATCTCTGCCATCGACTACCGTTCGACTTCAATTGTGGATCAACTGGGGCTCAAGTATCAAGAAAAAATCTCCAGAGGAACTTTCACTGCTGAAAGGACAGCAAAGAAGTGATATACCAAATTTAGACAGGATAATTTTGGCTTTGAATTTGCGTCTCGCTCTGGACGTCCAATTTGTCGAGCATAGAGACGAGGCCTGATGGCGGCGTGGCCGCGGCCAGCCACCTTTGGCCGATCAGAATTTGGAAGAAAATGCTGATTTCAGTAGGAAAACAGCAAAATCATCCAGAATGGCATCGATAGTCGTGTTCAGCACCTCAAGTAAACGCCTATGCGCAGTTTCAGAAAGTTCTGTAAGCTGGAATACCTGCCGCACACCAACCGTCACCCTCTAAAATAGGGTTATTATGCGAAATCGATGCGATTTTAGTACACATCACCTAAAATAACCCTTCTACGTGAAGTCTCAGCCAAATTTGTTCCTGAAGGCCATTAAGGGCTAGCTAAGTGGCGCCGGAATTGACCAAGTTTTCCACCACCTACGGTAATTTCCCCACAACGAGGTTCTTGTACAAAATGAATACGACATTTGTGTTCACGCACCGAATAACCCATATTTTCAAAATTTGGGAGAATTCTGTGCGATACCGTGTCTGCGGTACACATGTCGGTGGCCAAATCTAGCCTGGCAAAGGTGGTTGGCCGCGGCGATGCCGGCATCAGGCCTACGATTGCCCTCTAGGATTGCTTGAGATGTGACAAATAATCACTACTAATGTTAACTCTCAACAATATATAAGTTTACCTAGCACATTCCGTGTGAAACCCTGAAATTCTCGACATGAGGTGATCGTTCACAAGGGATATGCTTGGTTTCTCTGCGTCAATTTCACCAAAATGACTAGTAAGAAACTCGTATGATGCATATTTGCACTACTGCTGACTCTACAGGCTTGATGCAGTCATATATCGCTTATTTTGCTGATCTCCTTATTATTTCATAGACTTTGATCGGAGAGTTGCGGTTGCGAGCTACAAATTAGGTCGTCTCAAACAACACAATATTTCGTAGACAAGGAGTTCAGAAGCTGCCCTCTCTCTCTGGCAGCTTTGATATAAGAGACAATTAGCTATGTAATTCCTTCACTGTGATTGACATTGTCCACGAAAAGTTGTGGTTTCTGTGCCCAGGAAAGACCGCACGAACGTATTCCTCAACCCAATACATTGAACCGTGGATCACATTATTTTGCATATTTCCATCGACTCACACAAAATTGTTCGCGGTCCCAGAAGGCATCTCAGCTGTAGTTCAAGCGCGACAAGAGGTGCCAATAAAAGCTGGACTGAAACGTTGAAATGAAGCCGTACTTGTGATACGGGGTCCCCGACACCACTGCTGTCGCAGAATTGTAGGGGTTATGCCTCGGGTTAGAGAACATTTGAAAACTGGGTGTTACTATCAAATCCCTTTACTTTTTAAGAGGGTTCTTTATGCAATCAAAGCCGGAACCGCTCGGGATGAGCATACTTCTAGTGCTGTAAAGCAGGTTTTTGCAACGCTATCGTTTTTTGTCCGCGATTTCAGCAGCTATTTCAGAAGTTGCGCAGAATTCTGTCGAACTCGTAATCAGTTTGTTCTAGTTTTCATACAATCGGTTAATTCCCATTAGTGTTCCTCTACTCACTAGCCGTACATGTATATAGCTCCAATTTAATGATGCGTCGGCGTCTCTGCTACTCATCTTTCCTTTCTCGATGTTAATTTGTCTCATGATCACCTCCTACTAAAGTATTTGCTGAGCATAGAAGTGAGTGGGAATGGAGCCCTTGTCTCTCTTATGGAACATGCACTCATTTAAATTAATAGCTTCGCTTTTTTCTGACAACGACTTCTATTTTTGTAGGTTTCTCGGTTTCATCCGTTTTTTTTTGGATAGGAGACCAAAATCAACAGAAACCTGACCAAAACAAGAACTAGGCTCAAAACTGTCACAGCTGACCGTGATCACAGGTGACAATCTCTTTTGAGATGTTGGCATGCTGCAGTGTGCTATGAGGGATCTTGAACCCTTTCTCGCAAAATCGCTTCAAAATTGCCACGGAACTTCAAAATCTGCAGGAGCTGGTCGCTGGCTCCTGGACACCGAAATTTATCAGACTCGGAACGGACGTGTCGACCGGATCACCTTGTCGGGGCTGTAAAGTCAGGCACGTCATCCCAAAGCAGTTTTTGAGTTGAGGGTGCTTTGTTCAAAGACGTTGTATCTTAAATATACAAATTTTCACATATTGCAATATGGTTGTGATTGGATCCACGACTTCGATTCTGCCAATATCTCAATTTCCAAAGGGAAATTCGTGAAATTTGGGTTTTTCAAAAGGCTTCGTTTTCATTCCAAACCTACGAAAGGCTTATGCTGGAACCTCTGACCACACCGCTTACGTTTAGTTTGTGAATGCAACAATATTCGCTCCATTCCGAATGCCCATACGATACTGAGGAAGCGGTGAAATTCACACGAAATTCAAGCGAAAAACACAGAGATCATCTGGAATTCATGAAAAAATCTGAGCGGAATCCACTGGCCGTATTGAGAGCGGATGATTTACTCAAGTATCAATCTGAGATCACTATGAAGCCGCTGATGTGGAGACAGCCAGCATCTTTCATTTTGTATATTGGATGTCCGCGTTTTATCCTCTGCCATTCACAAAAAGCTACCGCCTGGAGGCATAATCCCTCATACCTCTCTTTATTGAAGAACTGCTTCCACTTTTTGATAGTAGTGCAGGATCTTGGCCACCACTGACAATAAAAAGAAAATCTATGAGAGCTTTCCTCCGCAAAGCTCTCGCTATATTTCCATCAACTAGCTTTGGCACTCACCAGTGGTAGACGCACGAAGTGGGCAGGGCCGGGAAATATTTTTAAGTCTTTATCATCATTATTTTCCGACGTTTTTTTTTGCTCCTACCTTTTTGATACTCAAATTAACACTTTCAGTGATTTTATTTCTCTTCCATGCTCCCCAAGTGGCGGAGACTTACCCTAGCAAATTTTGCCCACTCCTCTCCCTCCTAGCTGGGCATTTCTGCGTTGTCACTGGTACATATGGTCCATTAGCTCACAGATGGCGCCTGATCTGACATTGTCTGCAATTACGACTTCGCCTGCAGAATGCGTCTGGAAGGATATTTTAGTGGATGGCAGTGGGGAAACATAAGAATGGAAGGAACCACACCATATGGATAACAAAAAAGTGCAAAAATAGATCGGTTAGCCTAAAAATGGTGAGGTCGTAGTTGCGGACAAAGTCAGAGCGGGCGCCCTCTGTGAGCTAATAGACTGTACACGAGCTACGTGATGATTTTCGACCACTTCCAGTCTATATGTACACTTTATCCTTTTCATCGCATTTCTCTCGTGTACTTCTTATCCGACAATCAATTAATCTCAAGGCGTACCTCAGCAAGGCACCATGATTGAAACCGAGTCACCGATCTCTGAAAGCACAACGACAATTGACGGGCTCAAAATTGGTTACTGCAAGTACGGTAGAGGTCCGAATGCCGTTCTCTGCATTTGTGGAGCCGTAGGTCAGCTCGAATTGAAATCATAACATGCGTTTCTCGGGGACACCTCCCTCTACTTGACTTTCCTTTAGGAAATTACAAAAAAGACTGGCCAAGCTCAGTACTGCAACACTTCGATCCGGAGCTGGTCACCATTGTGTGCATCGACCCACCTGGTTACGGCACTTCACGGCCGCCTGATCGAGTTCAGGAGGTGAACCGATGCATGAAGGACGCCGGCTTCTGTTTGAAACTCATGGAGGTGAGCAGCGATTTGTTGCCTCACATATTGAATGCACTTATGGACTGGCGTCTATACTTTTAGGAACTTGAACTTACTCCCTTTACTGTGATGGGATGGTCCGAGGGATCTCGAACAGCTATACATGTCGCGGGTCAGGGCGGAAAAGACACGGTTATTACATTTTTGAGCAATTCCTGAGGAGGAAAAACTAGAAACTTCTTCACATTCTCCGGCGACATGCAAAGTGAAACGAGCTATGTTTAGGTCAACAAAATGATTCTGCTCGCTGCTGGCTCTAAAGTCAACAAACTGGGGGCGATGGCGTTTTCAGGTTTGCATCTAGCTCCCAACATTGCTCCTGTAGAATTCCGAAGAAAATGATTTCAACTCAAAAGTTAAGGTATGAAGAACACCGACCACTGGTTGGCCTCGGCACGGGCTCCCTACCTATCGCATTATCCCGAGGATTTCTTGCGGAAACAATGGGCCGACCTTTGTGACGTCGTGCAGCAGTAAGTCCTTGCACTTTCAAGGCCAGCGCCATTAACCCCAGATTGCTGCTAAATGTCTTCCATGATTCGTTGTCGGGACATTTTTTGAACGGGGTGCGGTTCAGTACAAGCAATGGATTCAAATTTGCTAGCATTTTCCTATCATTCCTTCTAATGGGTATGCATAGTAGAGGAAAAATATATTATCCATACTTATCGAAAACCAACTAAATAAACTTCCTCCTCGAAAATATGCGTCACGTTACAAAAGTCACAATGGAGGGTACAGGACATCATGAAAAAACCTGTGAAGTAGAAGAAGAACATGACAGAGTGCTTTTATTCTTTCAACATTCCAGCTTTTTACTTCCTTCTAAATCTTCCTCTAGACTGGTATTCCAGGGTCTACGACTTCTGTGGAGGACGATTTCCTTGCGACTACGTTTTGCCAAAAATTACCGTGCCTTGTCTCATAATGAACGGAGGACAGGATCGATTCTGTGCTGATGCAAAGCTATGCTTTCTTTCAGTGCTAAAGAACGCGAGGTTTGTGGTTGATCTTTCCTCAGGATTTCAGAAAGACTTGGAAAAGTTGCCTGGATGGCTGCAAATTCCATGGTTGGTGCAACAAGGATAAAAAAAAATTTTCTCAAAAAGTTTCCGTAGGATCTCGAGGCTACCTGCTTGGCTTTGGGCAGTTGACAGTGAACATCTCCGTGTGCTTCCGTTTGGGTCCATCGTTTAGGACTCGTTTATTTTCTTCCTTAGCTGGTTTTCTGAAGACTCCTTCGTGGAATTTGTAAGATGTTCACGAAGAGTACAGATTGCCACATTGTGAGACCAGTGTAAAGTAAAATAAACATAGCTGGCAGATATGTATTGTCTTTGGTATGGTACGGTACCGACAATTTCATATCAAATATGATGGTTATAGTGAGCGATACAGGAGAAACGATGAAGCCACTACGAAAAGATTAAATGAACACTGCAGACCGTCGATAACACTAGTTTTATATCCGTCGGAGAAAGCATCGCATTTGGAAACATGCGTAGATCATGCTTTGACTTTCAAAGTGACCGTCCTCTTCTGACATCTTACAAGAAGATTAGAAAGAAAATTATGGAGCCAGTAGAAAAACGAAGCCATAACCCGAAAATCAAAAAACAGGCAGGATATGAGGCTAGTGCTACGGTTGATCTCATGGGATTTGTTGATTTGCTGCAAATTTTCTCATTGCTTCACGTACTTGCAAGCTTACGATAGTGAAGCAATTTATTGTTAACCTTCAAGATTAAGAAGGAACAATCCTACGACGAGGCGTTCACAGCCCTTTAATGGATCATCCAGCGGGTTCCATCTGTGAGTCTCGGTATGTGATTCAAGGTCCTCGTCCTTGATAATTTCATTACCGATGAATGCTGTCGTACAATGATTGCTCTCAGTTTCTCCTGTTGAAGGACATTCCTCGAACAAGTGGCTCTAGTTTCCATTGGTTAAAATGTGCTCATTTTCTGAAAACACTAGCCAATTTGGACTTCTCCAGATCGACTTTTGAAAGGATTGCTTCTCTTGTGTTCCCATGGAATGCTTCTCATTGCTAGTGCTAAGGCCGGAACTCCCATCGCTGCTGCATTTTGCGACAACAGCGGCATTGATGTTGCTTCTCTTACCAAATCATCTCTTCAAACGTTGACAAAAATCCTACCCTTATCAGTTCCCGAGTCCGGTCGTCTTTGAACCTCGGCATGGTGTATCAGTATAAAATATAGTTTTGTAGCCGAACACGAGGTTGTTAGTGAACCTTTTATTGGCCAACGTTTCGGCGGCTTCGCCTTCGTCGGGGCCTGAAAGGGTCAAACTGATCTATTAATGTAGCCCCACAAACGCCGCCTTGGTCAAGCAATCAAGAACCAGGCCATACTACGAAATCACAAAACTAGCGGGAATAAAAGTCGCACCTCCCTAAGTTCACCGTGGAATGATGTTTGTGACGTCTATATTTAGCCTTAGATGAAGTTTATCACCCACTTTAGGCTGCACTTTCAAGCAACCCGACTCCAAGATATGGCCGAAACGTTGGCCAATAAAAGGTTCACTAACAACCTCGTGTTCGGCTACAAAACTATATTTTATACTGAATCCTACCCTTGTCCGTCGTTGAATTCAGATATTGTTGCATATTAGTGTTGTTGTGTACGATGGTTGTACACAAACTATATGTAGGTTCAAGAGTCTCTCTCGCGAACTATGACCCTAGTGCTTCTGTTACTACCTTTTAGTAACACACTATCTATATAACGGCTTTATTGATGGACGAGGTAGACGAGGCAAGCGGCGGTGAGGCGGCTGCGGCTTCTCGGTTTGCTGGACTGCTGGCTGGAGCTACTGGTTAGGACCAGTACTGACGTGGACTGACTTGGCCTCACCGAACCCTGGGTTTATTTGCAGGCTTGTTTGCCAGTAGTCGCCCTATCAAGCGACTATCAGGATCGCCTGCGGTATGGCCATTTTGCATCGCCACTACCAGCTAACCGCTAAACCACAAAACTTATCAGTTAGTGGCAAATCACTGGGATGAAATGTCAACTTGACAAGGAATGCAACTCTGCCGATGTTTTTCTTGGCACCTTATCCCCTAAAAGCAGCTCGTTGGATAGTGTTCCCAACAGTTTGCGTTCTGCTCTTCGTCTAAAGCGGAGCGGTAACATCTTACCGGATCTGTCAGCTAAGCAAAAGCCTTCGAGGATCTGCTTCTGTTGCGTGCTGCTACAGATATATGAGCTGATGAGGAGCAAGTACTTCTGTCGTGCGGTGAAGAAACTCACTTTCTTGTGGACTTCTGTGGTGCGAACTCCATTTCTTACGACGTTCTGATGATACCTTGACGCAATTACCCTTTGCGAGTAGAAGTTGTCCTCGACACTGCTTGGAAGCATATCCTGATCAAATAGGGCCAATACGAATGAACAGTTGGACAAGCTGTTAAAGTGGTGGATTTCTTTACACCCATGTAGAGCTGAAAAAAGCTGTCCAAACAAGCATATCCACTCTCACCAATGGCCGCCATAAGGGAAATTTATACTAGTTGCGTGCGTCAGCCGCGCTTCAGAGCGCGCATCTATTTGCGAAAAATTTCCCATGAAGATCGGTCAACGCGGCACCCAAATCCAAAATGAAGAGAATGCGTGGTCGCCGCGACACCTTAAACACGTAGTCTGGGCTGCGACTGCGATGCAAATGAGCCTATACTTCATCATATAGACGCATGCGTATCAGTCGCACACATCCAGTATGAATTTCCTCTCCCTTCTTTATATAATAAAAGGTGAACCTACTGCGCTAAACTGTCTGAAGCTAAACTGTCTATCGCTGGCTGATTAACCCGCACAAGCGCTACGCAACTATTGCGAAAGTGTCTGTCTGTAGTCGGTTGTCTGTCTGTAGCCGGCTAACAAACAGAGTTTAAGAACTGAGGCTGAAATCACTCAAATCTTCTTGATTTCCATGCCAGTCATCTTTTCGGGATCACCTCTTATCGACATCCCTCGCACTGAATCTAAGCACTATTGTATAGCTTGTTAGCATAGGTCTCAAACTCTTCCAAGCACAAAAGGGATGGGGATCTGAGAACTGTGTGCACGTAAAGCGGAATTTTTCAATAATCCTTTGGAAAGAGCAATTTGAGTAGCCTCAGACCACTTTAGGGTTTCGGAGGAAAGAATGAGCAAAGATGACTCATTTGGGAGGAAAGAAACGGTCGTGAAATAAAAACTCCCATTAAGAAAAACAGTCACATAAGGAGCCACATAAGGAGCTCATTCAAACAAAGCTGAAAAAATTCCTATTGCAAACCCTCCACAGAGTGAAAAAATAATGCAGTGAATTCGCAAAAAAAAATCACAGTCATTGGCGAAGCCGTGCTTCGCGTGTTTGTGCTCTCGCTCGGGAAGGTATTTTTTCTGAATTGGAGTAGTCTCAGGGTAACCTGGCTCACAGGTCGGAGACAGAGCAGTGCGAAGCGGCGCTCTGGCTCGATTGTCCTATAAAGAAATGACGGTGGTGTTCATCGTATCAGCGCTAGAAATTGAACGATTATACTTCACTTTGAATACATCCGTAGATTTGAACCAGGCTCCTTCCCCGGGCCAAAATCAAAACGAAGCCCCCTCTAAAAAACGACATTTCAAGAGGAATATGTATGTCTTCAAAGCTCAGCTCGCCACGGGAAGACCCGCACTGCGACGTGACTTAAACATAATTCTGTGGTTCTTTAGATAGTATGTCATTGAGAGGGTTTCCGCGTGGATGTGTGGATGCCGTTGTCCATTCTGCTGCTGCCAGGAAGTAGGGTAGTTGGTATTTTCTGTTTGGGGTGGTGATCACAAAGGGTGATTAAGCATATGGGGCATAAGGGCCGCAATGCCACTAACATTGGTTCCAAAATTAAGTAAACCGTTTTCTTTCAGGTTAGAGGTACATGCTCAGGGCGGCCACGACTTCTACCTAAAATATCCGAAGTGGTTCACTGATAAAGTCCAAACATTTCTCAAGGAGAAATGAAGTGTCACCTCATAATGATCATAATGTTTCGTTTCACCTCATAATGTTTTGTTTCACTACGTAGTGGTATTTCACTATTTTGGTTGGAACTCATTATAAAGTGCCTCGAATCCGAAGTCGACTCGTCATCTTTTGTATCTTTTCTTTCCATTATTTGCAGTTTTGCATTTTCTCGCTTTTTTCAAGGACTTTCACGCACATTCCACTATGGTTTCCGATAAATTAATGATTAGAGTTGCACTAATTATAGCAGACATATTATGCGCATCCTTTGAACAATAAATAATTTTATTTCTACTTCGTGAACTATTAGTTTCAAATCACAAGCGAGTCATAGTGCTTCAATTTGATCGAAATTGCTGTGAACAGCGCGAATAAGCACGGTAATTTGCAAAGCACAGTTCTGTGTACTTCGTAAACACTCGAGTTTTTTTCCAAGCCCAGTAAGTGGGCAAAGCGTTCAGACAATTTCGAATTTTCATAAAACTCGGATGCATGAAGAGATTTGTACTCGAATACTCGAACATTCAGAGATTGGAAAACACAGTACTTCACTTCATCAACACTTGTTCGTTAAAGAATTGTTTGGGAGAAAGGACGGGGATTGCGATAAACTGAAAGCGATTGAAAGTCCAGTAGCCTTCATCCGAGCACAAAACCTTCTCGGCTTTGGTATCTTCACTAACAAAAGACCTCTAGCAGGAAACACTGACAAATCCGTGGCTGGGTGATTCGAGATAAGCAAACTCTCGAAAAGTGGAAGAGAGAAACTCGTCTGGGAAAAGTGTTTCCTTGGTGGAAGACGTTCTGAGGCATTCAGGGTGAATCGAAACATTGCTAATCTATGCTTGTCCCAGATAAGCCAGTTTGTAGCCTCGCAGCTCTCTCTATTTCATGCAATCGAATATACTTCTGCCCTGAGCTTCAATTACGGAGAACTATTCCTAATTTGTTAATGCTCTGCGTTCATAGTTCATTCCGATTAGCTTTTGGAAGGTAAGGCCTTCGCCAGGCCTTAATTTCCTTAAAAGGTAACTTTATACGAGTGCAGAAAAACACGAGCAGCACTATTGTGTTGTGAGACGAGAAAAGATGACTCTAGTGCAAACAAAGTGACGCTACCCAATACAAGAGATTTTGTTGATAGCCTTACCGACGGAGTGCACATCGAGAATCGATCATATCACACACAGAACTTTCGTCCCTTCAGGTGGTGGTAAATAGTTTCCAACAGAATGTTCAAGATTATATATTCCCTTATGTTTGCAGTGCTTTTTCGGAATTTCCAGAGACTATCAATGCGTCGCTCTGGGCAAGAACTGTTAATTTCAACACATTCAAATATCTCGTTCGCTTTTTCATCACTAGATGCACTCGACGCACCATGATCTGCAATGAGCAGCACGGACAGCTGGATGGTGGAGCGACAAGAAAATTCGTAGTCTCCTTCAAAAAGGATCTAAGCTGCCAAAATTTTAAAATAAGTTATTGTGAGATATGGTGGTGGTCTGCAATAAAGTTTATTTGCTTCACGCTGCCACACGCAATGCCGGTCCTCACGTGAAACGCGATTTCTTCAGTGGGAAAGCACCAAAACTTCCCGAGTATGAACTTCCACTTTAGTTTCCGCTATAATTTTCACATGTTGAAAGCTTGCAGCAGTAGAGAACGCTGTTTGTGAGCGACCAGGTGGTACTTTTCGGTGCAGATATGTAGACCACAACCGTACTGGAGGAAAACCCATTGCTGCATAAATCTGTGGACACTACGCAACGGCAAATTATTAGGTTGGTGCGGAAATAACGCACGTTCTTCTTTGCTTCATCTTCGGTACAGAAAACTTCCGGTGTTTTTTATAGAAGTTACACATGGTTCTGTAACAAATTTTATGGCCTTTCCAAATATCTTATGCATTTCGAAGGAAATTCATGCTTTTCGTGAATTTTTAGTTCTGGAACGAAAGGCGCGAAGACAAGTTTTGGCCGAACTCACTTCATCAAGCTAAAACTCGACGGCATCGTAGCAGAAACCGCCTGGATTACCACCATAGTCTTGGCAAAGGAAGTGTGATCGAATGCATTCCGCAAAGCTGCTTCCGAATTTTTTGACTTGATGTGCCTTGCTTCGAAGGTAAGGAATGTCGTATGGGTCTTCCCAGGGTTTGCGAAGCCCCATGGATGGCAATTATCAAAGAGTGTCGTGATTTCCCGGCGTCGCTCGCGCGTGGACTAGCAGACCCGGAACTAATGCATCGGTTGAGCAACTACCAGGAAACCCGCAACCTAATGCAGACGGGACATAAAACCCGCCAAGGTTGATAGCACGTTGGCTTGCGTCAGAATGCATGTATTCACCTGCCACGTAACTCAAAGCACCACTGCAGTGGAGGCCCCTAAGCTACCAACCATATCAAACACCGCTGTTACACAACTGCACCCGAGCATCTCCGGATGCACCAACACTGACTCATGTGACACAACAGTACGACATATATGAATTGCAAGAGAGCTGCCACCATCTCCTGCCGGTAGAGCACATATGCAAGATGTTAACTGTACTGTCTATACAACCGCCTCTCTGCGGCACACGTCTGTAGTTCTTGCTACACGACACGAACACATAAACTGCCCAATTTCATTGCCCGCATAAATATGAACACAAATATACAACAAAAGAACTAAGGGGAAGAATCCAACCAGCCCAGTAACTAGGGGTCATAGCAAACACAACTCCTCGGCCGTTCGGACAAGCCGGCAGGGTGAGCCTGTGCTCAACGCCTTCGAGCAGACCTTACTGACGCCGAGTTACCTCTCTTGGCGCTGCTCCTCTTCTGTCCTTGTTCCAGTGCTTGATGGTATACGGCACGTGTGAACCAACATCTACTCGCATCCTTTGACTTCTTTCGCAACCGCTCCCTTCGAGTGACAACGCAGGAATGAGACTTGAGTGCACGCGCGCCGGCTATTTATGCAGTTTCGGCGTAGGGGGCGGAGCCTAACGTGTGCATGCGAGGAGCGTAGGACCATTGCGCGCGCGACCTGGCGAACGAACGATGGAATGAAAGAAGAGTCGCACGAAGTCGCGACACTGGGGGGCGACACAATGATCCGAGGCTGAGCTGTGCTTGCCGTTAGCTACGAGTTAAACGAGACATACATTTACGCGTTAACCGTAGTGACGCCTACCAGACTGGCCTAATCCTTGACGTTCAAACAGCTGGTTGGACCCGGGGTAAGCATGAAGAGACGTGTTTGGTGTGACTTTTTATTACCTACGGCGCAGTGGCGGACGCAGAAAGTGGGCGGGAGGGGGGGGGGCGTGGGAAGAAAAGTGGGGTCTCCGCCGTTTTGGGGACCCAGACGGAAAATAAAATTAATAATAATATTAATTATAATAATAAACAATAAATAAAAAATATATTAAAAATAATAATAAAAATAAACAATTGAAAATAAACTAACACAAGATTTTTATTTGTATTGTAAAGTAATTTCGAAAATTTTTATCCCGCCGTAGCAGTGGCGGACGCAGGGGGGGCGCGCGCCCCTCCCCGCCCCCCCCCCCCTGCGTCCGCCACTGCTACGGCGGGATAAAAATGGGACTTTTCTTCTTCGGCAGGAACGGCTATGCACATGGCTTCGACACTGTGCTGGATGTTCTTGACGATCGGCGTGGGGGGCGGAGCCTAACGTGTGCATGCGAGGAGCGTAGGACCATGCGCGTGCGACCTGGCGAACGAACGATGGAATGAAAGAAGAGTCGCACGAAGTCGCGACAAAGAGCATCCATTCAAAACAACATATTTGATTTCGCAGAAGCTCGCCGGTAGTTGTTGTCAGACAAAGTACATCCCTCCCTCCAGTAAGAATGGGAGGATGACAAAGCTCGACGAGTAGATGTCGCGCATACTAAACGAGTGAAGTCCTTACGCGCAATCAGCGGAAATTTTCCGAGTGCGCCCAGCATGACGTCGTTCGACAGATTTTTGGCCCAGTTGAGTGTTTTTCTTTCATTTTTTTTATTTCTTTAATTGAAGTTTATCTGAAGGTGTGCAGCCTGTGGCTGACCGAACGAGTGGACCGCTGCTACAAAGGGGCCGCGCCGCGCACGCGCCGCATGCTGGGCGCGCTCGAAAGTTTCCGCGGATTGCGCGTAAGGAGTTTACCAGATTGATCCTCGTTGAAAGGGCCGCCTTTGTAGTGAAAGAATTGCGACCAAAAACTCAGTCGCTTAGCAATAAAATATAAGGTGTAGACTCTGCGATGAAATTAAGTGCCTTGCTCAACAGTTGGACATGGAATATGCACCGAAACACACCCAAAAAACCGAAGCAACACCAGAATAAGGTAACGGCAACTTCGTGGTGATTTGCTGCAAAAATGGCTCACTGCTGCTCATTTATTCTTTTCCATCTGGGACTACTTTCAAAATGTAAATGGAATGAATTGGAAACTTTACTGTGTGAGCCCATTGTTGCTCAAAAAATAGACTCTACACTCCTCCACAGCACCGTCCAGGCACACCTTGCAAGGCAGATACTTCACAGGCTGGAGCAACTGGGCTAGGAAGCTCGGACTCATGTATCATAAGGAGCAAACCTCTCGCTCAACTCATCCACTACTACTTTATCGAGAACTTTGACGACTTCTTCCGGGAGAATTTTCTCGAAGACTAATGGGATACCAAAACTGCTTTCCGGAAGTTCGTCAGTCCTAGAAGGCCTTGTCAGAATTGTATGGCAGTAGGAGAATATCCACTTATTGCTAAAGATTTGCGGATTACAATAGTTCCAAGCCTTTCGAAAAAGATTGGCTTTATGAGATTCGGGATCAAATGCATGAAAACGCGCATTATTTTTGGACCAATCTAATAATAGTGCCACGAAGTTTCAGAACCACAGAAAGAATACAGCCATAAGAGTTGGGCCCGTAGTGAAGTGTCATGGCAGTGAGATGAACTCCAAAACTAACCACCAGGCTTTAGACAATGGTCGCATGCCAGCTCACGTCTACGGGGTATAGGATAGCAGATCATTGCCACCCACGTCACTGCTAGAGCTTGCACGTGGCAACAGCGGAGATCATCGCCCTTCTGGGAGCTGATCGCAATCTCATGCTGTAGAAAGAGTGGGAGACGCAGAATGAAACGGTCGGGGTAGCTAATTCTGCGTCTAACTGTTTTTCATAGAACGTGACCATCGTGATGCAAGAGGAGGGAACGTGCTTAGCCATCAGTGTTGGCACAAGCTGACGACACGTTTGCAAATTTCCTTCGTTGGGGTGGGATCCACTCGGTGACCTATGTGATATGGCTACGGTGTCGACGAATAAGAATGGAAGGTAAGAGGCCGGTTGGGATGTCACTGAGCCCCGAACGCGGCCACAATCACGTTGTTAGAGGTGCCTGCAAGAGTGGATCAACTGGTCGAACGCGTGAGACCCGGGTCTTCGTGCACTCACCTTGAATTCGAGGTAGTTGAATCTTCATTTTTCTTCCATCTACTGCTTTACTTCTATAAATGATTGCATGATTGCAGATGGAGACACAGGAGACGATGGAAATGTTGCGGAGGCGGGGTCAGACGCGGTGAGAGGAAGCTTTTATGACGATGCGTTCTTTCCTAGCTGCTGAACTGCCAAGCTGTATCACTGAGACAAGTTACAACGTGAGTCATCAAAAATAGAGATGGAGGAGAAAAAGACCGGGGGATCTCCGATACTCAAAGCGGGCCGCTGCTGCGAGCTGACTGTGGAGTCCTTGCCGTTTCCGCATTGCTCTGGTCGTGTTTGCACGGTGTTCGAAAAAGCTGTTATGCCCTTTTTGATCGATGCAGCAATTAAGAATGTGCCAACTGCCCAAACTGAGCCAAAGAGGCTTTCATGCACCCACCTCAAATTTGGGTCATTTAGCCTTCGCTTTTCTTTCATCTATTACTCTACATTTATAGATGTTTACATGATCGCACATAGATACATAGGAAACAAGGAAATGTGGGAAACAAGGAAATGTAGTCATAGCGAACAGCCTCCCCTCCCCCTTACTATAAATGATGAGGCCGAGTCAGATGAGGTAGATGAAAGCAAGAATAACGATATGTTGAACTTTCCTGGCTGCTAGTCAGCCAGGCGATAACATTTGGACAAGTTACA
Source organism: Ancylostoma caninum (assembly GCA_037903475.1). Taxonomy (NCBI): domain Eukaryota; kingdom Metazoa; phylum Nematoda; class Chromadorea; order Rhabditida; family Ancylostomatidae; genus Ancylostoma; species Ancylostoma caninum. The sequence goes on along the minus strand of JBAJFG010000152.1, from coordinate 378,800 downwards.
ATGTGACTCATCGAAAAAAAGACATGGAGAAGGTGAATAGAGATCAATGGATCTTCCACATCACCAGCGGCCTCTGTTCTTTGAACATCACCCCAGGTTCTCATTTGTAAAGACAGCTGTTCTGGAGGATTGCGTGCACCACATATGAAATCCCACCTGATGGACGCCCCTATGTTGATGTGGTGGGGGTGGTGAAAGTCACGTAAGTGAGCGCCGGTATTTGGGATGCCTGGTCACATATGATCGTACGGCACTACCAAGGACAAGCCTCGAAGACGCCTAGTTTGTCCGCCGCATTGAGAAGCAATGCTGTGATCATACAGAGCGTCAGACGCGGAAGACAGTCACGAGGGCTCTCGAAACTGTTTCAGAGATCTCCTGCTTATCGATACGATATATCTTGCGTTCTTTGTTAGTCAAGAGGAGTGTTCGCTTCGGATGGAAGATAGTATTCCTTCCCTCAGGATAGGCGCTCTGCCCCCAGTATTGAGTACAAAACATTACCAGAAACAAATACACTTTATCACAATGGTATCACGAATATACAGTAAGATATCAGGGATATCAGCTGTTAACAAGTTAAGACATTATTGTCGTAGCATCGTAGATCATTATCAGGACTGGGAGACAGAGGGGCTCAGAGGGAGCAGCGAGAATAAAGAATGGCTCTCGAAAGCCTCGGTCGGACCTGAAATTGCACGAAGAAGATGAAGCGGGCTTCGCTAGTGTAGTGCGGCCTGCCACGCCCATCTGCAATCAGTAGCTTCAATCTGCTACATTTCTCTATTGATTGATGGAATGAGACCCGAACCTTGTAAGCCCTCACAGAGAAAAAAGACCTGTAAACATTCGACATGAATGAAAGAAAAAGTTGCCGAAGAATTGAAGTTTGAAGATTCAAGTAGTTTATCTCATTCTTCATAAACAGATCAAAAGGAGCTGGTTGGTAGCAGAAGTTCATCTCTAGCAAAAAAATTTCATGAAACTGTACTCGGAGCCGTTCTGCAAAACAAAAGTTCGTCAATTGCGGCCAGAGGAGAAGCAAGCTGAAGTGCGAGGAGAGAATACTGCAGGTTGCGAAAAATGTCTGTAGTGAAAGAAACTAACTTAGCTGCGGCTATTTTGGCCTCTTTTGTTGCAGGGTCCATGGAAGCTCTGATCCCAAATTAGAGCTACAAAACCATCTTTCTTTTGTTCGGCAGCGAATCGATCTGATTATCACTACCGCACAGTAGTGCTCTTTGCTCTATTGTATCAGGTTGAGTCAAAAGTTCTTGGGCAAATTGACAATATTTTCATCTAAGGTCGTAGGTGCCTTTGCTTCAGAACGCAGGGGACTGGTCCTCGAAGAACTGCTCGAGTGCTTTTTTGATATCGTCACTGGTTTGAAAGTTTTGACCATCCAGATGACGTTGGAGATGGGAAAGATGGTAGTGATCTGAAGAAACTAGGTTTGGGGAATACGATGGGTGCGATGAAGTGGCCCAGCCAAATTTCGTCCATTCAGCCTTGGTCGTTCTTGCAATGTCGTTGTCGTGCTGGTAGTAGACTTCGCTCTGCTGCGGGCACGCATTTTCGAGATTTCCCTTCAAAATTCTCAGTTGCTCAACGTAGATGTCTGCGGTCACTGTAGATACCTCGGCAAGGAGTTACCAATATTCGACGCCGTGTACGCTGAACCAGATGCACAGCATAACCCTTTGGCGTGTAGGTTGGGTTTAAGGACGTCTTCTGCCTCCGCAACTTTGTCAACCCATCGGGTACGCCGGTGAAGGCTAGAATAGAGAATCCACTTCTCATCCCCGGTGTCAAGGTGCTCAAGCCACGTGTGGGTGCTCTTGAGAGCTGTTAGATAGAGAAAGAGTTGGTGGCAGGAAAGGCACTAGTTCGATATGTTTGTCAATTTGCCACTTAAGGAAGCTCGCTTATCTATTTTCATTAGCTCTTTGCTGAGTTACAATCTCTGGGAATTATCACTAATCGTCCGAGAACTTTTGGCTCACCCTACTACTTTCTGCAACTGGAACAGAGCAAAAGCTAACAGAGAGCTCTGCAATATCTTTCATTTCTTCATTTTGAGATGCGGATGGAGTACTTCCCTCATTTGCACGAGAAAGGGCTTCACCCACGGCGTTTTGCTTGCCATTTAAGTAAACGAAAATCAATAAGATATCCTTTTTATGAAACCTTCCGTTTCAAGTAAGGGAGCCTTTATGTATTTTGGCATACAAAAACCATTTATAGAACCAAATAGAGGGCGTCCGGAAGGCCCTCTGGCCCCTGGTAAGTGGCATGCGCGGAGTTATGGTTCACTGACAAGTACGCTAACATCCAGTACTGGGAAAAGCCTAGAGAAGCAATTATTGCGTTGGGCAACGAGTTCTTGCGGTTTTCTATGGGCATCGAAATCACATTTTCCTGAAAACGGCATTAATCACAAGTAATTTATATAGCCTCTTTCCACAAGTAGAACTCCAGTTTAACAGTTCGAACCTAGCCTGCTGGTACGAGTTGACCTGCTTCGCAAAAATAGCCGTGGGGCGGCGTTGGAACAAACCAGCTGTTTTTACCTGCAATCGCTCAGTTTTTTCGGTGGAAAAAGTTTGTTCTATACACTTTTCCCTATCACTCTTATATTATTGTGGCTGCAGCTGTCTGTTTGCTTTCTAATCTTACTTTTCACCATTTGTTTCCCATTTTCTCTACTTATAACATTAATTTTTCCTATTTTGTGTTTTTACTATTTCTTTTCTGTTCTTTCGTATTTGTTCTCATTTTTTCTTCACTAGTACGCCTGTGGTGCTTTCACTTCATTCTCTTCAGATTTCTATTCCTTTCTTACTTGATTCTTATTTGAATTTGCTGCAAAACCACGCAGATATCCAAATGCGTTGAGGAAATACGTGGCGATCAAGACAGTGTTATCGACTTTTTGCTCTATCCCCAAACCTGACAACTCGGCCGTTTTGTTCAATCGCAGCAAATTCGGAGCATTCGAAAATTGCTTTCTCGTGATTCTCAATAAAAGTGACCCGCACATTCATGTTTTTCTTAGTCGAGAACCCACGGTCGTGTTGAAATCTCGAAGTTGAAAATTTCCGTGGGCGCTGCCTTTAAATGGAATCTACAAAATGAATGAGAAAGTGAACAAAATAATTAGTGTGGAGATTGCATCAGACCCGTAGAGTAGATAGAGGTGGAATTACCTCCCATCCAAGCGTCCTGATTATCGTTTTGCCGGAATCTGTCCAGAGTCGTTCTCAATGTGAGCGATCACTTCGTACTGGCTTCTTAGGTGTTTGCCCACGAACTGGATTAGTTAAGCTCAGGTGCTGTTGAGAGTTAACATCGCAGTGATTCTCTATGTCTAGAACGGACGGTTTGTATAGCAGAGGACCAATGCATAATTGGTCCTCTGCTATACAAACCGTCCGTTCGAAAACAGTGGCATCCTTTAGGCCAAAAATGACCTTTCTGGAGCGGACATCCACTTCCACACTGTCCCCTTCAGCAGCAAAGCCTTCTTAATAGGCGTCTTCAAATTTTCTTAGCCTCCTGAGCTTCATTTGATCCACAAGGGAAGGTGATAGCTCGCTATGGTCGAATTGCTGGGTTACATTCCACTAAACAGCAATCAAGATAAAGCGGGTGTTTGGGTAATCGATCATGATATTCGTAAAGAGTAAAGCAAGAGCTACAAAACAGTTTTTGAGGGTGGTCGAACAAAGTTTAGATCCTAACAAGAAACCAAGTTGAAGAGAATTGCATAAACTTATTACCCAATCCAATACCAATCACCTTACAGAGGAGCACTTGCACTTAGCAAGCTCCAAGATTCCAATGTTTCAAGTTATTTATCTTTTTAATTACCGAAATGTTGTGCTCTAAAGCACGACTCTATGCTCGCTTTTTCCTGCCGGATGTTCGTGGGCTCAGGAAATATGGATACTTATAGAGAATAGGTGGTGATTGTTTGAAATGTCTCTATTTAGCCGGTGATGCTCCTCCGTCATTTCTGCCGGTCACCATAGTGATACCGAAACTCAGTATCATCTCGTTCCAAAGCTACCTACGACTGACGCAGTCAACATTTAACGCTACTGCCTCGTCAATAGGCCTTTTCTCGCAGGCTTTCACCCGCCATTGCCTCTCCTTCTCAGGCTTCACAACCAGACGGCACTACAGTACCCATTGCTGCACAGTACCTGACATTCTGGGACGAACGTTAGCGTGTGAGATGCGCACCAAACCAGTAGATGTCTCTCACAACGAATTTTCGCCTTCTTTTCCGTTGGATATTTCTGAGCAGGGCTGCGGAAGAGCAGAATTTTCGTAATTTCTAATCTCTCGCTCTCGTTCTTCATTCTCTTCTATCTCTCTCTCTTTCTCTCATTTAAGGCTCATGCAGGAGCTTCTATTGCACTCTTTGGTGTTGGGGACAACAAGTGATGAGCAGTGTAGAAATAGAAATAATACATTACTCTTGGCTAGGGAAGCTTGGCATTCTTCATGAGAGTTAGAATCCCGTAGTTATAGTTTCTATCGGGTGCCAGTAAAACTCGTTGTTGTTTTTAGTACAATTTCCCCGCCTTTTACGTTAGTTTTTCTTTTACGTTAACACTTCTCGGAAATGCCTTCTTCTTCTACAATGTTGTTGTTACCTCCTAACTTCATAATAGTTTCTTCAAATTTCAGACCTCGGCACGAGAAGAAATGTTCTCTACTCAATGAAAACAGTGCTTTCTCTATTTATTCAACTAAACCGGAAGATACCCGAACCAATTTGAAGATCGCAAATTTGATAGAATCTAAATTGGTAGCCGGAACCGACCAGTCTAACCACTGAAAGACTGGTTTGCTTTTGGAGAAGTGCAGTACTTATGGTTATGTGTGATTCGGTAGAGCAACTTTACGTTCACCACTTTTCGAATGAATGTCTCCAATTAAGCGGTGAATTTGGGCCGTCCTTGATTACGATTATCTTGTCTTCCTCAAGGAATCCCAGCCCGATCGCCCGGGTTTATCTTTTTCCACATATATAAAAAGTACTGCTCGCTCTGGGAGCCTATTGAACCTCGACTGATTGCTAGGAAGCAATACTCGGAAAGGCTGCTTTTTGCCTATCTAAAAGTCTATTTTTGTAGCAAGGCATGAATATTCGTTGTTAAAGAAGTGAAGGTTACAGAGAAGAATGTCCGACTGATTATGATGATAAGATTATTACGAAAATACGGTTTAGCTGGCATCTTTGAAGCGGTGTTCCATGAGAATGGTATGGCGGCACCATACTACATGCATTTGTCCAGCGTCAGAATAACTGACCGTTCTCAGGGGTTGCGTGAATTGTGAATTTACTCACACTTTTTTTCGAGTTTTCCCTGGTCAATTTTACGGCTCCCTATACTGCGCAGCCTTACCCAACATATCAGCCACATTTTTCTAGTGTGAGGTGTTTGACAGGACGTGAATCTCAGAATAAGATTGAAGGATGAAAATGAGGCTTCTTTGGACGAAAACCCATGACCAAATGTTCTAGAATACGAGGTAAGCACATTTGTGCGTGTGGAGAAGTCGAATAATTTATGTACAGTGGACAGCATCGGCGATGGCCACCAGCAGAATGCTATTCCTAGGGTCTTTTCTCACCTATTTGCTCGAAAATCCCTAGAGTTGAGTAGAAAAGCAGTAAGAAATTGCGTAACAGCAGCAGAATACTTAGCTTACGGCGCGCGGCGCGGTTGCGCGGCGTCCTTCTCATAGTCGCAGATGTGCCCATTGACGTCTACTGTATATCTGGCTGATTTCTTGTGCTTATTCGATTGGAAACAGCACAATAGAGATTTTTTGTCGAAATTCTCCGTTTCGCCTATGAAAACGTACCACAAACAAAATTCGAGTTGTATTACTGCCCACTACAACTCTCAAGCTGCACTAATCAGTCACCGGAAGTCACACATGAAGGAAGAAAAGTGGATAGATTCCTCTGTTTTTTTTTCGGGTTTGTCAGCTCATGGTTGTTGTTTTGGACGAGTTGGTTAGTGGTACTCGTGGAAGGCGCACGTGCCATGTCTTCGGCGGGCGGGTTAGGCCGCTTAGCTGACAAACATCATGTGAGACATACCCATCACCGGACGCGGGATAGCTGCTCGCGGTTGCAGCAACCCCGCTGTGGCGGCGGGAAAAGCCCACAATAGTCTCAGTTGCCGAGACACTTGTTCCCTCTACTGGAGAGCACGGGACCTGCCCCATCCCGAAATCTGTAAGAGGATATTCACCTAGAGCACGCCCAATTGAGGATATTCACCTAGAGCACGCCCAATTGCAAACTACAGAATGCAGTGGAACAGACGCACGCACTACTCTAAAACAGGCTAAGGTTTCAAGTGCCCGGAGTTCTTTTAAAACCCCAAGCGACAAACACACAAAGGCAAAACAGATAGGTTAGTATGAAAAACGATTGCAAAGTATTCACGGCTTCACGACCGGTCAGAACTACATCAGATAGTAATAAGGGTTTATTAACTAAAAGTTAAAGCGCTCCTTCCCTGAGGGATGACCGGTAACAGATAAGTGAGACTGAATAGAGGTAATATAATAAGGCAGATAAATGAGACAAAAACAAGTGCGATTAAATCCGTTAAATACGATTAAATATAAGACATATACAAAGTCTAAGTGCTGCGCGGGAAACGCTCAGAGCAGGAAAGGACCGAGGATTTCTATGAGGTTTCGACTATTTCGACTAGCTACGATAACCTAAAGCTCACGGTAGCCTTTTTACCTAGAGAGGAATGCCCCGCGGTTAGGAGGATGCCTCCAAGGACTACGTACGCGATTTCGCGGCGGACCCCTGTTCCCCTTTTTCGCATTTCCGAGTTGTGATATGCCCGGTCCTCGCTGCTGCCCCGGATGTCCGGGCTTCCATAGCGGTGCCGCTGATCCTGTAGCTGCTGACGCGCCGGATAAACGTTCTGATAGATCCGCGGGGTGAACGTGAAGTGCCGGCGGTTGCGGTACAGAAGGACCCGTCGCGGTGGCTCATCCTGGGAGGGAATATTAGTGACGTCGGAGGTCCTGCGCTTCCTGCTGGTTTTGCCCAGCTTGACGGGCATATCGTTCCGTACTGGCCTAGAGGGACGTAGCATCCTATGGTACTCCTCCAGGAGAATACACGGGCGGTAATACTGTGCCGTGAAGTTGAGGAAGCGTTTTGCCGCACATTCGGTGTAGACTCGTCTCGGACTTGTCCGACGTATGCCGATGACGTTGAAGGGCGCGTCAGCGTCGCGCTCGCTTGGTAACGGAAGAAGGACATGTATGCGGTTCTTGAGCGAAAACCGCTGGACTAAGGTTTCGTCGATAAAGTCCCTGAAAAAGTCCACACCGAACTCAAAATTCGCGTCGTCGCGGGGTCCAGCGAAGCAGAAGAGGTTGGCACCGTGCGCTACGCATCTGGTCAACCATCTCCAAACACGATGCCATTCCTCTGCCGACGCACTCTGAGTCGGGCTAAACAGCAAGATTGTGGAAATCTCACCGCTAAACCAGTTTCCCTGGAAGTCCAGAGGCCCGGTATAATAGTAGGCGACTTGATGAAGACGGGTAATAGCCGCAATGTTCTCAAAACTCTCTGGCAGGCACACGACGACTTTCTTCTTGTTGAGATTGTGCCATTTACTGGTCGTCCAGTCCAAGGAGATAGCGTGATGGGAAAATGCCGCCGGGATCAGCTCCTCCGGACTGAACGGCTGTTCTCTATGCAGAGGGAGGTGCGGCTCCACGTGCGCCACCGGATGGCTTAGTGGATGTAGTTGCTTATGTGAAGGCGTTTCTTCCGAAGGTAGGCATAGGCAACCGCTACTCTGGCTGGGGACAGCATGATGTAACTTGTGTCTAAAAGGGCGTTCCTTTGAGCGTGCCTCGACAGATGGGCCATCCGTAAGATAGCAAGGACACGGCCAAGCTCAAACGCGTCGATAGCCTTAAGTCAGGTACTGGGGCGTCCGGAACAACATCGGAAAGAGGTCCTATCGGCTCACAGTGCAACTGCTGCCCGAGGTATACCACTGGACATCGAAAATCCACCGTTGTTGAGTCAAGGCGGTCAGAACGGCGGTCCCTGAAAGAAATTGAATTACAAGTTAGTAGTCCATTATCAGAGGTAGGTACGACATCATCCGCAATTTTCCGCCGAGGTCGGCCTCTACGGCCTCTAGCCGTTTTACCGAGAACCGGAGTATTGTCGATACTAGGTGGAACTTTGACCAAATGATCAGAGGGGACGCGAAGTGGTTCCTCATTCGCCCCAATCAAAGTAATCAGCGCAGAGTTCTCACTCGCGTCTAATACCCTGTATGGTCCAAGCCAGTCGAAAGTCAACTTAGGATGTTTAGACTTTCCTTTTTCTGAGGGAACCGTTATGTACACGCGGTCTCCTACATGGAACACATCAACCGTCTTGAAGCGCCGGTCGTATTGTTGTTTCATCGATTGCCGGTACTTCTCCGCGTGTTTGGTGATGCACGATCTGACTAGTGTGAGTCTGCTTAGAAAGTCCGCTTTGCACGTGTCGTAGTCGACATGGTACGGCGACAGGTGCTCCCGTGGAATCACCTCCGACGGCTACTGCGGGTCATGCCCGTACACCAGGAAACGTGGGCTTTCTGCGGTTGCCCCGTGCGGTGACGCGTTATACGCATACTCCACCCATACACGGTGATATCCACGGAATGGGAAGAATTCTGTCCCATTCCGTGGATATCACCGTCTTTTTCTTCAGCATCCTGACGATGTTGCTGTTTGCCCGCTCGGTGAGCCCGTGCTGGGTGGCAGTATTCCTACGTGAACTTCTGTTTGATGTGCAGGATGTCACAGTTCGAAATCTGTTGACGCCCGCGTTGCCTGACAGGAGAATCCTGCGTTGCCGTTTTTCCCTTTCCAGTACGGGGTTTCCAAGGTTTACTCGCTGTCGAGGAGGTTGCGGATGATGCCGCCCTACACCGTTCTAATGAGTCTGATGAGGGTGAAGACCCACCTGACTGGCGCAAGAGGTAGGACTTCATCGACGATCGCGGTGACGTCCTGAACGAGATCGTGTGTGGGGCACGATGGAAGCCCGTAGCACCGATCTTCCCGACTGACCCGATCGTGTCGCGGCGGTGGACGACCGGCACGATGGAGTATGTCCAACATCTTTGAACCACTTACTTGCCTGTTGCCAGCTTTGCACCGCATACTTACCTTGACGACGAACCGGGGCCGGCCAGTGTACTACCGGCTGTGGTGCCGGGTCTTGTTACACCTGCAAGGTAACTATATTGGTCTCCAATGCTGAAACTTTCTCCTGTTGTTCCTTTATTTTAGCCACAGCAAAAGTCGGATCACAGTCTAGCATTGCCGCCACGTCATTCATTTGCACGGCTGTCCGCAAAATATCAGGCAAAATCTCGCCTAGCCTTTCCACAGATATTTCTCGCGCTTGCAGAATTTCGCTGGTTTCTTGGTCTTCGCGCCTTACCTCAGTTACGGTCATGATAGCGCGGACTAGGGCGTTTTGTACCGCTAGGAGAACGTTTCGGCGCTTTCCATGCGAAAGGTTGCGGAATTGTTTCACTAACACCTTGTCGCAGTCGCGCACAATTTGCTGGATTCCACTTTCCCAGTTAATACCCGCCGGCTCCTGTTCTTGCTGAGCCTGTGGTGGCGGGGGAAACACCGCCCTATCGTTTGGCGAATCGTCGCCATAACCAACTAGTGGTGAGTAGCGACCTTGAATGCGATCTTCTTCCATATTGCACCTGGAATTACCAGAATTGTGCGGTTCTGCAGGTAGGCCTGACCCCCATGGCAGCTTATGGCTGTTGTTCTGGACCAGTTGGTTAGTGGTTCTTGTGCAAGGCCCACATGCCGCGACACTTGTCCCCTCTACTGGAGAGCGCGGGACCTTCTCCATCCTGAAATCTGTATCATTAGGACACTTACCCAGAGCACGCCCAATTGCAAAGTACAGAAGGCAGTGGAACAGATGCACGACTTTTCTGAAACAGACCATTCCTCGAAATCCTTCGATTGTCCTCTGAATCGTTCGTCCGCTCGCGAAGATGACAATGAGTCAAGTGGATTTCGAAATGATGCGCGCACCGCTTATTTAGGCAGGGGCCCGGGAAATCCAGCCCCTTAGTCACGTGAGACCTGCACGGGAGCCACATAAAAGGCTTCAGGGCACGTCACCTCTGAGAGTTCCCAGCACACCATGGGAAAACAGCGAAAGTGAACTATGTAATAGCAATGCTGAACTAGGTAGATGACAAAGATGAAGAGGAGAGTACACAAAACTAGGCTAGGAGCAAGCAAATAATAAATAAAAATTATTTCAAAAATAATAATAAAGATGAACAAATAAAAATGAAGTAATACAAGGTTTCTATTTGTATTGTAATGGCGCTCCCCCCCCCCCCCCTGCGTCCGTCACTGCTTAAGAATTGTCTTACGTTCTTTAAAAAGCGAAATGGTTTACTTGGTGACAGTTCTAGGTCAAAAAATTCATTGTCTAAAAGAGCAGGATTAGAACCAGGCTGGTATTGTTTGTGTTTGCAATCAAAGACAATCCAATGTCGTTGCTCTAGCCTCCAGTAAACTTGCATAACAGAGCTGTCCGTTAGAAAGTAACAAATTTACTCATCAGCACACGTCAGCCATTTCTCAAGCAGCATAGTGGATTAAAAGGTTGAAGTTTTATCATCATCTGGGTCCACGGAGTTGCCACTGTTCCCCACCCCCCCCCCTCCCTGGCTAGCAACTCCTGTGTAGTGCGTTGCACAGCTCTAATAGATACGTTCTTGACTTCGACTGTGCCATCTCTTATTGTTAGCGCTATAACTCACACTGTTTATTGCCTATTACATCTGCAAGGAATTTACTTTCATTTGCTCATTTTCGTCACATTTTCAGCTTCCACCATTCAGCTGTTATTTATTTCCAGAATTTTCGTCCTTACTTTAGCAATACACTCATGATGCCACTGTTCCCCAAGGATGATCCGTTTTGGAAGTCTTTTTCAACAATAGAGCTGAACCGGTAGGTTTCGCCACTATTCTGTTGATTTTCTTGCCATCACAGCCATGGAAGGAGGGGCTTCCGCAAGTTTTTAAATTCGTGCTTCAATAAGACGAAAGAAACTTTGCGAGATGTAGTAAACCTGTGTACAAATGACATTTTCGAGCAAGTCGGTTGGTGAAGATAGAGATATCTGACTCGTGTTCTTAGTTTTTCGCACTAGTCACGGACTAGTGCCTTGAACTAGACGTGGTTTATGATCTCATTATGGTGTCGCATTATTACAAGTTGCAGGTCGACGCCAAACCTCCGCCATAACGTTGAACGAAGCGGCAGTCGTCTATCAGCGGGAGAGTTCAAACATAGGCGAGTTTCCACCGGCAGCCCTTCTGTTCCGTGAGTCGAATAGAGTATCGTATTGTGCCAAGACTGCATGCTTGTGCTAGCCACTTCTTGAACTGCGGCAGTAATTTGTCTCTAAATGCTTCCAAGGAATAGCTTGAACTCCAAATGGCTTTAAAGGAATAGCTTGAACTATTGGTAAATACGGCTGAGGTTGTAATACCGAGAAAGAGACCATCTATGATAGAAATCCTGAAAACCTCTAAAAATAACGTTGCGTTTTTCCATGAATACGTACACATAGAAAATGCGAGAAACTAGACCTAAAAGGGTAGAAGTGAGATCATAAGTACGATACTGGTGAGACATGGGTCAAAAAAGTGGAGGCTGTCCCACAACCTCTTCGATGAAGTTGAAAAATGTCAAAAGAGTGAAATTTACAGAGTACGAGATCGTAAAGGGATTCCATGAAGATGGTTTGCTTGCACCAAAATAGTTCCAGTACTGCTCAAGAAGGGAACAAAGATCACGATTAAAGCCGAAACGATGAATATGCTCACAATCTCCTACAATCTCACTTAACATGCCGGAAAGCCGACATGTTAGAGATTCGCACAGGCGCCCTGCTTTCGTGCTGGGACCCACGCCCAGCTCAACACTAATAGTGTCCCAGTTTGATTTTCATTGAATATCCTGGTGATCTTATACAACTGTATGTTGCGCAGTTGTCTGATCTTCCTCATAACATTCTCTACAAAATGACATCAAGATCGACATTTTTTTGCCAAGAATCCACGAAAAAAATTTTAAATCTAAGCGGGGATTAGCGTCCTTTTTTTCTCAGCAGTTTCCAGAAACGGTGAGTTGCGCGGTTATCTTTCAATTTGACGACATCCTTGCGCATGCAGCGGTCATAAAAGCGAGTGCCTATGTCTGGAACTGCCCAGAAGATGGGTCATGTTTGGAAACGCTTTCCACCAAATATCTCTTTCAGTTTAAAAACATTAGGTGCTGTGCAGTGTCAGCTGCCGAGCCCGTGAGATTTTGAGTAGAATGATATATAATACTTTATACTTCCTTTCATACTGGGCTGAGAAAGACCGCCTTAGACAAATGCCCCGTGTAGCAATGTAGAGAGAGCACGCAGAATGAGAGGGTGCCCCGACGCGAGGATGAGACGGGCGGAGTCTCTGTCTCACCCAGGACTCTTCGTCGGGAGTGAACGAAACTACCAAGTATTGTATAGCATTCTGCTCAGAATTTTATTCTGAGTTCAGCTGACAACTGCGCAACTTTCAATTCCCCCAAATAAAGAAGTTATCATTGTTTTTATGTTTCAGAAGATTTCTCAGTTATTCTTGGTTGCATTTCTGTCACTCCAATATCATCTGGTGTAACGTCGCATTTTCATTCCGTCTGACAACTGCGCAGCACTTACGTTTTCGAGTTGAAGGCGATGGTCCAGTTCAGGCAATTCCATGCCTATATTATCAACAAATTTTCTCAATTCGCCGACGACTCCTTAACTTCTCGCTTCCTAACGCTGTTTTGTATGTAGGATTCAATCCACAACTGCTTATTCAAAATCGAACTTTCAAATTTCGAATAAATCAATAGCTACCCAATGCATTATACGGTCCGAAGTATACGTTGTGACCGCTGTGGTTGGCAAGCAGTCGAGTTCCAGACCAATGCCGTCGCAGGCTATGAAACCGAGGAAAGAAATCTTTTCTAAGAGGACTATATGTTGCGACTCTGATATTCGCCGGATGGATGCCTCCTGTGACGGCTCCAACTGCTGAAATGGGCACGGTTGCATCCTCATTTAAGTTGCTGTTTGGTTGCTATCCATGAGAATTGCATTGCTTCTCAGTCCCTATACAAAAAAGTGGATAGCAGCCTAGTAGCAACCGAACAGCAGCCGAACAGCAATTCGAATGACAACCCGACCCCGTCCATATTAGCAATTGGAACATCAATGACAGGGGGCTTCGATTTGGCGAATGTCTGAGGAGTGCAGCGGCGACAGTGCCAGCGACGCGCCGCCCACAATCGATATGTACCAAAACCAGTTTGGCCGCAGTCTCATCCACAGTAACCGTTAAATTCCATAAGAAGCAGAGACGCCGTTTTCTGATTGGTGGAAACGTGCGTACGTCATTGAATGTGTGTATACAGATGCAACTTTTGCATTTCATCTTCATGCACTGTTTAATTATACCATATTTTAAGGCCCATGCAATATCTTTATTAAACAAACGTTTTCAGCGGGCTAATTCTGTTGTAACCCTAAAGTAATCACGATGGGGTACAAGACGGATGTAGCATCCAGTGCCTCGAGTGACCGTTTGCCCTAATGAATCGAAAGATTTTGAAACCTATTCATCGTGTGCTTAATCCTGCATAATCAGGGTTATTTACGGTACAAGAACAACTTGATTTAGATGGACATCGCGCCAAGTATCCAGCCTCTCCGCATTTCTTTTTCAATTTTCAAGATTTCGCGGATAAAAGTAGCTGTGCTGGGGTAGAGACTATTTGATTTCGCAAAACGGTAACTATTAGGCTGTAACATAAGTTTCCGCTGTTTTGAAGTTTTCCAAGAGAACGTTTTATAAAAAAATCAAGTAAGAACAGATATCAGTCGAAGTATGCACCGTAACAGTCGCTGGTCTTTTGCTGTTTTTACAGCAGGAGCTCGGCTCCCTGCTTCAGAATTCCGTGAACTGCGAGGCAAGGAACTAGTCGGGCAGTGCCAGAGGTCACTGACTTTGGCAAATCAGTTCGCGCTCAGTAGACAATCTTGTGATCTGATAACCGGCGCTTGGTTAGCGCTAGATTTATGCCACATAATGCGTAAGTAAGAATCTCTCTGCGAGCTCTTCGCCTTTCCAGAGAGTTCGACCAACAAAATTAGGGCGTCCTCCGCGTTGTGGCAAAATGGCGTGATTTCCACAGAGCGCTTGGAAATTGTCCCAAAATTCCACCAGTTAGTGTCCGCAAACGGTTGATGTTTGCAGCTACAGTGGAAAAAATCCCACTTTAATTCGCTTCAACTCTAGAGAGAAATACGGCATAAACAAAATTTTGGGTCACCAATTTCGGTGTAGGTGTCTGAGACCGCTCGACAATAAAATGGGGAGGGAAGGTACCAAAATGAAAATGAGAATGGCCTCGAGATTACTCCATCCAAATTTGGTTAGTCTCAGTCAACGTTATGGAGAAATTATTGTTCGTGCAAGTGCAGTTACCGAATTTGCATTCTTGAACAGATCACTCCGAAGTTAATTACATCTTCAAAATAAGACGCAAAAATCGGTCTCACATTTCATAATGTTGGCGGGATCGTGCACTTTGAAGCGTTGTCTGGACATGTTCGAAATCTAATCGATATTCATTTATTAGAAGCATTCGAAAATGCCTATGTGAAAACAGCGGAAACTCATGTTACAACCTAATAGTCTAGCTTTGAATCGGATAAATATGCACTTTAGCTATTGTCAGGAATAATCACCTACTGTGAAGTGGTGTTCTCGACTGGAATCCACCACACCTTGGCTGCTTACAGAACTTTTGTACAATCCAGACCTAGAAATCAATCCCTATGTCGATAGATACTGACACGAGGAAATAATCCCTAGACATCTTGAATGGGCAACTAATTCTAAATGTGCTGTTGGATAGGGCTCATTATCCTGCACCGTATCCAGAATTACACTGCGATTAACTAACAACATTTCAAAAAGTCTGATCTCAAGGAATGTTAGAAAATTCCCTTCAAGGTTGCGCAGCAACAGTTTTTCAGTGCGGTGGTGTGCCTCCGGTAAGACTACGCATGCAAAACACGTGATCCAGGAGACACAGGATACTCGGTTTGTCGGAGAAATTGCCTTTGATTCACGAGTTCTTTGCCTCCATGCCTGCTGCTAGCTCCTGAAAGTGGAAGAAGTGTGGTTAGAGAATACAATAGGTGTCTGACCACGACGAGATCTGTGGAGATAAAATTTCAAAAAAAAAAGTTAAAAGAAAAAATTCAGAAAAGGTCATGCCTGCTGAGTCAGCTGCTGAGTAATTCAGAAATTATTGTACTTAAAAACTCTTTATTAACATATTGCTGATTCTTTGTTTTCATAGTTGTGAATATTTGTTATTTAGCTTTTTAATATTTATTCATTTGTTTACAAATTTGAATTGGAAGTTTATTTTCCGAAAAATTCACTTTTGAAATTTCGGCTGCTTCATTTCCGAAATTGAAGGAGTCCCCAGTGAGGCTGTCCCAAGACCTGAAACCCTGTGGCTGAATAAATGGATTTTTTCAACATCAATGTATGCAGGAAATGCCATGAAAGGCCATACCCTGCGCCCGCCGCGATTGGTCGGAAGTGAGACTGGGTATTAGATGTCCGTAAACGTGTTCCCTACCTCACCATTGTATATATCATATTTTTTTCACTGACACTTGTGTTTATTTTCTTATATTTTTTTACCGAGAGCGCCAAAGTAGCTGCAGGCATCCGGGACGAATTTATGTATATCATAACTACAACAGAATTTCACAAATGTATTTTAAAACTTCGGGACTGTAAAGGCATCGCACCTTACTAAACTGCTGCAAACCAGCACTTTTCGCTCATTTCCACTGCTACCTGTTCTTGGCTAGTCACGCATTCACTTTCCAAAAAAAAAACCATTAGAAATTCTATAAAGTGTTCTCTCATCCAAAGCTACTGCAGCTGGCACCTCTTACCAGTACTAACTGTGGAAGATGCTAATGTGTACAGTGGTCCAAATTACACATAGTAACAACACCGTCCTGAACTCAGACTCTGCTATGATTCCATTCTGGGATGTTTCAGCAGAACAGTGCTTCAGCGCACGAGTCATGTGTGCACGACTCGGGCAAGAATAAATTTCTGGATGTAGAGATTTGAACGAGTTGCCAGCCCATTGCCTAGGTCTCAATCAGTAGGCTTTGTGGTATAGAACTTAGACTCAGTATAGAATTAAGCACTTTGAAGCTTCTTTGAGAACTACTGAGGAAAGTGTCCATGACCCGGTTACTCCAAGGAAAGCTGCACTTCACTAGTTTATAACTTGAAACCGCTTAGTGTAAAAAACAGAGTATTTGACTGCTGTGTTCTTCACAACATTTGCTGTAGTCATCCACTCCTAAATCTTGAGTTAGACTTGGCCTTCATCTTCTTTCCCTCATTTATGCATAAAAACTCTCTGTCTATTAGTAGGTACTGAGAGTGCTTGAGACATAGGTTTGCTCAAATTCTCTCCGAAATGTGAATTGGTCGGAAGAGTACTTCAACAACGAAACGGGCAAATAAGCAACATTTTTTAACAAGTCCTTGTAAGTTCAATAAAATAATAACTTTCTTTACTAATGATGATATCACATACGGGCACCACGACAATGTCCCAAATCCACAAAAAACTTTTCCATGGGCCCTTTTCTTTGTTACCGTAGTTTTAGCCCATCCTGTAGCTGTGCTCACTTTCTAGCCCACCATGTAGCGGTGTTTTCCATCTATGTACAAGTATGCTCTCGAACAGCCCTACAGCCATCAACAAGTACTACGCCGGCGTTACCGAGCGAACCGAAATTAACGACTGGAACTCACTTACCTCACTCCCCCACTCTGTGCGCCAGATCAATAACGAGCAATTGTATCTGCCGGTCTCCACATCAGCTCGCCGGCACAATCATAGGCTTTTACCTATTCGCGCCACACTCATTTTCACACCTCTACACTCCCGAATGTGAATCTAATCCGTGCTGCTTTCATTTCGCAAACTTACTGCATCTGAGTAGTAGGGCCACAATAATGTCTGGGTAAGAAGTTCTGAAAAAAAATCTTACTGAAATATTTGGGAAAAATCCCGTGTTGTTTTCTTGTTTTTGCTGCTTGTTTTGTTCCTATCGCGAAGTTACGTGACTTCGAATTTGTACAACGAATTGAAAAAGATGACAATGCCAGGAAATTATCGCGGTGTTCACCGTTAACAGTAAAGTTGACTAAAAAAATCGAAGTCATCTGTCCTTCCTCGATTTTCACAACAACAACTTAACCTCATAGATCGTGTTTTACTCAAGACCGAATGATGCATTAGTTTTGAATAAGCTGAAATTTTGGATTTCCGAAACAAACGGACTACTACACTATTTGTGGAATATAAAAAGGCATTCAGGGCTTTCTCTTTACTCAACAATGGAAATTTTTGAATCGGGCTCTAGATTGATGATGAAATTACCTACGTTATTCGATTTTTTATTCGAGGCCCCAAAATAAAACGCATCCGGAACATCAATTATTTCTTGGCCTCTTCAAACCATTGTTATACGAAAAACTGGGCGGGAGAACTACTAGCGGACATTCTTCTAACTCTTAGGCGCATGAATTGAGAATGTGCAACGTCCCAATCTAAGATTTATCCAGATAGTATTACCCATCGACAAACGTATTCCACGCAGAGTGACTGCCTCCTCGAAATTTTTCCCTGAGAAGCGGCTTGAGATACCGGCCGACACGAATCTTGGCTCCATCGCAATTTTTGGTGTTTTTTTTTGCCAAGAAGAACATCGCCAGTAGAAGCAAAGCCTAATAGCGCTAAGTCTGCGCTGTGAACCAGTCACGAGAGGCGAGAGGAAGAGAGCAAGCGATGGATTCATGGTCACCCACGAAAGCCTTAATCTGGACATGTAACCAAACAAATGTTCTTTTAATTCGTCATGTGATCTGCTGCACCGCTCCGCTGCAGTTTTACCGCACTCAAAGACATAACACACTGGAATGGAAATTTGGGTGGTCTTCTACTAAATGTATCCTAAGATTCGAGTAGCTGGAATCTTCAACTTCTCAGGTGTAGATGAAAAATTAGCCATGAATGATTCTTTCAGAAGCTATCGAACCCTTGTGAAGAAGATTTCGGCAACACGTTCACTACAGTGAAAACACTAGGGCGCATTCAGAATTTACTACCCTGATAAATTGCTAGAAGTCCTCCTCAAAAAAGTCCTCCTCAAAAAAAAGGAACAGATATGAAGGAAATGGTGGCTATGAAGGATCCTGTATAGACTACCGATGCAGCTGATTCTGGTGATTGCGGTGAAAGAGAGGGGATGGTTCACTCCGAAAACTAGAGGTTTTTCACCGGGCAGCAACACCTGTAAAAATAAGGAAGAAAAACTACCACAAAATCATTCCAGAGAATTAGCTCCATTTCAGCGCATTAATAGGAGCAGCTACTGTTTGTTCACAATTTCCACCTAGGTTGTTTTGTTCAGAGGAGAGAAACAACCACAAATACGTGGCTTATAGCTTTCTTGGCGGGAAATTTAAAATCCGCAGCGATGATGGTAAAAACTATGTGCACGCTGATATCTTCTTGCTTGGGGCAGATAAAAATTACTATTAGCATTGGTGAGGCCAGTCAACATTGCCGTATCGCACAACACGATCCTGAGGCTCTACCGCACCGCAGCACCTGTGCGGAGCGGTAAAGCAGCTGCTTGCTGGCGCTGATGGTGTCTAGCTTGTGTTTTTACTTTCGTTCTCCATCGTAAGCAGGAAAATTACCATGCGTACAAATAAATTAATTAATGTCAATAGCGGCAAAGGTGTTGCAGCGCAGCAGAGCAGAGAGGCGGTATTCTGCAATGCAAGAATGATTGAGCAGCACTGCACGTACAGTCTATTAGTCTTAAGCTGTCCACCTTCCGCAATTGTCAGAGTCCGTTCACATCACTATCATCTCTGCGTATCGTAGCCAACCACTATCACCAACTATCTCTAAGATGAAGTACTCAGAACCCCAAAAACAACTTGTCTACAAGCATTTGGCGAGCAAGTATCTGATCGCATCTGAAACTTGCTTTTCCAAAAGCTTGTCGACAATTTGGTTTTGCACTTCCTTGTCGACAACTTGTCCGCCCAAAAGCTTGTCGACAACTTGTTTTTTCTTTTCCTTGCTGACAGGTTGTCGACCGTATAAACTTGTTCTCGACCCGAACGGGTTACTCCTACAAAATTGCCCGAGGCAGGACTTGTGGAGGATAGCGTAAAGGTCCTTCAGTAGGAAGTAAGCGCCTTCGTAGAACTGTACCACACCAACCATTGCACTTGTTTCCTCAATGATTGCATGGTATGCTAAGCGGGTATGGGAACTTGACTCGACTTGAACGACAGGTCGTTCGGCTAGATGGTTGTCGACAAGTTTTTTGGCGAAAAGCTTGTTTGCAAGTTGTTTCTTGGAAAAGCTGGTCGACAACTTGTTTTTTCTCTTCTTTGTCGACAAGTTGCCGGGAGAAAAGCTTGTCGACAACGATTTGCTAGTTAAAAGCTTTTTTTGCAAGTTGTTTTTTGGGCAAAGCTGGGCCGACAACTTGTTCTTGGGGTTCTGAGTAGGTCACTATCCATGATCGGATTGTTAGAGGTAGAGATGGAAGTGACGAAACAATGAAGAAAAATCACTCATCCATACGTTACGAAGATCTTCCTTGTGATTACATTGTTACATCCGAAATGTCTGTTGGCTGAGAATCCTATCGAAGGCCATACGTGAAATCCCCTGTTCACGAGTGGAGTTAAGCCCCCTAACACTGACTAGCCTGATGCTCAAGACATTACTCTTCGTACGAGATAGCTACGATCTCGAGAGATCATCTGCTAGGAGAACTGCACCTGTTCCAATTACTACTGTTCATTTACCCGTACTCTAGCCTTTGCTCCATACATATCACCTGTGAATCTGAACTGTGTTGCCTTCCGTAATGAATCATGCTTCCACTTCCTCGCTGGCCTTGCGGGACAACATTTACATGCAAATCTCTCAGCATGCTGTTACCTCCTACTCAACAGAAGGAAACGTTTTTCCCATCCCACGGTTTTGTTTTGTTCATTGGTGAAACCCAAATTTCTCCGTTCACTTTCCCTCATTATCCCCTCCCTTGAGGTTTACGCATCTGTACCTCTCCGCAAATCGTTCGCTGCACACACTTCGCAGTTTAGAAGCACAGTTGAATTCTCCAAGCACCAATCACGTGGCGCTCGCTAGCTTATTGGTCCGACTCTATGTCGCAGAGCTCGGCATCCGCGCCGTCGACGACATCCTCCACACGGCCGTAAGTTTCCACCCTAATGAGTTCATTTCATTTAGCTTGATCTTCTCCGAATTGCTTAGTACCAATGATTTTGCCCAACCTGGTTTCATGTTAGCATTTTCCCTATTTTTTTTTTATTTTCTCAATCTACCCTATCTTAGAAATGTAGGAGGTTAGCCTTCCTTTTCGTTTTCTAGGTGAACATACAGTTATTCAGGCTGCAATTTGCTTTCGTTATTTGGGTTCGGTTGGAGTAAACATATATTCGAGTCGCAGCGTATATGTGACGCCAAAATGCGAGCCATCTCGATTTCCTTATGTCTTTCTTCAGTCGTCATGTGACTAGCATTGATTAGATCACTGTTTCTGGAGCGCTAGCCTTTTTGACGTCCATCGTTCACTGTTTGCTTGTGTGCACCAATGCTCGATTAGCCAATCTCATGAACTAAGAGTAGAAAGACAAGTTGAAGAGGCTTCAAAGGCAGCACCAAAAAGTCATTTAGTATGCTTGGGCTTCTTCCATTTATTTGGAGAAATTCAATGGCCGTTTTGCGTACATCTCTAACTCAGTGTGGTTAAAGCTGACTGACGTGAGAGGTCTATCAAAACCAGAACACTGACCATAAACAGAATCAGGTTTTCCCCTATTCAAAGGAAGCGCTTAGCCTCTTACTTGGAAACTCACTCGGCAAACACTGGCGCAGTTAGGCATCAAGGTTCTCATTCATTCTCTTCATTCTCCAGACCTTTTCCTTACTGGATATCACTTTTTCCGAGTTGCAGATGCAAAACCTGCGTGAGCAGCAGACTGCTGATTTAGAGCACTCCGAAATCGCCTCCTGAAAGTTTTTAGATTTTCACGATCTCTGTTTTCGATGTTGAGGCATATCGTTTTCATTTGATTGTTAAATTGTTAAGGAAGATTTAGCGAATCAAATGAGCATTAAACTGATGAAGAATGTTGTGTTTAAGCAAAGTTATAACACGTTGAACTGGAATGTTCGTTTCGGCAATTAATTTCGCACCAACCTGATAAACTCTTGTGAAACTTTCTTAAAAACTACTGACTAAAGGGTCCTTGGAACGGGCACCAAGGTAGCTGCACTTCCGCTCTGGTTTCGTTTTTTTTTAGTTTTTTTTTTACCTCTCGGAAACCCGTAAGAAAGGATCACACATTTCAGTGCTGTTTTTTTCCATTTCATTCTTACTAATCAATCACCTTATGATATTACGTGAACTAGGCTTTCATCTGCTTTCCATAAATCGCGGAAATCTGTGTTTCCGCAACTTAACACATACTCCATAGCATCACTAGACCATTCCAGTCTGAGTCAATATGAATAGAAATTGTTCAGCTAGGAAGTTGAAAATCTCTTGAACTAGGGGCTAAGCTTTCCAACCTTTTTGTTAGAGGGTAAACACAGGCTGTTTTCATTTCATTGTTGTTTGTTCCGGCGAGTTGTTTGTACATACAGGTGATATAGGGTCGTGTTTCTACAACGAAGTCGAAAGCTACGATATCAGCAAGTCAGCATAAGCAAAGAATGGGACAATGGGGCACAAAATTAGTACGAAAACGTGCAAGTTAGCGACGTGTAATCTTCAATTATGTGTCAATCTCTCGTTGTCTTCACTTATTCTTCCAAATGTATATACATATAAAACAGCGTAACATTGTTGGAACCGTCCGAGCTGTACCATATCTAAGGCTTTTTCTCACATAAAACGAAGGTACTGTTTACTTGGATAGGCATAACCGGCAATGTATTCAAGGGAAAGAATTTTCAATGCAAGACATCAAAGTTGTGCCAGGCTTTCGCATATAGCACAACGAAACAAGCATGCGCTAATGGTGAATCTTTTGACGTTGCCGTTCGCTACAAATCAGTGACTGAAAATAACTTACATAAACGAACACCTATTTGTTCTACTCTGACATAGGAATAGGAGCGAACTTACCGCGGCTTACTCGTGGCTACAGCTGGACTCTAGCAAAGGTTATGCATCAGTAGCTCGGAAGTAGAATGCTCTCCTCACGCGGGCGAACGGTACCGGTTCGGCCTGAATCAGGCCATTCAAGCTCTTCAATCCCTTCGGGTTCAGCAAATTTCAATATAAACACCGGAGTCTGAGAGAGTGAGGCGTTGACTTGGGACATCGGCTCCCCCCCCCCCCCCCACATGTCACTGTATAGCGCACACCATCACGACTCTCAGACAAAGTCAAACGAGTGTCGCATATAACAAACGGATTCATTGACGCCGATCATCTTGTTCTTGTAATAAAGGCACAGGTTGAAGTAATCCACGCACTTTAATGGCCAATTACTGCGGTCACTTGTTACTGCATGCTTGACGCTTATCTATGTAGCTAGGCAACAATGGGCCGCTACCAAACGCAGAGAACCATGAGCAGGATGACATAAGAACAGGAACCACAATACATAAGAACAGGAACCATAAGAACGTTTGCTGAGATGTTTCAGCCAGTCACTCCGCTCGCGAGCCTCCTCTGCGACCTCGAACGGGCTGGACTCCAACCAGATTCACTTCCTCTTCAACAAGCGTGGCAGTCGCAGCAGTATCACCACATCTAGCAGTCATGGTACTTTTTAAGAATTTATCTACCATTTAGATCGAAACTGTAATTCGAAATCTTCTTGTGTATTCGGTCGTTCATAACTTGGCAATGGATTGAAATTTTCCAAAAAATTAGAGTTTTGCTAGCACGGACTGCAATATCATTGATGAAAATGGCAAGTAATTAATACAGCTATTAATAAATACTACCAGTACATGGATAGCTGGGCCGGCGTGCATTGTTGAGGTTACCAATAGTAAAAGTGCTAACCCCTGCAACATTACAACCGCAACTTGGAGATTAACGCGTTCACCCTGGGTAATCTCAGTGATGTATGCTGGCCCTGGGTACGAGTTGACAGTGAGGCACTAATCTTTGATTCGTAAAGTTGTTGTCGTTGCAGAAACGTCATCGCCGACGAGTACGACCTCATCGCACTCTATGCAGATAGACCCAGCGGCCAGAAAAACCAATGTGATCATGGTGGCCCCCCACGCGGTAAGGACTTTTCCTCTCCTCTACTGTCGTAGAATTAGTTAGCAATACACGTTTTTTTCAATCATTAGAGCGTTTTCCTGATGTTTTTAACAGTGATGCTGGTGAACTTATGTGGAATATGGTATTAGGTATTAACATAAGTCCTTGCGCTTTTTTCCGGATGTGCTATTCTTCACACCCATGTTATTTTTTATTACAACTCATATACGATTCAAAAGCGCTATTCTTCCTCTACAAGAGTTTTGCAAACAGTTTTTCTTGAAGCGGTGGTGTGTTTGAGTTTTGAGCCCGCAAAGTAGAGCAACGACTTGATAAGAAAAAAAACAGCGCAACCGACAGCCACCTATTCTTGAGATCAGTTGAAGCTCGAAAGGCCATCAACACTGGCAATGTGACCTGTGCTAAGTATGAAAAAGACGTTTTGCCTGAGATGACCGGCCATCAGCGATTTTCCAAATCCAAAGGAGAAAATATTTGGTCTCAAAGACACTTCGACAGAACAAATTTCTAATACGTGATCCGGAAATTGCTTCAAAGGAATCGTATGGTCTGGGTGGACATCATACTTCTCATAGCTACCAAATAACTGAAGTAATTCTGCTAAAAGAATCCAATTGCGAGGGTCCAGTCATCTTACCCCATGGTGACGTCAGACCCCACTTTCCAAAAATCGTCCAACTGCCGCTCCAACAGTTCCACTGATGATGCTCTTCCACGTTTATATACTGTAGTGCTTACACGCTTGAACAGTGTAGAATGCTTACTGGCCCGTACCGGGAGGAAATTGGGTTTTTACCTCGTATTAGTGTTTTTCTTCTTAAGCTTAAAAATCAAGTAATTCAATAGTTCTGTGGAAACACTTGATGATTTTAAGGATGGGATTGTAGAGGAGGGAAAGCGCTTCCAGAACTTATTGTGCACATGAGAGAAAAAAAAGCAAGGACTTATGTCAACAGCTAATGAATTGGTGAGTAATTTTCAACGCTGAGGGTTGTCTTTCATTGGAGCTTTTTTTGGTATTTAAGGTAGTCACAGTTGATACAAGAAGACTTATTTCAATATGAGCTAATATACATATGTAAATATGTACTTGCTGCTGCAATCCCTGCCACCATAGATGGGAAAGTCCCGATCCACAATATGAAAAAATCAAAAATTGAGATGTTTTCAGGCATACTCATGGCCTCCAAGTTAGAACTTTGCATTGCTATAGTATGATATGCTTCACGAACAAAGATGCTGGAGAGATTTTAGAGGAAGAGAACGCTGAAAATTGTGAAGTATTAAGAGATGCAGGCGAGAAAGGGAGGCACTGGGAGCAAATACTCAATTGTTGCTGCCATTAAACAGACTGTACAAGAAATACAGAAAATTACAGCTCTTGTAGTTTCTGCTTGAATGTTTGAAAAAATTATAATAGCCACTTTCACATTTGGAGGATTACATACCTACATATAAATGCCGGACCCCGGAATTGCTAGCCAGGAAGTGGGGGAGGAAGAAAAAAGTGGCAACTCCGCCACTCCGTGGACCCAAATGGAATTACAAAATTACTTTTTAAAAAAGTTGATTCAAATGTTAAATAATTATTATTAAATGTTTAAGAAATATTAATCGAGAAATCGAGAAATATTATTAGAAAAAAGACCATGCAATACATATTTTTATCTGTTTTACAAAGTAATTCCAAAAATCCGGGGACTCAATCTTTAGGGTGGGGCTGCCCTCTACGTCCGCCACTGGCACATGGGTACATTCATAAACAATCATTCCAGGGTCGAGGATCACTCCAAATCGAACGAAAGGATTCCTCGGAAAGGCAAGGTGGCTCTGACGAGACCGACGATGGCCAGCTGTGCTCGCCACGGCCATTCGGAAGACAAAACACTGCGCCCAGTCTACCACTCGCCACTAAGCTGCTCTACGTTGGAGAGGTCGTTTGGCAGGTAAGCTGCTCCTCCAGCACCATCTTTGGTTAAGTTTTTACCCGATGGGTTCGGTTGTAGATTGACGACACCGTCTATGTGGGACCGCAAGACGCGGTGGCGAACATGAATCTGCTGTGTCGACTGAACATCGAGTTCGTATGCGACCTCTGCAATGAGGACGGCGAAGAAGCGAACAGGTGAGCTCATGTTGTCCCAACTCGGTTCACGGCCTGGATGCATCACGGAGATTACCCGGGGTGAACCTGTATGCGCCTGTGTTAACGAGGGGTGAATTTGTAAGGTTTTAACACTTTTACCCTGGGTTATCTCGATGGTGCTACCCGAGGTTGATGTTTATATCGTCACAACTGATCTGTGTTCCCAGTTTTAATTCGGATACATATGTAGCTCACTACCCGTGATTTACTAGATGTTCTTTTGGTTTCTTCGTCGACAGTATATGCCAGACATGTCACTTTTGTTACCTCATGAAGTTTTCTGGACTACCCTCGTTTCATACAGTTTCAGGAGACGTTACGACTGTCCCTGCCTGTGCCCGCGCAGGTCACAACACTTCCGTTATTTCGTCGCGATGGACGTTCCGGAGACCGAAAAGAAGTGCATTGATGTAAGTCAGCATGGACTAATCGACTACCGAGTCATGGTTGTAATTTTACTACTCATTACCTGGTCGTTGTGGAGGTTAGGGTCAGCATAGATCAAGTGGTTTCATCCAACTTGCGCTGTCTAGGTTGGTGCAAAGGAAACTGCGCGTTTTCGTGCTGACTTTTTTCTATTCTTCTGGTGTTACAGGAGAATCCTCGAAATTCAGAGAATCGAAAACGCGATATTTTACTTTTCTTTTCAATTGTTTCAAGACTCCTAACATGACAACAAGACGACATCTCTTATATAAGCATTAAGAAAGAGCTCACGTTGCTGTATGAGATTACAGCCGCATCTAGATGGCTTACTCTGTCCGAACATTATCGTATGCTATCGAAAAAAAAGTGCACCATTTATTTTGCACAACCTGATATACAGGGTGGTCCAAAATTACGGAAACAAGGGCGCGATGCGCGTTTTTCAACTTATCACGAGTTTTGGCGTTTTGCATCCAATCTTTTGCTGTTCATTTGTTCAACTGTACAGCTTCTTCCAAAACATTACCTAACACTATGATTTTTAGGAACAGCTAGGCCGTCAGTCAAGCTTAGTTTTACATTTTTCCAATTACATTTTTTGTGCAGGCTTGGCGCGCATGTTGTGCTAATGTGTAAAATTTTACAAGAGGCACACTAAGCAGTACATGAAAAGTACAAGGTGTGGGAGACAAAAGAAAGACTTTATAGTCATTGTGAATGGCCTCCTACCTTGGTTATGAGATCCAAGATTTCGTACGGATACGCCAAAATTCAACGCGGGCTGGGGGTGCTTTTCAATTCTAGTCACCATCATTAAATGTATTATGAGGGAAATACTTCTCAGAACTTTGAGATAGGAAGTTGATGAGCCTAATAAGTTCCAGTCCCCTCCTTAAACAGTAAAAAAAAGATCCAGAAACAGCCCTAATACATTTTGCTCTGTTTTGCACAGGAACTCATCTCCGCTTCCTCATAAATCTTATTTTCAGTATTCATTCGGCCAGATTTCTCGTTGTGATATTCATTCGAGGACAAAAACTGACTTTTCTCTCATAAAAATTGTTAAATCTTTGGAGCAAACGCTTTTAGAAAGGTCAGTTTATCTAAGAAGACTGCACTTCCGCGCCACAGCAGACGACTAGTTCAAATTCTTCATGTGTTTTCTCGCAGGTGGTAGGAGAAATCGTGAGATGTGATGGTAGATTTTGTTCATTGTAGAGTGAAAAATGTCGTATTGGAAACAAAATTGCCAACTCGCTTTCCAACGTTAGATATGAATCTTTAGCGTGTCTCCGTAATTTTGGATCACCCTGTAATACTCATGAAATCGGTCGCTTATTGAAAGCTTGGTGAAACGGAGAGCAGCTTTTGAATATAGCTCTATGAGAATTTCGAACCGAAGGTTTCCCGAAGTGCGGAATTCACTCGATTCAGAGATGCATTTCGAAAAACGGCGCGATGCGTGCCGAAGCCTGAAAATATAGGTTCCCTACATGTCTATGGAACGGTCTGTATAACAACACCTTATAATACATACCGGTCCGAAGCATTAATCACAAGTGTCACTATATGGTGGCTATTGGCCTCTCCAAACTTCCTACTACATCATGACTTATAATAAAGGGCTTAGTCTGTCACGTGTGTGTGTGCGTGTGTGTGTCAGTCAGTGTGTGTGAAACGAAATTCGAGGGCGTGGCCTAGATCGAAGAAAATGCACTACAACGGGTCCACTGTTGTTGTAGGAGTGTGCCGGCGTCCAAAAGAGGGGAAACACCTGGAGTCGGGTCCAACGGCGTGATAAAGGTGCGCCGGCGTCCAAAAGTGGGGAAACGCCTGGAGTCGGGTCCAATGGTGTGATAAGGGTGCGCCGGCGTCCAAATGTGGGGAAACGCCTGGAGTCGGGTCCAACGGTGTGATAAGGGTGCGCCGGCGTCGAAAAGTGGGGAAACGCCTGGAGTCGGGACCAACGGTGTGATAAGGGTGCGCCGGCGTCCAAATATGGGGAAACACCTGGAGTCGGGTCCAACGGTGTGATAAGGGTGCGCCGGCGTCCAAATTTGGGGAAACACCTGGAGTCGGGTCCAACGGTGTGATGAGGGTGCGCCGGCGTCCAAATATGGGGAAACACCTGGAGTCGGGTCCAACGGTGTGATAAGGGTGCGCCGGCGTCCAAATGTGGGGAAACGCCTGGATGTGGGGATAACAAATGTGGGGCCTGGAGTCGGGTCCAACGGCGTGATAAGGGTGCGCCGGCGTCCAAAAGTGGGGAAACGCCTGGAGTCGGGTCCAACGGTGTGATAAGGGTGCGCCGGCGTCCAAAGTGGGGAAACGCCTGGAGTCGGGTCCAACGGTGTGATAAGGGTGCGCCGGCGTCCAAATGTGGGGAAACGCCTGGAGTCGGGTCCAACGGTGTGATAAGGGTGCGCCGGCGTCGAAAAGTGGGGAAACGCCTGGAGTCGGGTCCAACGGTGTGATAAGGGTGCGCCGGCGTCCAAATGTGGGGAAACACCTGGAGTCGGGTCCAACGGTGTGATAAGGGTGCGCCGGCGTCAAAAGTGGGGAACGCCTGGAGTCGGGTCCAACGGTGTGATAAGGGTGCGCCGGCGTCGAAAAGTGGGGAAACGCCTGGAGTCGGGTCCAACGGTGTGATAAGGGTGCGCCGGCGTCGAAAAGTGGGGAAACGCCTGGAGTCGGGTCCAGCGGTGTGATAAGGGTGCGCCGGCGTCGAAAAGTGGGGAAACGCCTGGAGTCGGGTCCAGCGGTGTGATAAGGGTGCGCCGGCGTCGAAAGTGGGGAAACGCCTGGAGTCGGGTCCAACGGTGTGATAAGGGTGCGCCGGCGTCGAAAAGTGGGGAAACGCCTGGAGTCGGGTCCAACGGTGTGATAAGGGTGCGCCGGCGTCCAAATGTGGGGAAAACACCTGGAGTCGGGTCCAACGGTGTGATAAGGGTGCGCCGGCGTCCAAAAGTGGGGAAACACCTGGAGTCGGGTCCAACGGTGTGATAAGGATGCGCCGGCGTCGAAAAGTGGGGAAACGCCTGGAGTCGGGTCCAACGGTGTGATAAGGATGCGCCGGCGTCCAAAAGTGGGGAAACGCCTGGAGTCGGGTCCAACGGTGTGATAAGGATGCGCCGGCGTCCATCGAAAAGTGGGGAAACGCCTGGAGTCGGGTCCAACGGTGTGATAAGGTGCGCCGGCGTCCAATATGGGGAAACACCTGGAGTCGGGTCCAACGGCGTGATAAGGGTGCGCCGGTGTCCAAATGTGGGGGAACGCCTGGAGTCGGGTCCAACGGTGTGATAAGGGTGCGCCGGCGTCAAAAGTGGGGAAACGCCTGGAGTCGGGTCCAACGGTGTGATAAGGGTGCGCCGGTGTCCAAAAGTGGGGAACGCCTGGAGTCGGGTCCCGGTGTGATAAGGGTGCGCCGGGTCGAAAAGTGGGGAAACGCCTGGAGTCGGGTCCAACGGTGTGATAAGGGTGCGCCGGCGTCGAAAAGTGGGGAAACGCCTGGAGTCGGGTCCAACGGTGTGATAAGGGTGCGCCGGTGTCCAAATGTGGGAAACGCCTGGAGTCGGGTCCAACGGTGTGATAAGGGTGCGCCGGCGTCCAAATGTGGGGAAACGCCTGGAGTCGGGTCCAACGGCGTGATAAGGGTGCGCTGGCATCCACAGGTAATAGGAATTCGCTAGGCGGGTCTATTTCTGCATGAGGGATACGCTTATCCTGTTTCGGCGGACCTTCCTACCTAAATCACCTAGATGTACATTGTTTCCTTTCATATCCGTGTTCTCTTCCCATTCCGTTTGTGCCTGAATGAACCACTCCTTCCTTTCCGTTTATATACACCGGTGGACCCTTATCACTTGAATTACCACAACAACCAGTTGAGCCTAAATCATTTCAAGATAGCATTTGCACTGGATCGGTTACACTCAGTTCTTCATGTCCACTAACTCCGCTTACATGGAAGAGCATAACTTCGTTCCTATGGGGGAAAGCTACCACCTACGGGATCAAGGGTTTCTCAGGAGAACGATAGAACTGCGTGGAAGGATGCAGATCTTATCAATCCATTTACACTTTTGTGTTTGGTTTCAACGTGCATGTGCAGTATGCGAGCGAAGCGAGCATCAATAGAAGTCTGGAAGTCCGGCGTTAGCCGGACGGCCAGACTGGTATTAACATAAGCCAGTTATTTCTCACCAGTCTGGCCGTCCGGCTAACGCCGGACTTCCAGACTTCTATTGATGCTCGCTTCGCTCGCATACTGCATCACGTTGAAACCAAACACAAAAGTGTAAATGGATTGATAAGATCTGCATCCTTCCACGCAGTTCTATCGCTCTCCTGAGAAACCCTTGATGCCGTAAGTGGTAGCTTTTCCTCATGTAAACGAAGTTATGCTCTTCCATATGAGCGAAGTATATGGCCGTGAAGAACTGAGTGTAACCAATTCAGTGCAAATGTTATGTTGAAATGATTTAGGCTCAACTGGTTGTTGTGGTAATTTAAGTGATAAGGGTCCACCGGTGCATACAAACGGAAAGGAAGGAGCGGTTCACTCAGACACAAACGGAATGGGAAGAGAACACGGATAAGAAAGAAAGCAATGTACATCTAGGTGATTTAGGTAGGAGGGTCCGCCGAAACAGGATAAGCGTACCCCTCATGCAGGAATAGACCCGCCTAGCAAATTCCTATTACTTGTGGAAGCCGGCGCACCCTTATCACACCATTGCACCCGTCCCCAGGCGTTTCTCCACTTTTGGACGTCGGCGCACTCATATCACACCGTTGGACCCGACTCCAGGCGTTTCCCACATTTGGACACCGGCGCACCCTTATCACACCGTTGGACCCGACTCCAGGCGTTTCCCACTTTTCGACGCCGGCGCACCCTTATCGCACCGTTGGACCCGACTCCAGGCGTTTCCCCACTTTTCGACGCCGGCGCACCCTTATCACACCGTTGGACCCGACTCCAGGCGTTCCCCCCCACATTTGGACACCGGCGCACCCTTATCACGCCGTTGGACCGGACTCCAGGTGTTTCCCATATTTGGACGCCGGCGCATCCTTATCACACCGTTGGACCCGACTCCAGGCGTTCCCCACTTTTCGACGCCGGCGCATCCTTATCACACCGTTGGACCCGACTCCAGGCGTTTCCCCACTTTTGGACGCCGGCGCATCCTTATCACACCGTTGGACCCGACTCCAGGCGTTTCCCCACTTTTGGACGCCGGCGCACCCTTATCACACCGTTGGACCCGACTCCAGGCGTTTCCCCACTTTTGGACGCCGGCGCATCCTTATCACACCGTTGGACCCGACTCCAGGCGTTTCCCCACTTTTCGACGCCGGCGCACCCTTATCACACCGTTGGACCCGACTCCAGGTGTTTCCCCACATTTGGACGCCGGCGCGCCGTTGGACCCGACTCCAGGCGTTTCCCCACTTTGGACGCCGGCGCACCCTTATCACACCGTTGGACCCGACTCCGGGCGTTTCTCCACTTTTCGACGCCGGCGCACCCTTATCACACCGTTGGACCCGACTCCAAGCGTTTCCCCACTTTTCGACGCCGGCGCACCCTTATCACACCGTTGGACCCGACTCTGGGCGTTTCCCCACTTTTCGACGCCGGCGCACCCTTATCACACCGTTGGACCCGACTCCAGGCGTTTCCCACTTTTCGACGCCGGCGCACCCTTATCACACCGTTGGACCCGACTCTAGGCGTTTCCCCACTTTTCGACGCCGGCGCACCCTTATCACACCGTTGGTCCCGACTCCAGGCGTTTCCCCATATTTGGACGCCGGCGCACCCTTATCACACCGTTGGACCCGACTCCAGGCGTTTCCCCACTTTTCGACGCCGGCGCACCCTTATCACACCGTTGGACTCGACTCCAGGCGTTTCCCCACATTTGGACGCCGGCGCACCCTTATCACACCGTTGGACCCGACTCCAGGTGTTTCCCCATATTTGGACGCCGGCGCACCCTTATCACACCGTTGGTCCCGACTCCAGGCGTTTCCCCACTTTTCGACGCCGGCGCACCCTTATCACACCGTTGGACCCGACTCCAGGCGTTTCCCCACATTTGGACGCCGGCGCACCCTTATCACACCGGACCCGACTCCACCGTTGGACCCGACTCCAGGTGTTTCCCCACATTTGGACGCCGGCGCACCCTTATCACACCGTTGGACCCGACTCCAGGTGTTTCCCCATATTTGGACGCCGGCGCACCCTCATCACACCGTTGGACCCGACTCCAGGTGTTTCCCCAAATTTGGACGCCGGCGCACCCTTATCACACCGTTGGACCCGACTCCAGGTGTTTCCCCATATTTGGACGCCGGCGCACCCTTATCACACCGTTGGTCCCGACTCCAGGCGTTTCCCCACTTTTCGACGCCGGCGCACCCTTATCACACCGTTGGACCCGACTCCAGGCGTTTCCCCACATTTGGACGCCGGCGCACCCTTATCACACCATTGGACCCGACTCCAGGCGTTTCCCCACTTTTGGACGCCGGCGCACCTTTATCACGCCGTTGGACCCGACTCCAGGTGTTTCCCCTCTTTTGGACGCCGGCACACTCCTACAACAACAGTGGACCCGTTGTAGTGCATTTTCTTCGATCTAGGCCACGCCCTCGAATTTCGTTTCACACACACTGACTGACACACACACGCACACACACACGTGACAGACTAAGCCCTTTATTATAAGTCATGATTATTTCAGTCGAAGGTGAATATGACCGTGCTTTTCGACCAGTTTTGCGACCTTGTGGAACGAGGCAGGAAAGCGGGGAAGTCCGTTCTTGTGTGCAGCGCTAAAGGGAGGAACAGGTGTAGTGCTATTAACCGCATTTTGTGGGCTCTCTTTACTTTCACTATTATACACGTATTTACTTACTAGTACTATAAGAATATCAACTATTTCATTTTCCAGAGCACCAGCTTTCTGTGCTGCGTACTTGATAAGCAAGGAGAGGATGAGTCGCCAGCAAGCGGTTGCCAAGGTTCTTGAACAGGTGCTTTTTATAACCTACAGTTCTCTCGGATCTTTAACGTGGCTATCGTACTCAAAAAGAGGAAAATCCGCCTTCTATTCATCCATCATTTTATATCAAATCACTCATTCTTCATCCACTTGTTCATTCATTTTTTCATTTGTTTACCTATTTTGCTTAACCGATCAAACTGTTGGCTTCTCTATGCCATGGGGAAAAATGCAACAAGTTCTTTTGAAGATGAGATATCTAGGTGCCTTCGTAGTGAGTTTTCTCATCGGATTCAGCATTTTTTCCCTCCCAGGTGGTTCCTTTGCCTTCTTTGTCCTATCGTTCTACCTCATCAAATTTTGTGGGACCATTTGGAAATATTGAGAATCCTGATACGCTCAAAAAAGCTGCCGTATGTTGCATACATGCAGTGAGTTCCTCCAGATGAATTGCTTCCAATAAACTGAAACCTGTCAAGAAAAGGTTTTGGGCCCTGTGAAAAAAAAACAGGAGAAAACAGCACAAAGGATATGTTTCATTTCGTTCTTACCTCTTGTCGAGGCACGTCCACTGAACCTCCCAAGTCTTTCCAGTGGAAGGATGGAGTATCTTAAACTGTGGAAAAAGTGAAAGAAAAAAGAGAAATCCAACAAGAAAGAAAATGCTGGACATATATAGGTGCATTAGTAAAAAGGATAGAAAGAGACGAACTTTGTATGACAGAGTTTCCTTCTCTCTCTCTCTCTCTCTCTCTCTCTCTCTCTCTCTCTCTTTCTCTTCCTTTTCTCTAACAACGACCTCTAGCGTAAGAATTTGTCAATTAAATTTATGTGCTCCACTCTATTTTTGACAGTACATCTTGTTTTTTTTTCTCATACTGTATCCGTAAATCATGACATGATACTGACAAGGTTTTAGCACTTTGTTCGTTATGTACATCTTGAATACAAATAAATAAACAAGTAAACAAATAAATAAAATTGCTGTCGAGTGTAATAAAGCAAAAAAGTATAAGAATATCGTACTAGAGCCCTTTCTTTTGCAGATGAACACCATGCGGCCGGCTCCAAACATCTCAGACTTCATGCAGCGATCGCTCATGCGGTATCAGTCGGCGAAAGGAATCCAAGGCGTCCACGACACCTCGCACACCATTCCGTTGTTCAGTATCAAAAGAACTGCGTGGACGTAGTTCCAAGCTATGCAGACCGCTCTCCTTCCCTTCGCTCACGTCGGTTCACCGAGTCTCGTGCATTTATTGCCTTGTTTTTGATTTCTTTCTCAGAGCACATCTCCATCCTCCTCCGTTGCGCCAACGAACACAGCGTGTTTCTCCATTCATTTTCCAACAATTCGCCTTAGTTTTCTTTGGATTCGATCATCATTTAGTGTGTTAACATGGATAGGTTTTGGCTTGGACATACGCTTTCTTCGGTATAAATTTTGGGAGGTACTGCTGTTCTTTGCAATTCTTTGGAAACATTTTTTTCTGTAGGGGTGTTCGTAATATTATGATCTAGAAGTCCGTTCATGGTGCAGGCCTAAGTGGTTGCCGAGTAGGACTCAAGTCTTGGATGTTCACTTTACCACCACAGCCGATCAGCTGCATCAGTTGGGCAAGGTGAAAAAAATTATCACAATGAGTGATCATGATCTAACCGCTGCGTTCTCCAGCGAGTGGAGAGTTGCCTACTGAATTGCCCTAGTACAGAAGCATTGAAAAGTGGCTGAACTCCATCTTTACAGGAGATGAGAAGTGGAGCATGTACGTCAACAAAAAGCATCGCTGACACTGAGTTGACAAGCATGAGCAGCGTTAGCCGCAGCCGAAAACAGGTGGTCACCCTCTGAAGGTTGTGATCGCTGCTTAGTGTGAGCAAAAGCAACATCCACTATACGCTACTACCACGCGACACTACCCTCACGACAGACCTGTACTGTCAGCAGCTGGGTCGAATCGCCTCAAAAATCGCAGGAAATGGCCCGAATTAAGGCACGATCCGATTCCTGCACGACACTACTCGCCCACTCTCTGCAAGAGTGGCTCGCCAGAAGCCGTTCGACCTCTGATGGAAAGTGCTGACTTACGCATCGTACAGCGCTTACCTTGTGCCGAAAGATAACTACCCTCTCCTGTCTCTCTCTAACGCCATGCAAGGTAAAGCGTTCGATAATGACGATGAGCTGGATCACTAGTTGGGCAACTTTTCCGTGTCAATGCCAGAATAGTTCTATGCCGAAGGCATCGAAAAGCTTTCCGAAAATGGGCGAAGAGTGGTAGTACGTGATAGTAATGTATACATTTCTTAGTGTGCTTTCCCATTTTTGGAAAGTCAAGAAAATCTACTCTCCCAAAAACTTTCCCTTCAACTTAATATTTAGCATGGAAGTCTTCTCAGGATGTTCTTTGGACTAGCGCCCCTTCAGGACGCTAGAAAGTGGGGTGGGGCAGCCACTTGACGTAAATATGTGCTAGAGCTTTACACATGCGAAGTGCTTAGAAAATTAACAGATATGCAGAAGTGACCATTAATTGAGCTCAGATACAGAATTCTCCTTGTGAATTGCGTGTATTCTACGAGTCTGGCCGCCCCGCCAACGTCGGGCTTCGACTTTCCTCGTGATCCTAGCCTTTCTTCAAATTCTTAACCACTCATCCACATGTAAAGCTATTTTCCGATGCAATAATACTACCTATTGTTCTTTTGTCACATTTCTTACACGCCAATGACCAGCCACTCCCAACTCTGCACACGAGTATCTTCAAGATGGCTTCAGTACCTGTGAACAATTCAGTATAAGAAATGCAGTGCGAATAATCACCTGAAATGATTCAAGCTTCGCATTATTGAGATAATAACAACTGATGAACTTCTGCATGCTTACCTAGGTAGGAAGTAGAGGTGGTCAACTGGGACACGAATGAGCGCATAGCGCGCTCCTGCTCCACCGACAAATGTGCATCTTGGCGTTTTCCGCACTATTGGGTCAGGACGGACCCAGTCTCCACCCATGGACCTCCATCTTGGCTTTTTCCCAACTGTCCACTATTGAGCCACGCTGGACCTGATCCATCGGAGAACCTGTACCCTGTCGTTGCACCCATTATCGGGTCTCCGTGTACCCAGTCTCCATCCGTGGACCCGTATCGTGGTGTTATCCCCACTATTGGGAAATGACGGGCCCTTTCTTAATCCGTGGTCCCGTACTCTGTCTTTTTCTCCGTTATGGGGCCACCCGATCCATCGGTGGATCTGTATCCTGGCGTTTCCCAACTATTGAGCCACGGCGGACCCTTTCTTGGTGGACACCTACCCTGCTGTTTTTCTGAGCTATGCAGCCACGACACATCTGTCCGTCATCAGTGCACCCGCACTCTGTGTAAATCTAGAGAGTAATGGAAGAAAGTCAGGAAATATTTAGGAAGTTGGATCAATTGTAAAACTGTTTTCGGAAAATGTTACAACAACATATGATGAAGCGTTCTTCGTCCGTTCATCCTTTGTGTTGCACTGCCCTTCTTAGAAACGAAAGCGGATCCTAAGGCTGCGAAATCTTCACGGAACCTCAACAAGAAGTACC
Organism: Ancylostoma caninum; assembly: GCA_037903475.1. Taxonomy (NCBI): domain Eukaryota; kingdom Metazoa; phylum Nematoda; class Chromadorea; order Rhabditida; family Ancylostomatidae; genus Ancylostoma; species Ancylostoma caninum. The sequence continues at coordinate 342,042 of JBAJFG010000152.1, read as the reverse complement.
CAAGGAGCATATCCCAGGTGAGGATACATACCGAGTGATCAGTGATGGACACATACCCATCGCTACGGAACCCCCCCCCCCCACTCCTCCACGGCATGCACCGACCCGCTCGAAATGGCTATCAACCAGTTTCAGTGCTGGACACAGACAACAAAGCTCCAGCAGAGGGGCTATTCTGCTCCGTACATTGCTGCTGTGCAACGTCAAATCGTTGAACACACTGTCTCGCCCGGAGGGCTCGAGACCGCCGGCGTAGGGTCTCACCACGACTTCCACTACATCTATGCGCTTATGTATGACGAAACATCGGCCGAATGTCCCGTCACCTTCGCATCTTCTCGAGGCACTGTCTATAACTGAACCTCATGGTGAAAGCATGCGATCACGTGCTGGTCCCCCACCGATTGCGCTCTAGAAAATTTTGCTGCACTACCATGATTTATATAAGAGGATACCAAGGGGGAATTTCAACACAAACACATCACCGCCTGATTCCCAACAGGACCCTCTAGCTCACACGTAAAATCATCGGAGAGATTCATTCACTAGTTCAGCTGTTCCGGAAGATTCTGGAATGGATCCAGACATATAAGAAAGACTTCATTACAGAAGAACCTTTTTGTTAGCTATGTTTTGCAACATTTCAATTTTTTTTTATTTTAATGCACATCTTGGCTGCAAGCACTTGCACATTTCTTCTTACATGTTAGTACTCATCTCTCTACATACAAAATAAAAATATTTAGGGTCTTTTCCAGTTGATTTCTGCACCATTCTTCACGTTCTGTGTACATGATTGTTCCATTTTGTGATAATACATATTAATCACAGGCTGCTGCTAAGATTGCTCTATGAAACATTACTCAGCAGTTCGCGACGTGTACCAGAGGACTTCTCGAAATAGGTAATTTCAGCTGTTAATGACACTTCTAACGGTGAAGAACAGAAATCGCAAATGTGGGCAAACTGCACTGCGAACTTCAAGTGACAGGATGGCCCCAATCACGGTCTCATGGAAAATGGCGAACGGATCGGGGATATCGGTGTAATTTGAAATCCTACTATATTAAAAGATTTGGTCGCTAATCCCCGAAAACACTTCCGTTACTGCGCGTCGACTCTCAGCGATTGTCGATACGCAGTGTTGTGATGAGTACTTTAAAAAAGGGGCCCCTGGCCTAAATTTCCACATTGTCCGCTCTTTTCGTCCTAGATCTTTATCATCCTTGTTATAGGGTGACACCTCCCTAAGGGCCGGCGTAGGTTTTAGGCTACTTTGCACCTGGGATTATCGATTAGTTTATCGATAATATCGATTTTATTGATTTTTCGCTATTTTTGCCCCAGGCGTGGCGAAGACATGTCTACTGGGGTATGTCAGTACGCTGAACACGAATATGACAACCGTTTCGTACGGCACTATCGATTTATCGATTTTATTGATTTTTCGCTTGTTTCGCCCCAGTGACGGTGAAGACATGGCTGCTGGGGTATGTCAATACGCTGAATACGAATATGACAACCGCTTCGTACGGCACTATCGATTTATCGATTTTATTGACTTTTCGCTTATTTTGCCCCAGTGACGGTGAAGACATGGCTACTGGGGTATGTCAATACGCTGAAGACGAATATGACAACCGTTTTGTACAGCACTATCGATTTATCGATTTTATTGATTTTTCGCTAATTTCGCCCCGGGCGCGGCGAAGACATGTCTACTGGGGTATGTCAATACGCTGAACACGAATATGACAACCGCTTCGTACGGTACTATCTATTTATCGGTTTTATTGATTTTTCGCTATTTTTGCCAGGACCCGAGCAAAGCCGGGTACACAGTCTAGTAATAAAAATTCAAAAAATAATGGTGAAACTAAACAACTGGATTGAAAGAATCAAACAGATATAAGATTTTTTAGTCCAGCAAGCCATTCTCAGGGGTGAGGGGGCTCCCTGCAAATCCGATTTGGAGCCCAATAATCCTAATAATGTCGATTAACGTTACAACAAATTCCTAGCACATGGTTTTGTTTCCTTACATGGTTTTGAAACGAAATGGTAGCGCTGTTCCCATCGGTTGGGGTTTTTCCTTGATTTTGACTGGGCCAGTGGTAAACATGCGCCGGTCTCAGGTAAAGAGGCACACGGGTCCGTTGGTCAGGACTTTGCCTTGGGTTCCATTGGGCCAGTGGTAAACAGTTGCTGGTCTCAGGTAAAGGAGCACGAGTCCGTTGGTCAGAATTTTCCGCCAGTGGTAAACAGGTGCTGGACTCTGGTAAAGGGGCACACGGGTCTTTGATCAGCACTTCCCTTGGGTTCGACTGGGCCAATGGTAAACAGGCGCCGGTCTCAGGTAAAGGGGCACACGGGTCCGTTGGTCGACTTTCCCTTGGGTTCCACTGGGCCAGTGGTAAACAGTTGCTGGTCTCAGGTGAAGGAGCACGGGTCCGTTGGTCAGAATTTTCCCGCCAGTGGTAAACAGGTGCTGGTCTCTTTCCCTTGGGTTCCACTGGGCCAGTAGTAAACAGTTGCTGGTCTCTGGTAAAGGGACACATGGGTCTGTTGGTCAGAATTTTCCCGCCAGTGGTAAACAGGCGCTGGAATCTGGTAAAGGGTCACAGGGTTCAGCACTTGGCTTCGACTGGGCCAATGGTCACAGTCACATTGGCTTCGACTGGGCCAATGGTAAACAGGGGCACATGGGTCGTTGGTCAGAATTTTCCCGTCAGCGGTAAATAGGTGCTGGTCTCTGGTAAAGGGACACATGGGTCTGTTGGTCAGAATTTTCCCGCCAGTGGTAAACAGTTGCTGGTCTGAGGTAAAGGGGCACACGGGTCCGTTGGTCAGGACTTTCCTTTGGGTTCCACTGGGCCAGTGGTAAACAGGTGCTGGTCTCAGGTAAAGGGGCACACGGGTCGTTGCTCAGCTCTTTCCCTTGGGTTCGACTGGGCCAATGGTAAACAGGTGCTGGTCTCTGGTAAAGGGACACATGGGTCTGTTGGTCAGAATTTTCCCGCCAGTGGTAAACAGGTGCTGGACTCTGGTAAAGGGGCACACGGGTCTTTGGTCAGCACTTCCCTTGGGTTCGACTGGGCCAATGGTAAACAGGCGCCGGTCTCAGGTAAAGGGGCACACGGGTCCGTTGGTCAGGACTTTCCCTTGGGTTCCACTGGGCCAGTGGTAAACAGTTGCTGGTCTCAGGCAAAGGGGCACAAGGGATTTCAGGATTTTCCCTTGGGTTCGACTGGGCCAATGGTAAACAGGGACACATGGGTCTGTTGGTCAGAATTTTCCCGCCAGTGGTAAACAGGCGCTGGAATCTGGTAAAGGGTCACACGGGTCCGTTGGCCAGCACTTTCCCTTGGCTTCGACTGGGCCAATGGTAAACAGGGGCACATGGGTCGTTGGTCAGAATTTTCCCGTCAGCGGTAAATAGGTGCTGGTCTCTGGTAAAGGGACACATGGGTCTGTTGGTCAGAATTTTCCCGCCAGTGGTAAACAGTTGCTGGTCTGAGGTAAAGGGGCACACGGGTCCGTTGGTCAGGACTTTCCTTTGGGTTCCACTGGGCCAGTGGTAAACAGGTGCTGGTCTCAGGTAAAGGGGCACACGGGTCGTTGCTCAGCTCTTTCCCTTGGGTTCGACTGGGCCAATGGTAAATAGGTGCTGGTCTCTGGTAAAGGGACACATGGGTCTGTTGGTCAGAATTTTCCCGCCAGTGGTAAACAGGTGCTGGACTCTGGTAAAGGGGCACACGGGTCTTTGGTCAGCACTTCCCTTGGGTTCGACTGGGCCAACGGTAAACAGGTGCTGGTCTCAGGTAAAGGGGCACAAGGGATTTCAGGATTTTCCCTTGGGTTCGACTGGGCCAATGGTAAACAGGGGCACATGGGTCGTTGGTCAGAATTTTCCCGTCAGTGGTAAATAGGTGCTGGTCTCTGGTAAAGGGACACACGGGTCCATTGGTCAGGACTTTCCCTTGGGTTCCACTGGGCCAGTGGTAAACAGGTGCTGGTCTCAGGTAAAGGGGCACACGGGTCGTTGCTCAGCTCTTTCCCTTGGGTTCGACTGGGCCAATGGTAAACAGGTGCTGGTCTCAGGTAAAGGGGCACACGGGTCGTTGCTCACAAGGGAAGTGCAACAGGCCAGACTCGCAAATCGGAATGAAACCTATCTGGCTTGAATCTTTGTTGGAGAGGGTGTTACAGTATATATTTCATTATTGCCCTCGATTCCAAAAAACAAAAATCCCACCACAGTACCATATGCGCTGCAGCACTCGTCCGTCAGCGACGGTGTGGCCGAGTGGGGAGGATGCTGCACTGTCAGCTCGAGAGTTTGAACCCCGTCATGCGCACCTACCTGTTTTGCTCTCTCATTTTTTTATTCCCCCTGTGTTGTTGAAATCAAATTTAAAAGGTTAGAAGATAATACTTATCCTTACTGACGCACTAGGCACGGAATAACTACGTTATATAAAACCTGCTTTTCTCCCTCGATTAGCTATAAAGTAGCAGTCACTTTTCACGACTGTAACTCAAAATCTTTCCCACTCGGTTCATAATGTTCGAACCTTCACGCGTCGTGGCCCTTTTGTTTTCTTTCATTGTCTGCGCGTATTGTTCTCACCGCTTTTGCTTTGAACACTTCATTGTCTGTGTGCACCGTTGCTGCCAGTAAATGCTTTCTCATTGACCATCCTTTTTTTGTTTTGAATGAAAATTTTACAATTTTCTAGCGACTCGAGGGAAAGCTGTACGATCACTAAACTACGTTCATAGCATAGTAGTTATTCTATAGCTAGTACGTCAGTAAAGACAAGTGTTGTCTTCTAGCCCTCCAAAATTGATTTCAATAACATAGGAGGAATAAAAAACAAAAATGCAAAACGAGTGTCAATGACGGGATCCAAACCCTCGACCTCCTGCCTATCAGTCCGCATCCTCTCCACTCGGCCACCTCGTCGCTGACGGACTAGTGCTGCAACGCATATAGTACTGTGGTGGGATTTTTGTTTTTTGAAGCCGAGGGCAGTAACAAAATATATACTGCAACACCCTCTCCAACAAAGATTCAAGCCAGATAGGTTCCATCCCGATTTTCGAATATGGCCTCTTGCACTTCCCTTGTCAGCTCTTTCCCTTGGGTTCGACTGGGCCAATGGTAAACAGGTGCTGGTCTCTGGTAAAGGGACACATGGGTCTGTTGGTCAGAATTTTCCCGCCAGTGGTAAACAGGTGCTGGACTCTGGTAAAGGGGCACACGGGTCAGCACTTCCCTTGGGTTCGACTGGGCCAATGGTAAACAGGCGCCGGTCTCAGGTAAAGGGGCACACGGGTCCGTTGGTCATTACTTTCCCTTGGGTTCCACTGGGCCGGTGATAAACAGTTGCTGGTCTCAGGCAAAGGGGCACAAGGGATTTCAGGATTTTCCCTTGGGTTCGACTGGGCCAATGGTAAACAGGGGCACATGGGTCGTTGGTCAGAATTTTCCCGTCAGTGGTAAATAGGTGCTGGTCTCTGGTAAAGGGACACACGGGTCCATTGGTCAGGACTTTCCCTTGGGTTCCACTGGGCCAGTGGTAAACAGGTGCTGGTCTCAGGTAAAGGGGCACACGGGTCGTTGCTCAGCTCTTTCCCTTGGGTTCGACTGGGCCAATGGTAAACAGGTGCTGGTCTCTGGTAAAGGGACACATGGGTCTGTTGGTCAGAATTTTCCCGTCAGTGGTAAATAGGTGCTGGTCTCTGGTAAAGGGACACACGGGTCCGTTGGTCAGGACTTTCCCTTGGGTTCGACTGGACCAATGATAAAAAGGCGCCGACCTCAGGCAAAGGGGCACAAGGGATTTCAGGATTTTCCCTTGGGTTCGACTGGGCCAATGATAAACAGGGGTCGTTGGTCAGAATTTTCCCGTCAGTGGTAAATAGGTGCTGGTCTCTGGTAAAGGGACACACGGGTCTTTGGTCAGCACTTCCCTTGGGTTCGACTGGGCCAATGGTAAACAGGCGCCGTTCTCAAGCTAAGGAGCACACGGGTCCGCTGGTCAGGATTTTCCTTTGACTGCGACGCTGTCAGCAGCAAAGTTGCGCCCGTCTCAGGTAAAGGGACACACGTGTCGCGCCGGTGTCAGATGAAGGGGCACACGTGCCGCGCCGGTCTCAGGTAAAGGGGCACACTTGTCCACTGCGCGGTATTTTCCCTTGGGTTTGACTGGGCTAGTGGTAAAGTAGCGCTGGTTTTAGGTAAAGGGGCGCACTGGTCCATTGGTCGGAACTTTTCCTTGAGTCCAACTGGGCCAGTAGTGAATTGGCGAGGTCTGTTGGCCGGGATTTTCCCGTGAGTCCGACTGGCTGGCTCAGTGGTAAAGCGGCGTTGGCTTCAGGCAAAAGGCAACACGTGTTCATTGGTCGTCAACAAAAAGAAGGTCGTGGTCTTCAAAAATTTCAATCAGTCAATTTTGGCATTTTGTGACTCCTCGACAAGCTGGTTGCCACTGTTCAGTTTGAGTTTCTCAAAATCTAAGGATTAGTTCTATTCAGACAGGTGTTGAGACTGAATGAAGTGCTTAATTAGGTTTGTTTGCAGACACTCTACTCGAACTCCTATACCAACACTGATAGAATGCGGTAAAACTTTGAGCCAAGGAACTCACGGGGTTACTATCTCGCGCAAAAGCCTAGACAATAACTTGCGCACCCACCTAATGTGTCTCGTCAAGAAACTCAAACAAAAGCCTGGACAATAAATTGCGCACCCAACTCATGTATACCGCCAACCCCGTGGACCACCTCCCTTTCCAGAAACTCGGGCAAAAGCCTAGACAATAATCTACGCACCCACCCCATGTATCTCGCCAACCCCGTGGATTGCCTCCCTCCCAAGAAACTCAGGCAAAAGCCTAGACAATAATTTACGCACCCCCCATGTATAGGGGTACCAAAAAGTTTCCGGCCTCAACCTGTTCCATCCCTTTTTTCTCAAAACTTTGAGTGCGATCATGTAGCCTAAAATCTTCAAATCCACCATGCCAAGTTTCATGCTCTTAAGCTGACTCATTCAATAATAATGGCCCTTTTTTCTAACCTAACCATAGTGGGTTTCACATGCTTTTCGACAGCGCACCCGTCCACAGATTGAGAGTTGCGCTTGCTGCCACACGAGAACGTGGATTCGAATTACTGAATCACATGTCCTATAGTTTGGACCTTGCACCCAGCAACTATTTTCTGTCTGGAAATTTGAAACAGCATTTTCGCACGATGGGACTGGATGTCGAAAACGTCAAAGAGTCGGCTGTTGAAAGATACTCTGAGTCAAATGAGGAAAGCAGCTCCTTGAACGGTTTGAAAAAATTCAAATCGAGCCATGAAAAGTGTATTAGTGTTCAAGGGACCTGTATTTTACTACAACAAAATTTGCTCGCTGTAGATCTTTTGGAAGTACTCTAGGCCGGAAACTTTTTGATAACCCTATATCCCGCCAACCCCATGGATTGCCTCCCTTCCAAGAAACTCAGGCAAAAGTCTAGAAAATAACTTGCGCACCCACCTCATGTATCTCAGCAACCCCGTAGATTACCCCCCTTTCCAGAAGCTTAGGCATCAACCTGGACAGTAACTTGCGCACCCACCCAATGTTTATCGCCAACCCCGTGGACCACCTCCCTTACTAGAAACCTCCCTTACTAGAAACTCAAACAAAAGCCTGGACAATAAATTGCGCACCCACCTCATGTATCCCGCCAACCCCGTGGACCACCTCCCTTTCCAGAAACTCAGGCAAAAGCCCAGACAATAATTTACGCACCCACCCCATGTATCCCGCCAACCCCGTGGGTTGCCTCCCTTCCAAGAAACTCAGGCAAAAGTCTAGAAAATAACTTGCGCACCCACCTCATGTATCTCGTCAACCCTGTGGACCAACTCCCTTACTAGAAACTCAGGCAAAAGCCTAGACAATAATTTACGCACCCACCCCATGTACTCCGCCAACCCCGTGGATTGCCCCCCTTCCAAGAAACTCAGGCAAAAGTTCACAAAATAACTTGCGCACCCACATCATGTATCCCTCCAAGCCCGTGGATTACCTCCCTTTCCAGAAACTCAAACAAAAGCCTGGACAATAAATTGCGCACCCACCCAATGTTCCTCGCCAACCCCGTGGACCACGTCCACTACTAAAAACTCAGGCAAAAGTCCGTATCTCGTCAACTCTGTGGACAACCTCCCTTACTAGAAACTCAGACAAAAGTCTAGAAAATAACTTGCGCACCCACCTCATGTATCCCCCCAACCAGTGGATTACATTCCGTTCCAGAAGCTCAGGCAAAAGCCTAAGCAATAATTTACGCACCCATCCCATGTATTCCGCCAACACCGTGGATCGCCTCCCCAAGTATCCCACCAATCTCATGAAGCATCTCCGTTTCCTGAGCTTAAAGGCAGTGTCTCACCTCATTTTCGATTCTGAGATACTAACAGAATCCGGACCTACTCGACACGCTAAGTCCAATAATGTACGTGATTTCTGATAAAACCGTCAAAAACCCGTTAATGAGGGACCAATCCAACTTGGCGTGGACGAGTTCCTCGGCAAGGAAACTGCCCGTCTTGCCATACACCTTAGCAGATCTCATTGATCGCACAGGTGTTCTCATTGCCGAAAACTGCACCGCAGGCGGGAGGCGCCTCGTCCACCGGCAGAGAATTTGGCCAAATTCTCGGCCGGTGATAGTGAGGTGAGACACTGCCTTTAAGCGAAAAATAACCAATAACTTATGCTCCTACTCATTTATACCATCAACCCTGTTGATCATCTCCCTTCCCTAGGCCTCGTGGATTTGAGTATTGATCACCTTCTTAATCATCACTTAGAACTTTTTTGGTTTAGTATAAATGAGCCACGTCGTGTCGGTGAATATCGGTGAGTAATGACGAAGAAGATTGGTGGAAATAAGCGATCGGGATGCTTATTCTCTTTTCACAATAATTTGTTTTCAGTTTTTGTTCAAAACTTTGGGAAAGTATAAAGTTTTTAGAATGAGTTTGGTTTGAACTAGAAGGATGGGATAGTCACATACAGTGGTGATGCTGAGGGTGTGTTTGTATGATTGGCTTACTGAGTTATTGACCGAGTGGTTTGTACAATACAAAAGCAGTTGTGTTCTGTATTTCACGCTGTCCTTGGTATGCTCGCTGCTCGCGAAAGACAGAGATAGAAACAACAAAACAAATTGATTCACGGATTCTGTGAGTTCTCTTCTCTCATTCGCTACGCTATGTGCTCTTTTTCGACTGAATAATGTTATATGTAGATATACATATACAGTTGTGAGATAGTGTAGCTCGAGTTGAGGGTGTGAATCTCACACAACCTGTTGGCGCGCACGAAAAACCACAACGGGTCAATACTGTCACACTACGGAAAGTAGCACAATAACGTGGCTTACGGGGCCACTAGTAAAACCATAAGATTTGTAAGTCGCAACATTTTCATGAAAATTATATTTACTATTCCACAGTGAGCAAAAAACAGAACTGCATATTGAGCATCCATCATAGGGCAGGGAGGCTGACCAGGACAGGATACTAGAGGGGGGAGCTCATTCCAGCTTGTCCAATGCGGCCAAAGTTTGGCTTCCTGAATATATTCAGCTAAGACAACGCTGAAACTATATGGATCTAAAAAGAAGAGTGCTCTAAGAGTGCTGCGTCGATCCAGCCTAGGAAATCGACAGAATCCCCAACACAAAGGCATTATCTCCTCGCTTCCCCCAGAACGATTGCTTTTGAGTAGCCTTTTGACGTTATTTTTCACTCTTTTTTTGCGCAAACGGAGCGACGCTGAATGAGAGAAGGGTTAGTGGAGTGGAAGCTGTGGCACTTAGTAAGATTGCTCAACGCGTAGTTACTGTCTGGTTTGAGATGCCGTGATCATCGAAATTTGAAACATGCTTAAATGTCTGATTATTTATACAAGAAAATTCAATAACTTCAGAGTAAATTTCGAGAAACTTAACAACTCTGAAATAGATCTTTATTTTTATCCGGAGATAAGTGGCAACCATTGAGCACGTGGAGAGCCAAGGAGTGGTCAGCTGCTGCCCCTGGAAAGAAATTGTTGTTTGAGTAAGCTCATAGACAGTCGACAGTTTTAAAATTACATCAGAATAAGAATAAAGAACATTAACGCACGAGATTGTTACGTTCGTTTTGCTGTTAATTGACCTTTTCCATAAGAATTTTCGAGCACTGGTAGTACAGTGGATACATGTATGTGGATATACGGCCGCATAGACGCCCATATCAGCGTCACTGATTGAAGTTATAAAAACGCCATTGTCCATATGGTAAAATTCTAAGTGGCCTCTCTGACTTTTGCTGCAGTTGATGCAGTGGCAGTCGCCCATGAATGAGCATTGAGGGGCTGGAGGGAAGGGAGGGGGGAGGTGTTCATCAGCTATGAGCATGGCCACTTTCCGATAAACAGCTACGCTACCGGGTAAAGTGCTACATTCCGGAAATCCATTATGCTTCACTATTCTGCTAAAAACTAATGAAACGCCTTTCTACAAAACAAATTATGTGGATATTAACGAAACCTTCTTCCTCAGTTTTTTTTTATCATAACCAAGGTTAATACCTTCCAGAAATGGTGATCTCACAATATTGGCACTAAAACCGACCTTTTTGATTCGAAACTAAATTTGGATAAACACTTCCACTGTGAAGCTTTTTATCCGAATTGACCTCATGACCAAATAAGATGTGAAGAGGCGGCATCGCTTTGCGTATAAATAACTATGTACACACCCATTGAGGTCAGGAATGGTAGTAGACGTATATATTCTGTACTTGTGCGCCAACATCTGTTGATCTCCTCCCTTTGCCGCCATGACGTCGCAGACACTACAGCAAAGCTCAGAAAGATCGTCGAGGCATAGATTAAATAACTGCAAAGTCGACACGGATCTCTAGTTGTCGCATAGTCGATTGCCATAATTGATCATAATTACTAGCAAGCATCATCTTGTTAGTACGTGTTAACCTGTGTCAGTCTTTGCGCTTGTTTACATCACTCCAAATAATCAGGGGTTGCTTGCAAATGCGCTTTTTTATAGTCTAAAGGCAATATGTCAGCTCAAGGATCCGCTCGAGATTCTCACTCCATCCGAACATATGCGAGCCACTGAGAGCAAAGATGCGCTTCAGGTCTCCGGAAAACGTCGAGGATCTCTATAAGTTATGGGATTCCGGCGGAGAATTTCGAAATTCTCGGCAGGTGTAAGCTTGCTGAGAGTGCGACATGGTTTTCTAACACGGCAATATTCGATAATAGCTAGTGCTGAGTATTTTATTTTAAGATGCGAGCTTAACTTGCCATCCCCCTTTTCTAGTTTTCTACAAGGAAACTCGTCCGCTCCAATATCAAATTTGGGCTTTTGACCGTTTTTGATCGATCGATTCCGAGCACATCCTTCGAATCATCGCGTCGAGTGGGACCGGACTGTATTGTTTTCCCGATACCCATCATGAGGTGACACACTGTCTTCAATGAAAGCTACGTTTTACACCTCACAAAAGTTCATGTTGAGAGTGATAGATAAAATCAAGGCGTAGACTTGTGGTCCTATCTCAGGCAATCGAGGGTAAGTGCCCTGTCAAACGTTGAAAATTTGAGCAGATCACATATGCTTAAGAGCAGATTTCGCTTATTTTCGCCGGAATATTCCCTCATTTTGCCCAAAAAATACACATAAATCTCCAGAGAATAAGCGAAATACGCTCGATTTTACGCGAATTGCGCCTGAAAATTAGGCGAAATCTGCTGGACTCTGCGTGAATCTCGCTAGATGTTTGACGTTCCATTCTCTGGGACAGCCCAGGCAGTAACACCGCGCTTCGTAACAAAAACATTGTTCATGGAATAGCAAGCATTTTGCGTTTTGAGTATTTCACACACCCGAATCCAACTCCAGTCCTTATATCTGACCCGAAGAGCTTCCTCAGTACATTCAGCTGACGTGCGCCGTACACTAAGACGGTGAATTTTCCTCAATTCAACATGGAATAATTTACGGCAGCACGTCTGGGGAATCCCTGCGGACTGCAGCACGTCCGGCGGCACGAGCAACACGTTCTGGTCAAGCAGGACGTCGATTTCCGCTCCCCAACTCAAAAAGTAGGTGGGGTAATGGGGTCCTACCTACTGTACGACGCCGCGATTGTCTGAGATGTTACAATTCTAGCCGACAAGTTGTGTCTACTGTCCGCCCTTCTTGCCTGTCCTTCCGAATGCCACCATTATCCCGTTCAGTTTCTGTCTACTATCTTTCTAACTACCATCCATGGTGAAACGCACCATTGTGTGAGGCAGTCATAACCTTCTCACGCTATCTTTTATAGCATCAAAAGGACCAAGTCAGTGCTTCATCCTTCCAGGTTCCTCTGATACTACAATAATTTCCGACCTAGACGGGATGAAAACCTTAACTAGGCGCAGGTGGTAACTTAACTGGACGCGTGTAGACGCAAAATTATTAGTCATTAAACTGTTATTAAATGGGTCTAGCTTTGAAATGTTCCAGCCGGCACCTAGCTAGTAGAAGCCGTCGTTCAGCATGCCGGTTGCGCGGGGTGAACCAGTGTACCCGTTTGTCGAACTGCTGGTATTGCTCTCATGACTCCGCCAGTAATGAGGGCATCTTGCTGGTTGGTGTGAACGGCGGTTTCAAAAGCTATGTACCCCCATCTGAGTTTATGTTATGTCCACGTAACTACTACTCAATACTAGCTTGCACTTGTTCTGTTAAACAGGATTGACACCCCGAACTACTATATGCATGTGGAAATAGATTAATACATATTTTTTGTGCCGCCTGCCTGACTTCTATCTGTGCAGCTACAGTTATCACTCATTATTGCCTTACTAACTCAGTTCATGTTCTGTTTTATCTATATAAGTTCCGTGTTTCCAAATGTTGAATGGTTACTAACCTAGCACGCCTATGTGCGTAATAAATAAATAAATAAATTAGTTGTAAAATGTTCGAAAGAAGTCATGGAAACCTCACTTGGAAAGCGTCGCACACACTGCAAGCCCAACAACTGTTTCGATGATCACGAGAACGCCACTTATTCCAACAAGAATGGCTTCGATAAGGAGAACTAAAAGACGAAGATTTTCTCAAAAAAAAACTTGCTCTTCTGATAAATCTGTGAATTTCCGGCTCCAATCGATGAAAATCGATTGAACTGACTACGAATGCAAACTCCCTCCTTCCTGTACTTTAAAAATTAAATTCCAGGAAAATAACAAAGGACTGCCACACAATATGGATATCTAACATCTGGTCATTTATTGAAGGGAAAAGCTGCTACCGCATTGGAACTGCGGAATATTCCCCATAGAAAGGAGAAACAATTTGAAAAACTGGAAGATTCACTCTGCCAAAGAAAAACTCACCGTAGTTTTGAAAAATAGCAAGGTACACGTGGATTAACATTATTGGGAAACTGAGAAGTAACGAGAACGCCAGAAAAGCAGGAGTTTCAGTCAAATTCCCTCGAGTGCCTGAACGGTAGAATACAGGTACATACAGAGTGCGTCAGAATTATTGACTGTCTTAAATGAGTCTGTAGAAAAGGTAAGATGCGAAAGCGTTTTAAATAAGCATATGCAGGATAAAGCCCATGTCTTGGCGATCCGAATAAATGCACTCAGGCTCCTTCCTTGCTGGATCAGTCACAGAGACGGCGAGGGAGCGCATAGCCTCTACGCCGCAACTAAATCAGGAATTTTTTCCATATCTTGAACAGATAAGCCTTTGGGAGCTTGCTGTTCCTGCGAATGATGCTCTCTAAGATATCCATATGAGGTTATCCGTAGACTGGAATTCGGCCCACAAGGAAGCCAACCTCTGCTAAATTGAAGTCCATCAAGTAGATTTTTGAAAGTGGGCCCGTACCACTTTTGTCTCTTGCACAACAGCCAAGCCCTGCCAGAGCACCCATGAATTCATCTTGCGATGAGAATTAAGATAAGCAAGAAAATGTGTTCTTGGAAGATTGCTTGGATGAGAAACAAGGAAAGGAAGAAATTTTCCGTAGTGAAACATAGATGCATTTCCTTGACGAAAACGCGACAGGGTTTACGAAGGAGGAATGGTCTTCATTTGATGCTTGGAGACCAAGACCTGCCCTATTTCCTGTTAGATATCGTACACATATTGCTGCAGGTTAACCTCTTTTGTAATATGGAACAAAAATGGACGAACTTCAATTGTGGCTCATCGGCAATATTCTCTCATGGTATCTTCGTGGCTGCTTTTACATAAAGGAAGAGCACTCGAAACAAAAGTGAATTTGTTGTATTCGCAAAGACATGATCTTCATTTTGAACATGAATATTTAGGGTTTTCCAGATATTGCCCTTTATACTATACTAGATGGTATGCCCGGCTTCGCTCGGGTATTTTACTGCCCCGGGTATTTCACACCTGATGAGGGAATTCGCTACCACAGACAAATCAATTCAAGATACTCGCCGCTGTAGAGATCAGCATGTTAACGGCCTTTTCTAACGGACCTATTGGCAGAAATGAAAAAAAAAACGAAGTTATTCAGATAATAACTTTAAGGAAAATGAATATTGCCATATTTACGTTCAGCTTCTTTGAAAAAGCCAGTGAATGCGCTCTTACCCGTCCCTAAGGAGAAGCGAAAAATTCAAAATCTCGGCCAGAAATTCCATAAAACCGATAACTCAATGCTACCATGCATAGTGGTTGCCAAATTTGTGTTCAGCGCATTCGAAAACCTTAGTTGGCGTTCCCTTACCAATCCCTCAGCAAAAATTGTGGAAAATCGATAAAATCAATATATCGATATCCTCATCCAAAATGGTTGTCATATTCGTATTCAGCGTATTTAGGAACCCCAGAAGACATGTCCCCACCGACCCCTGTGCAAAAATAACGAAAAATCAATAAAATCGATATAATCGATAAATCGATCGATAGTCCCAGGTGCAAAGTAGCCTATAACCTCCGCCGGTCCGCGTAGGTCATGTATGCAAAGTTTGATCCGGATCGGTTCACCCTCCGCGATTTCTATTCATTACATACCTACATATATATATATATATATATATATACATACACACACACACACACACACACACACACACACACACACACACACACACACACACACACAAACTTTGACTTTTATATATACAGATAATTTTAGTGCGTCAATACTTATTTATAACGCACTTTGTATTTAGGAGAAAAAAGGAAAATACTGGGACTGAAATCTTTGTAGTTTACTCACCCCATGATAATCGTATTGCCTCTATTGGAGCAAATGCGAGGATTATTAGTAATTCCAGAACACGTACATGGTACTGATAGGGTAATATTGAACCTGAATAAATACAGATTAAATGAATAAAACCCGAATAAAATAAAAACCCCGGAAGATTCGACAGTCTGAGGATTTCAAGAGAAGATGAACTTTTCCGGAATGATGGCCCAGGATCAAGAGCAATCTAGCGAAAGAGAAGACGCCGTAGAAGAAAAACCGGCACTGCAAGCGAAATTTCCGAAGAGAATGACCCGGTTAGTATGACTACAAAAAACAGCCTGTTTTGGTTTCAAACGAGAAAGTATCCGCAATTTCATCCTCAGAAACGTATTTGAATCATAATATCTGTTAGTAGTTTTAATTTACACCAGGGAAACAGTTAGTTTAAATCAGCCCAGGAGAGCATGTTTCAGTAGAACAGTGGTAGGACACAACACTCAGATTATCCTGGATATTTCTGCGCAGAAGCTCATAGCCCAGATTCATCACTGGAACAGATTTTATGCTTTCGAGAATGATGACCTATGAATACAAATCACCGTCATGTACGGATATGGCTGCCAAGTAAAGAGTAAATTTTGCGCCCTCAATACTTTTACTGTGGCAAATCTCAATGATGCCACCTGTCCTAGAACTAATTGGGATCTTCAAAATAAGGTGATTACTTTTAAGGATTCAAAAACCTGAAAATTCAAACTTGTATACTATCTCTTTTCCTATAAATCATGCTTCCCTTATGTATTTTCGGGGGATATTCCAACTCATACTTCCCATAATGCTTGTGACCGCACTCTTGCGATCGCCAAGGAGAAAGCTGACCGTTCAAGAAGATTGTTTGACTAGAGCTAGGAGCAGGTCTCGGCAGTAAAAATACCTCAATTCTGCTCTTCAATTCTTCCAAATAGATCGAACGTTCACTGACGAGTACTCACCCTTGTAGAAGTATAGAAATATTAGCACGAAGAAGAATACCATGGAATAAATTCGATGGGCGTGGATCAAAAGCTGGTAGAGTAGTGACGACCTCTAAATGAGCAGAAAAACCACGACTCTTTTCAATATTTGTATTTGCATATTTGAAACAAAACTGACCACATTAGATGCCATCGCTGCGGAATCCGCTGCGTTGCGCGAATTTCAACCTGCGCTTGAACCGTCGCCTAGCAACGCTTGGCCGGTGCACATCGGCTAAGTATTTACAGACATCAAGTTGAAAGGTCAGGCAACCTCGCTTTGACATTGTGAGGGGCAAAGCAAGTTGAAACTACATGTGCGTTACTATTATTATTAGGATGGTGTTTTATGTTTTTAAGCGTTTTATTTTCTCTTGGGGTATGTCAAGAAATATCTGAACTTTTTCTGTGGTGTGGTTATCAGTGCTCGTGCGAAATTCATTCAATCAGTTCCCCCAATTGACCGGAACTTGTTCTTGCCAGACATGGGTGAATTTCAAGGCAATGTTTTTTTACCAAAAGCTTTTGGAAAACAAAACTTCATTACCCTCTATGAACTCCAGAATGGACCTGATTCGCGGAACTGCATGTTCAAACATACTCTGACCATAACCGGAGTCGACGTTCGATTTCATTTTTGTTCCTTCACCGAAATCGACCCCCGAGATCACGCAGTTGCCACTTCACGATCCACACCATCTCGAGGATATGGAACATATGTACATACATTGAAAACTTGTATGATTTGATTGTCATATCTGACATTGTTGAATTTCACGACGACAATTCTAGAGCGATACATGAGCGTAATGAACTAGGAATCAGAGGTCTAGACGAGGGTAAATGTTCAAATTACACACTAATTCGGTTTCGGGGCTTGAACTATACCGGAAGTGTTTTCTCCTTGGCACCCCTCAGTAGTTCCCAAGGACTTCCAAAAAGGACTGGTGGAAAGCATAAGTTTACAGACATAAAAGATGAGGACCACTGAGAGATGATGATGATGTTATTTGTATCTGGATGCTTCCCGCCTGTACACAGTGCGATGAAAATGGATAGGAGAATCCACGCGCATTCACCACGTGAACACCAAAAGATTTTCTGGTAAAAAAAGACAAAGCACCAATTTAGTTATGCAGCATTCTGATATGCAGGCTCATTAGTTTTTCTCACAGAAACGCATGAAAATTTCTCCTCTCATTGGATCCTTATTATCATAAGGAAGAGGGCTGAGAGGTCTTGTAAATTTCAAATTTCATCTTGAGCCTATAAATACATAAAACCTGCATTCTTAGCAAGCAATGAAACAATGCAAAAATTGGACGAAAACTTTCCGTGTTTCGAAAATTGGAAGTCACGAGATCGGATAAGTTCTACACTGCTCTCAGGTGATTTCCCCGAAGAAAGCCGGGTGATTTCTTCCCCGAAATATTCTCTGTTGAAAAAAAAGTTACAGCAAAAATTTTGCCGTCTTCTGATGGTCACTCAAACATTATAGGTGCTTGGATTATGTTCTCTCAAGGGAGTGATGCCCATTTCGGTCACATATGCACTCAAACGTCTCTACGCCTCCAGAGTGAGGTCGAATGTGCGACGCCTTCCAGTAAGGGATGGGTGCCGACGTCTTCATCCTTAATGTTTATCTGGGAAAATAACAGCACCACTACACAGCATGAATAATCGAAGTAGAGCTGGTAACTATGGGGGGGGGTGGGCTAACGATGGGATTATTAAAGGCAGAAGCGACTGCGTGACAAGAGGTACGTTGCTGGTCTGTGAATGGTCTGTCATTTTATTTTGCTGTTATTTTCCCAGATAAACATTAAGGATGAAGACGTCGGCACCCATCCCTTGCTGGTCTGTGAATGGAGGTACGTTGCTGGTCTGTGCGCGTCGCGACTGCAGCCTTCGAGGGTAGCAGCTCTACGCGGATATGGACAGCTTTTCTAAACTTGAGTGGAACAGATGAATGTTTTCGGAACCCACAAACTACGAGAAGGTAGCCACCGATGTCATTTAGTGCGTCGAACTTGAAGAAATAACTTGAACTTGAAAAGCATTCGCGTGCGGCGCCGTCGCGTCGCCGCGTACGTCTTGACCTCCAACTGGCAGAAGCCACAATCGGGCCCTAACGGTGGATAACCGAGGGGCAATGATAGGTTTACCGAGTTCACCGAGTTACGAAGGTCTGAAGTAGAAGTGGCAGCGCGCTGCACCGTAACTGGAAGTGTAGCTGTCATCCGTACGCATTTGTTTCTATCGGTTCACCCCGAGTGAAACTAGTGAAGATTTTCCCCTTCATACAATTATCCAACCAACAGAAAGCGATTTTCATTCTGTATTTTAGTCCCGGAAACAGCCGGACTTCAGGATGGTAACCTCATTTGCAAGATCATGTTGCAGTTTCTAAAAAAGTGTAACTCCATCTTGGAGTTTCTAAAAAAATGTAACTCGCTCATCAGCGGAACCCGCGGGGTAAGATTTTTTTAACAAAAGTTTTGCTGCGTGAACACAAACGCTAAAATGCTATTTATTAATTACTATATCAGCTAAATTGGTTCGAGAATTTTGTTTGTTATCCTCGTTTACGTACTGCTATCATAACGCCTCCACTTCCCAATCATATGGATTATTGACATTCCCGCCTGCTTGTAGAGCTCCCTGAAGTATACACGTTGAGATGCAAAGGATGGATGAGTCAAATTTTCACCAACCTCCTCAAGTAACTTATAAATGTACGTGTAGTCCACGTGGTCATGGTACTGAAGCTTATCGATGTAGTCGATAATCCGCCAGAGTTCGTCCTTGCATTTGAGGTTGCCGAGCATTGCCTCCTATAAGATCACAAGACTGCTAGGACCATCTTTCGGTGCAACAAATTTCTGGCTCCTTACCCTTCTCGTTGTCCTGCACTCCTCCTTCACCTTCAGCACTTCGTGCTTATCTGCCATTCTCTTCCAGATGAGACCTGAACGGAAATGAGCGTTATTCTCTCAAATTTCAGCGTGACTCCCAAATGATGAATGAATTTGCCTGGCCGAACCGATTCACCTCCTGGAACGGTCAGGTCGAGCATGAGGTAGTACCATGACTCGCAGTCATCTTTCGGTCCCATTTCGATGCCTTTGTGACATGCTATGGAAGCGAATGGAATTGTGCCCTAGAGGGAAAATGTGTGGTGGGTTATTTTAGCGACATCTCTTTAGTGTTTGTAAGAATTATTTTAACGACAAAAAGCCGCTAACAACCACTAAAAATGACGATCCGGCGGAAGGAAACTAATCAAAAAGCATTGAAAAGGTTGAGAGGTGGGGTCCTTTACGAGAATTCCCTATGAAATTCCAGAAAAAAATCCAGACCTTGAAGCGCACGGATATCCGTGGTGTTTTCAACTCATTCTTGTCATTCAGGATGCGGCGAGCGATTCCAAAGTCCAAAATGTACACCTTAATTATAATTATGCGCCCTTAAAAAAATTAGTTCGAAACGAGCCTTAGAACGTCACAGTTTTGGCCCCGAGCTCTACTATGAATGGTCATCCTTTTTCTTGTTAGGATATGAATTCTACTCTTCTTGTCATAAGTTACTATGAATAATAATTAAATAGCTAGTACGCTGAATGAGTAGGGTGTAGATGGTTACAGTGCAGAAATAGAGGGAAGTCATGGCAATGTACCCTATTCGTTTCATTCCTACGTTTCGTGAATTTCTTCAAATTAACTAACCACTCTCTTTTTCTCTCCTAGTCCAATCGCATAATTCGCTGGTTTCAGATCTCTGTGTATGAATCCATATTTATGAAGATCCTGACATGCTTCAAGGCATTGTATCGAAGCGCCCAAGCCTGTTGACAGAGAAAACACCTGAAACGATGAAACTGTTTCTGCATATACGTAGGTGTTCCAAAACGAGTTAGAAACCGCTCGAGAATTATGAACCTTTTCTGGTCTTGAGCTCTTTAAATCCGCCAAACTCTTCCCGACTAACTCCATCACCAGGAAAAAGTAGGTTTCCTTTTTACCTCTATCTATGATTGCTGTGAAATGAGATTGATTTCGCTCGTTAGCCACTAGTTTTAGAATTGCAATCTGCAAAAGGAAGACTCTTTATAGCTGAAACAATCTTTTAACTTTGTCTCTGACAATGCTTCGGCGAATATCGCTCTCTTTCTTAATATCTGGCTTTGCCCAGACTTCCTTTCATAGTCGCTTCATTCGCACTATTCGTACAGTTAGAGCGGATGGAAAGGAAGTGCATTCTTTGCGGAATCAGGAAGCATGCTACGCGGCCACTTTGCTGGCGCTGGAATGGTCGGCATAATAGCCAATCAGGGTTTTCTTGACAGGTTTTTATCCCATTTGATATCAGTTATCAAGAGACCTCACTAACTATCAAGAAAACCTTATGGTTCGCTACCGTGGCGACAGTCATCACATGCACCACTTAGCAGATCACTAAGGCTGCAGGTATACTCTTCCAGGAGTATAGCACCTAGTATCTCTGTTGCAGTGAGAGTATCCCCGTACTTCGCCAGTTCAAAATGAATAAAAATGAACCGGTGATATAAGAGGTAAGGATCGTGGAAGTGATACGTATCGATTGCCACGTTACATCGCCATGGATCGCTGCCAAGCGGAGCTCATCGCCCGTACTCTCGAAGATGTGCCCAAAATGAACTGGCGATGTGAGTGATACGATAGTGGAAACGGTGCCCATCGATCGCCACGCCCATTTATTATCATTCTCCTGACGTTTGGGGTCTCCTAATTCACTTTATCCATGTGGGGATCGCCGCGATTGGTGGCAGAATCTGGGGATACTCTGACGACTTCATTTCTAATACGTATCGACTGTGGGTGCTTATTCGCCAATTTCATACAGCTCACAATCAATGGGTATCAAAAGTGAAGTTGCCGGGCGACGGCGATGCTAGGCGTTGTAAGGGCAATTTATGCTAAATGCACGCCTTTGACGCGCGTGCGTCTATGTATATAGGGCGAGTGGCGCCTCTGACGCAGCTCAGACGCACGCGTTCATGGCCTCGCGGCGATCGCACCTTCTTTTCAATGAGGATGCGAATGCCGCGCTGGCCAGTCTTCATGGCAAATCCTTTGCCAGAGAATGCGTGCGTCTGACGCAAACAGCATAAATTGCCCTATACTCTTCAAGGAGGGCTTTAGAGTATTCCTAAACTTCACTGGTGATCATTCTGCTAGTATACAATTGTAAATTGCCTAAATATCGCCACTATTATCGCTATCCCTTATGATCCCTGGTTCATTTTAACCAGGTCTTCAAAGCATGCAGGTGATCAGAAGCGATTAGCTCTGCCTAGAAGCGATAAAAACCGACGTCACAATCGATGAGTATCCTTCCCACTGTCGTTCTCACATATATCAGCGGGTCGTTTCGGTTAAATAGGAGCTGGCGAAGCGGGGGATACCCTAGATCGCTGTAAACACTACAAGATTAAACGCAAACCTCCATTTTTAGTTTTGAATGTTTTCTAGTCTCAATTTTCTTCTCCACTTTCATCGCAAACATTTTCGTTGGGTCTTTCTGATCATGTACCCTGGATTCACATATTTAGAACATATTTGAGGGTCACAAAAGCATACATACCTGTAGACAGCTCCGAATCCTCCTGCTCCGAGTAGCTTAACAATGACGTACTTATTTTTGGACGACTCCACTACAGTCCCCTGAAATTTTTTGTGCAAGCAATTCTAAAGCATATTTACGAGGAGCAATTTAAGACCTTCTAAGGAAGAGTGGAAAGCAAAGCCTATCACTCTGATTTTCATTGGCGATACATCTGGCGAAGTTTGTTTGGAAACTTCCCAGATGAACCTAAACTCTTGCCAAATGTACCGCCAATGAACATCAGAGCGGATTTTCCGAATGATTCTGACTATCTAGTGGAGAAGACTTCACAGCTGAGTCATAACGTCTCCTGTACAAGTGACTTCACTGGTCTAGAACTTCATCAGCTGTTTGGACAGGACAGAACAGAGTGGCAGGACTGGATGAGAAGGAATAAAGTGACATTAGTGGATATGCGGATGCACAGACAATTAGAGCGCCACGTTGCACATGGTGCAGCATCCCCCAACGGGACAAGACCACTGGTGTCACCCGTTTAGCATCACCCACGGGGACAAAACCGAGGTCGTCCTCGTCCGAGTCACTCATTGTTAAAAATGAACCATACTTCGCTAGCACGGATATCAGACATAGGTGATACACACTGATCAGCCTACAGCCAACAAAAACAATCCTTTTTTGGGCTTGGCAATGATCGTAGTGGAGGAAAGGTGCTCGCATGAAGGTATATGTATAGAGTCACAGCACTTGCGTTTACGTCTCGGAAGACACAAATAAAAGGAGAAGGAGACTTTCATCACAAAGGCGTTAAAGGTCAGCACCCACGATAATTTTCATAGCCGAGATTTTGAGTGTCTCGCTCCTTAAACAATGGTTCCAATAAGTCTACTAAACTTGCACCGTCTTAGACATCAGCATTGACGAGATATAGGAATGTAGATTGGTATGTGTCTATTCTCTATTCC
Organism: Ancylostoma caninum; assembly: GCA_037903475.1. Taxonomy (NCBI): domain Eukaryota; kingdom Metazoa; phylum Nematoda; class Chromadorea; order Rhabditida; family Ancylostomatidae; genus Ancylostoma; species Ancylostoma caninum. The sequence goes on along the minus strand of JBAJFG010000152.1, from coordinate 319,154 downwards.
CTGGATGAGTTGCAGCGTGACACAGGATCACGAAATGAGAAGTTCAGTCCGGTTAAAGGCAGGGGTCCACCTCATTTTCGTAGTTCAGCTAACAGCAGATTCTGCATCTACTCGGCGCGATGGTTCCAACGGTATACATAAATTGTCTCAGAATGGTCAATAAACCCGTCTTCCAGGACGGGGTCTGTGACAGTTTGCCAACCCGAGTTGACATGTGAAGCCGTTGATCTTATCGATTGGACACGGCAAGACTCGTTGACCGACGCGGCAGCCGTGGCAGGCAGCCAGCACAGCTTGGAGCGATCCGCCTCCGGGCTCCAAATATTTATTCAGTTCGAGCCTTTCAAAAATGGGGATTTCGTCGCTTCTGTGCCTGTTGATGTACATCCCAGGGATCAACATGATGAGAAGTTCTAGAATATGTTGGTGAATCCAACAGGCAGAACGAGGTGACCCTCTGCCTTTAACAGATAGTCCTACACGAGTAGAATAAAATGTTTTTCACGCATCTATATTTATTCATGCAGAGATGATGGCACACACGTAATTCATGTAGTAGCTTCTCACTTGCGTTTGCCGATACTTGAACGCAGGCTGGTCAAAGAAAAGTGAATTGACCTTTGTCTCAGAATACTAAGCAACCTACGTAATGCCGAAGTATAAGCAAAGAATGACGCCTAGAAATATTTGAAGAAAAGGTAGTTACCTCCAGTACATCAGTCAATTGTACTTACCATCACCATAACAGAAACGAGTGCTTAAGCCAACATCGTGTTAACGCTCTTTTGAAGGGGTACTGAAAAGAGAAGATTCAAGCTACTGATAAGAATGAGATGAGATTTGGCAGAATGTATCGATGTGTGTTCGTTGGTAATCCATTGCACATTTTATGTTCAGAGAAAAAGCGCCCAAGAAACCTATTCTACTCAAAATGATGCTAGAGAACATCTATTAAACACATCCCTCTGCTCTGATTCAGTTATATGTATTTTTCTTTATGGGGTGTTCCACACACCCAGTGGTCTAAGTAAACCATAGTTCGTTTGGAATTGAGACAGCAGCGTCTAAGCTCTCACAAGAATGACTTCGTATCAAGATCAAACAATCTTGATATTTTCTTTTTGACATGCGCAGAGTTAAGTTTTTTGAATAATCTCGTTTTTGACTTCTCGTAGCCGATTCCTAAGACTCTTCGTTATGTAACATGTTTTTTTTGAACTTCTGAGCTTGCTGCAACTGGTCTGAAAAGATGTGGGATCTAAATTAAGATGTCTTAGATATTGTGACCAATGCTATCGAATTGGGATTATTCCTTCTCTACTTGTTTTTAGGACTTGTTTAGCTTCAGACCAGGTGTTCTACACAGATTCGGAGCAAGCCTACCAATAGAGTGTGATGGTCTCCCTTGGCTGTGGGTGAAAATCATCCAGAATAGCATATTTTCGTCCACTAATGTCACCGTCACTTCTACTGTATGCCTCATTTTATCCGAGGGCTGGAATCTAACTCTCACAAACTGCGTACCTTCAGAACGTGCATGCTCTTCGCACTGGTCTGTCCGGATCCAGCGCGGTTCATTACATGCCCATCGTGCCCGCCTGCGATCGTGGCTGACTCTTCTCGTCAAGCCGTACCGGATTTGGCTCCAAAACCAGGATTGCGATTCTTAAAACGTTAACCATGCACTAACGATGCTTTGCGTAATTTGTCATGAACTACATGATGTGAAGAAACGCAGCTTGTGAAAGTTGACTTGCTAACTTGGGCTAGGATTCATGAACGCATAACCAAGCGAAACCAGGCTAGCAGACCAAGTTTCGCGTTCTGAGTCTCCTAGCATTACGTAGTCTATACGAAGCCAGTCACGCTAACCATCGTTGGTTTGTTTGGTTATTGTTTGTAAATCCCAACGCTGGTCTTGCTTGATTGTGGTTTCATGAATTCCAGCTTAGGAAAGGGAGTGAGTGGTTAGGCGAATGTCAGTGCGGAATGACGTTGTACTAGTCCAGTAGTAGGCACAGCTATCCGCCACTATCTTGAATGCCAGTAGTAACTCCTCAAAACCAGCAGCAAATTCATTGGGAAAGAGCTTTCCATCTCACAAGGGAAGTGCACGAACTCAAGTCGTTAATCCAAGACGACACCTATATGGTTCGAAAGCCTGTCCAAGATGATCTTAATTTATGTAAAGTCATGGTCATCCTGATCCACTGTTGCTCCTTTGCGTCCACATCACTTTATCATCACGCATCACTAGTGCGAGCTGTTGCAAAGACGAGAGCGTAGTGGTGTAAGCCTGGGATGGTTTCATTCGCCACTCAGAACCCTAAAAACAAGTTTCTGATCGCATCTGAAACTAGCTTCCTCAAAAGCTTGTCGATAAGTTGTTTTCACACTTCCTTGCCGACAAGTTGTTCGCCCGGAAAGCTTGTCGACAACTTGTTTTCAACAACGAAGCAGTGAAAACAAGTTGTCGACAAGCTTTTCGGGCGAACAACTTGTCGGCAAGGAAGTGTGAAAACAACTTATCGACAAGCTTTTGAGGAAGCTAGTTTCAGATGCGATCAGAAACTTGTTTTTGGGGTTCTGAGCAGTGTATGGAACTGTTACTGGCCTGCAATGATTTCATTCAGAGAATGAATGAAGCTGTTATCGGGCCGCAGCGCTATGCATCCACTCTTGCACCAGCTCGCGCTAGTGATACTTGAAGATATAGTGATATGACTGAAAAGAAAACAGCCTTGAATCAGAATGACCGTCCGTATCTACTCATTACTAATTGGAATTTCATGAGTGTGTGCATCTGTGCATGAAAAGCAGCCATTGAAAATGGAAAATGCCTACACCATAGTGTTCAGCGCGTCGAGTTATGTATGAAAATGTGGTAAATTTCGATTTTTACTTTGGATTTACAGGTGTTTCGGGCCACTTTTGTCATGTTCAGACATGTTAACTTCTCATTATGATCAAAAGTTGTTCGCACCTCAGTTGGAATGGCCTATTATTGCACGGCTGTATAAAAGGGGAGAGGTGGATACGATGCCCTTAGAAGGAGGTGGATGAACGGAGCGGGCGAAAAATGGCAGGGATGAGGTACGCCGGCGCCCGTTTGTGGGAGTGTTACCACTGAACTGATCAACAACTGTGAAAGTGTGCGCCCGGGTCCATAAGTGAGGAATCGTCTGGAGACGGCTCCAACGGTCTGATAAGGGTGCGCCGGCGTCCGAGAATGGGTGAAGGCATGAAAGGGGTCCAACCGTGTGATAATGGTGCGCCAGCGTCCATAAGTGGAAGACGCCTAGAGACAGGTTCACTGGTGTGAAAAGGGTGCGCCGGCGTCCGAAAGTTGGTGGAAATGTCTCGAACGGGTCCACATCTGCGAGAGTGGTACGCCGGCGCACAATAGAGGGGAACATATACAGTGGACGTCAATAGTGTTGGCCCATCTGCGGCTCGAGAAGGACGCCGTGCAACCGCCCCGCGCGTGTTGTAACCGATGTTTTCTGCTGTTGTTATGCTATATCTAGCAGCTTTTCTACCCGATTTTAAAGGCAGACGTTCACCTCATCGTACCTGTTGAAGGTATAGACATATCCTAGACCTTCTCACCATGTTGATCTCGGTTATGTACATCAACAGGCTCAATAGCGACAAAAGCCCCATTTTTGAAGGGTTCAAACTGGCTACATTTTTGGAGCACGGAGGTGGATCGCTCCAAAAAACAGATCGCTGTGCTGGCTGCCTGCCACAGCAGCAGCGTTGGCCAACGAGTCTCATCGTGTTTAATCGATAAGATCAACGGCTTCACACGTCAACTCGGATTTGCAAACTGTTACGGACCCCATCCCGGAAAAGGGGTTTAAAGACCGTTTCGAGACAAATTACCTATACCGCTGGATTCAGGGTGTCGAGGAGATGCAGAATCTGCCATTGCCTCAACCACGAATGTGAGGTGGGCCCTGCCTTTAAGGGTTTTCGACCAAATTGGGAAGAAAGCACTTACAAATAGCATTGCGGCGGCGACGACACCGAACTCGGCGCACGCGGTGCGGTCGCGCTGCGTCCTTCTCGAGGCCGCGAATGGGAAACCGCCATTGCCGTCCATTGTACATGCTTTCGGGGCGAGCGAAGCGAGCCAAAAAAAAGCTTGCGAGTCCGGCGTTAGCCGGGCGATCAGGCCAGTACTTGAAATTTGCTAAATAGTCAATAGAAGCTGAGAAAAAAAGAGTGCAAAACAGACGCAACTGCAGGATTTGTTCCTGCGAGCATTTTCATGACGAGCGAGAAACTTGCCTTTGCGCTGTAACCATTCAGCCTTGTGCTCCAGCACTCACAGAGCCACATCATATGCGCTTGATAAAACCGCGTGTAACTCCTTACAGAGACAAAACTCGGGAAGGATGAAAACAGATTTGAAACCAGCGTCGCGAGCTGCAGAAAGCAATGTACACCAACTCAGATAACTGGATAAGGCAAAGTGATGAACTGTGGTGCAGTTCAACCTGCGTTCTGCCTGCTCCCTGCCACGTGGCGACACGCCCCCTAGGAGGTGTATATAAGCCGTTGGTTGAGCATCAAAGTTTAGTCGTATCTCCCCTCCGGCGGAGACAAGGGGAGCCCAGCGAGACTCGTCAGGCTGGCCGAGGCCCGGGCAAAACCGTGGCCCGGTGTACTTTTGGATGAGCTTGGGTAAGCATCCACTTACCCAAGTCTGCAGTATGAACACAGCTCTGTGCCCAGATTGAGCTGCGATCCTTGGTTTGAGCCAGATTGAGCTGCGATCCTTGGTTTGAGACATGCAAACCAGTTCATCGCCCCCGAAACACAGCCTTCTAGGGGCGAACGTAGCTCGTGGGGCGACAAAATAAGCTTTCACCTCGCGGTGTAAGTGTTGTTGAAACGTGTTCGGCCTGCGTTCGCCGTCCCGGAATCTCTGAGAAGCTACAAATCCATAGCATCCATTGTGTCCTCCTCTTGCTCCACGTGGTCCTCCATTCTAAGCTTCTGTAAATCATTTAGCAGATCTCAGGTACAGGTCGTAGCAACGTCATGGATTGACAGCTTTCTTCGTGCGTATCCCTCGTCAGTTCTCAAGCCGTTTGCATGTGGCTTCTCGTTTATCGTGGGCCGCTTGCACGGCATTGCGGCGGCACTCCTGTCTGAGTTCTCCCCGATTACGCGTCTAGTATAAAACTAGCTCTGCAACTGCACTCAATACCCCAGAACGACGACAATTTTCAAATTTCAAGCTTTTTCGGTAACTGAGATTCTGTTTCTGTGCTTCTTCTTATTCGTGTTTGCAAAGTTGATTAAAAGCAATCAAAGTGTTAGTTTCAGGAAGGTCGCATCAGCATCACGAAGCTCTTTTGGCTAAACGTCGGCTCGGATGGATTACAAAAGTTGGTTTCTTCTTCAAGCAGTGAAGTTATTCGTATTAGTTCCCAGAGGGAAATCATGAAGTGTTCAATGCTGGCGATGTTCTGCTTGGTTTTACTTTTCTTACATCGTTACGATTCTCCAAAAGTAGCTGCCAATTTGGCCTTCTCAATGTAGTGATAAACGAGTTGTGCTCTCCGACTTCGTCTTTACCCCCGGGAAATTTCGCGTCCGAGATTTTGATTGTTTTGGATACTAGTCAGGGCACTATCCCGCTTGTTCTGCCCCAAAATCTCAAAATCAAAAATTTCTCTGAAAATTCGTATAGTAGGGCTATTTGACATGCTGATCACGAATATCACACTCATTTCGTGCCGTAACCCCATCTGAGTAGGGTTACAGTGGGGTTAGGGTAAGTAAGGTATCTCATGGAATCACATGGTTTTTTGTCTACGGGGGTATTTGACATGCTGATTACGAATATCACATTGATTTTGCAAGTTGAAAGCAACTTGAGGTCTTCCTATGGACTGTACTTACGCTAACCCTACCCTAACGCTACCCAAATAGGGTTGCGGCACTAAACGGATATGATGATCGTGATCGTGATCAGCATATCAAACAACCCCCCCCCCCCTTAGACAAACATTCAGATGATTCTGTGAGACACCATATTTACCCAAACCCGACCATAACCTTACCCAAATGAGGTTACGGCACAAATTGAGTGTCATATTCGTGATCAGCATGTCATATAACGCCCCTGGACGAAGTTTCAGAGGGATTTTTGATTTTGAGATTTTGGGACAGAACAAGTGGAATAGTGCCCTACGCAGTTGTCTTACCAATTTTACTAAAGTTGCACCGTCGTGGACATCAACGTCCTCACGTTATGAAGAGATTAGATGTTTTCCAGCATTGAACCAGGATGAGTTTAGCATAAAGTGAATGGGTGTATCTGTGTACAAGTCGCTCTCTTTTCTTATAGGCGAAAATGAAGTTGGGAGGAGTCACCCTATAAAAGGTCATAGGCTTCTCCTTGTAAGCCTATGCTAAACCTAAGCCTAATCCCACGCTTAAGCATGGGTTTAAGCCTGAGCGTAAGGATTAGGCTTAGGCTTCACAGGAGTGCCCCCCCCCCAACTCCATTTTCACTTAAACTAGCTTTCATTCCCACCTAATTCCACTTGAAGCTCGAGCTTTAAACGATTGGAAGTGGGCTAAACTAGTACCAGTGAAGCTAGCAAAATTAATCACTTCCCTCGTCCCCAGTGCTAAGTCTAGGAATATGACAAGATCTGTGAGAGCAAAATTTCCGTGAGTGGTGCTCTCAAATTTAAGAATCATAACAGTAACTAGAACACCAAAAATTGCCCAAAGATCCTATTTGCGAACATGTTGCCGTGGACGCTGATGTCAATGTGGACGTTTCAGTGTCCAGTCGGATAAACTCACCCGGTCTCGGTCACTTGTGCATAATGAGATTGAAAAAATCAAGCGCACCGAAAGACAAGATTTCGTTTTCGTGGATTTCTTGCGCGTTTTGCACTTTTTTTAGCATCAGCTATGAGATCTATGCCCAGATTTTGAAAACGAAGATTTCCGTGATGTTGCCTTCAGAGGTCCTTTCCGCTACTTTTATTCCACTTTCTTAAACTGATGGGACATGTACATTCATAATATTCTGCCATTTTTAGTCCAACTCTCGACTGCTCAGTTAGAGCCCCCGGAAGAACAGCGAAGGCGATTTGAAATTGAGTGCGAATTCGTACAAGCACTCGCTAATCCCCACTATGTAAATTGTAAGTTATAGATTTTTTTCCTCATTCGCTTACTTCGCCTCCATTGTCGTGTGAGGTGGAGAAATTGCTTGTAGTGCCCCTAGAATTCCCCATTCGAAAACGAACTCAACATAGGATTGAGTTATAGTGTATATATGTACTCCGTCATAAAAGAGGCGATAAATGAATAAGGGTGAACATACTTTCAATCTATACATGGACGAAAAGCGTTCATGCTCCGCCTTGCTAGTTCGCCGAGTACCATGGGTTTAACTGATTCCTTTTCTTTTCATTTTTCTTTCCAATCATTCCCACTGATGAAACACTAACATGAAAACGGTGAGTATCAATCGCCGTGTCACATCACTTCATATTTATGCCTGAAAACTGCAAAGAACCACTATTCTTATTTAAAATTATTACCCTTTTTAGTTCTCGCTCAGCGTGGTTTTTTAAAGGAGCAACATTTCATCAACTACTTGAAATATTTGCTGTATTGGAAGCAACCCGAATATGCAAGGTTCGATTGGTTCTTTTTTTTTAATATTTTTTGCTGTGTTTCTTTCATCTATTTCCTTCTCCCATGCCTTCACTGGATTTAGTCGCGATTTAAAAATCCACTTCAACAATAATTTTCCTCCACTTTATTTCAGCTGCATTTCAAGTTTTTCAACACAAAGGAAAAGATTTTTCTTGCATATGGATTCATTCTTTGTTTCGTGCACCTTGTATGTGCACTGATGTATGTATCCTCCTCCTAACTGGTTTTCATGGGGTTAGATGTATGTATAGTGACCTTATTCGTTGTGTTCATGGGAATACAGAAACCTTTTAAGCCAAAGATCATAACAAATGTTCTATGATTTTGTAACGAAATTCTATTATCTTTTTGGATTCTCATAATTTTAGGAAACAGTTCTTTCCAGCATTGAGCAAAATTTACGGATACCAATGTGTGAACGACGTCTACAATCCTTACTCCTTCGCGTTCCGAAACATTGATTTAACTGCCCTGCCTCCGCCGGGGGGCGGGGGGCCCCCCCCCCTCAGCCTCCTTCCCCCTTCCTTATGCACCTCATTCATTTATTAACTCCATTTTTTATGCTGTCTAACATCATTTGTCTAGAAAGCGGCGACTACGCGTTTGTACCATACTATGTATGTAGTATAGTAGTATTCTAATATAACTTCACTGCATTTGTTGTCATTTACCATCAACTATTCTACTGTGAATTTTTAACCGTCTCATCACTCGTTTTCATTACCTCCTTTGTTTCAGAGCATTAAAATATCCACAGTGCTTGCATCTGTTGGAGTGTCTTCAGTGCCCAAATTTTCGTGAAGCCCTAACTTCAGGTTTGTTTTTATTTCCTTTGGATACTGACTTAGCAAGTATTTTTTTTAATCTTTTTTTTTTGCCGGAAATGTCGGATTGCAGGAGCTAATGCTAAATTCATAGAGGATCAACAGGTGCTGCAATGGTTATACTATTTACGGAAACGACAGAGATTACATGTGAGTTTGTCTTCTTCCAAGTGGTTAATTTTACTTGATAGTTTCCACTTTCGCAGAGTTGAGGGAAATAATTTAAGGTCAATCCTGACGCAGCAGAAGATGGTGAGGGGAAAACTCATGATGACTCTGATGACGATTTTGATGGAGAGAAAACGGGTTCAGATATTCACTGATGTATTTCCTTTTTTGTAAATAATTCGTAAAATAATATTATGGTATTCAACTCCCTGGGTTTTGAAGTTTGTGTAATAGGCAGTACATGAAAGGTTTAGTTTTCATCAAACATCTGCAAAGTAACAACAACAGGGGAAACAGCGAAATCAAATTTTGAGATTTACAAGATCACGGGTTCATGCAAATGCGGGTCTGACTACTTGAGCTGAGGGAAGGACATTTGAGGCTTCAGTTCTGTTAAGCTTTCGTTCCAGTATTGCGTAATTGTCTTCCACTGTGTGTAGAAGTTGATACCAGCCTAAAGATGAGCCTTATGATAACTAGACCAATCATGTTGGCATTCCCCTTCAAGGTACCTTTCCGTAGAAGTTCATGTCTCCTAAGAACGATCCACGTGAACCAGTGAATGAGAACATTGGGAGAGGTACAGGGATTGGTACATTCACGCCAACTTGTCCACAGTCTACTTCATTAGTGAACCTGAAATTAGTGAATATTCCTGTTCATCAATAGAGGGGAACATGTAAAGCCTACTTTCTGGCTGTAGCACCATTGGAAGTGAAAATAGCTGTTCCATTTCCGTATGGGTTCTTGTTGATAATTTCTGTTGCTTCATTCAGATCTTCAGCCTCCATGACTACTAGCACAGGGCCGAATATTTCTTCCTGCAATTGAATTAGCAGCAGATATCTAGCGCCCTTTCCATCAAGTTTCATTAGTGGTTTAAATACTTAGGGTAAGGTAGGCGAAGCTAATTCGGACCGTTTACTCTTGGCCATAATGAAGAATTGTTCAAGTTTTGGATTGTCTTGATGGGTGGTGTCATGTACTATGAACCCTTATCCGTTATTCAGTAGCCGTCCTCAGGTTATTTTTGGTCATGCCATTATCCGGACCCTTATCAAAGTCTTCCAACAATTTCGTATCTGCTCATTGCTGGTCACTACGGCTCTATCCTCCACGTCAAGTTGACAACATGCGTTGCTGTCGCTGAGACAACATCGATTTTGATGCATATCGATTATGGGTGGGTAGAGTAGCAGTGACGCCAGCGGCACAAAATCAATAGTATCAGTATGGTTGTCGCCCATGTCGATTAACAGCAACTCAGGGTACCGTGCTTCTCGTGAAATATAGTGACACCCTATCGCTGTACAGCTTGTAAACAGTAAACTCATGTGTATGGGATTCTGCAGTGTTCCTCATCCAATATTTGAATATTTGTGCTTTTCAAAAATAGATGCCCCAATTTGTTCAGTGATGTATAAAATTAGAAGTTAGAGGATGATCGCTCACCTTATAGCAGGTCATGTTTGGTTTCACTCCAGCGATCACAGATGGGCCGACAAAGTTACCGTTCTCGAATCCAGGAACAACACAGTCGCTTCCATCCAATGCGACATTAGCGCCTTCCTGAAAATCTGACGATTCCATTCCTGTCCCACTTCAAAATGTGTTATTCACCTTCTTGGCTCCTTGAATGAGCCCAACAACACGCTGTTTGGCTGCTTTCGAGATCAGTGGGCCAATGTCAGTGTCTGGTTTCCAGCCTAAACTTGTATTTCTTATAATTGTAAAGCCATTTTACAATCCTGTCTAAACGTATGGGACATACCGGCGTTGACATGCAGCTTCTTAGCTTTCTCAACTATTTCTGGAAGCCAAGAGCGAGCTTCTCCAACAAGAATAGCGGTGGTCAAAGCCATGCACCGTTGTCCAGCAGCTCCAAATGCAGCAGCAGTCAACTTAATTATAGAAATCAAGTGGAGTTATTGAGTGGATACTTCAATGCCTGTTGGTATTCCAAACAACTGTAAGCAACTCCAGGAAAACTGATTAAAAAAAGAATCTCAATGGATGAATAGATCCACGGCCATCCTTTCCTCCGCACTGCTACCAAATGCGCAGGGTGTGAGGTGATGGGATCATGTTTATTTTGCGAACAATTACTAATGAGTCGTAGTAAAATACGGCTGAACTGCGATATTACCTGATTGAGAGTTTGTTCCTTATTACAATCTGGCATGATGACACCGTGGTTCTTGGCTCCCATATTAGACTGTACACGCTTTCCATTACGAGCACCTCGTTCGTAAATGTGTTTACCCTGGAGAAACATCATAGAGGAAGCTTACTTTTCTATCAATGGAAGTTTTCAAAGAAGAGTTATAACAGGGAGTGCTCACCGCTGTGTCAGCACCGACAAATGATATGGCACGAATATCTGGGTGGTCGCAGATGAAGTTTACGGCATCATGTTGTCCGTGGATCACATTAACACATCCATCAGGGATGCCGGCTTCCTAAAGAAATCAGACGCTCGCAGTGTTCAGAAATCAAACTTTATAGCAGCATCTCTGTACATTTGTGCTTTACCGCTGTGATGCGGTCTGCCTCACCTGCGCGGTAGTTGGAGCGACACTAGAGAGAAATGTCGTGTAAAAGTGTGTGGAATACGGAGGGGGAGACAAAAAAGGCACTCGATAGGCAGATACCTAGCTATAATCCTAATACCCCTAATAATTTTAAACAAGATATAGCTGGCCTTAGAGGGAATGTCTGCACGTGGCTCCTCAAAAACTCACCAATAATCGTTTACCTATACTGATTATCGGCCGCTAAACCAATGTGATACTTGTTCGTATTACCCAACGAAACGGCAGTTTACATGTATTTTTGAGGGACGTTGTTGCGGTGCGCTCAAGTGTTACACTGTATTCAATTGAAGAGTTGCTAGTTCTTATTCCACACCGCTTCGATGACTTATACTTCCTAACATGGGTACAATCTATTATTTCGGCTTCGATATACTTAAATTATTTCAGATCCTAATACACAGTGCCCCAGCTGGAAAGCGAAAGCATCATTGTTAAAGCTCTGAACAGAAATTTACCTTAGCTAGTTCAACAAGCATCATACATGCTCCAGGATCTTGTTCCGACGGTTTGAGCAACATGGTGTTACCAGTAGCGATGGCCAATGGGAACATCCACAGCGGAATCATAGCGGGGAAGTTGAAAGGGCAAATACCAGCTGTCACTCCCAATGGAGTACGGAACGAGTAAGTGTCCATGTCTCGAGAAACACTGAAATTTATGACGTAAGCAAAATGCAATCGGAAAAGGGGATGGTAAATTTTGTAACGCTTTCATCCGTAAATTTTACCTTATGGTAAGAAAGGTAACTATATCTTACTTGGGAAGCGTTTCTCCGAGCATCAATGAGGGCACAGAGCAGGCGTGCTCTACGACCTTAACGAGAACTGCATATAAGATGTTAATGGAATAAAAAGACGGTCTTTTACCTGTAGACCTCGGTTGACGTCTCCTTCAGCATCCGGCAGAGTTTTGCCCTGCTCTAGAGTGATATTTTCTGCGAGTTTCTTGATATCCCTCTTGATCAAACCTTGAAGCCGGAAAAGTGTCTGTTGACGGGTTAGTGGTGAGCTGAAGAATGGGAAGTGAGGAGAGAAGACTACTATGACCGAAGATCCAGAGATCCCTTACGTATTTTTCCATGACTCGTATGCCTTCTTGCATGACGCAGCCGCTGCCTGCATTTCGGCTTGTGTGGCTTTTGGCACAAGTGAAATCACCTCATTCGTTGCCTAAATTTCGCTTTCAAATGATCTCTGTGACATTTGTATGTGTCCAGGCGATATTATACCCACGGGATTGGTCAGCTCGAGCCATTCAGTGGTCTTGGACTCAACCGGCTGGCCATCTATCCACAATTTGACGGTTTTATCGGAGAGAGTGGCTTTCGTTGTGGATAAGAAAGCGCATTGTTGCCCGCATTTGACCTGCAATTCACCTATGAATCCAAATACAAAATGAAAATGTAAAAAAAAAGTTTTGGAAGGAAGTGAGTGTGTGTAAATGGAACAATTGAAATTGCAGAAATCTAATGAAGTGGCTTTAACACTAGAGTTTTCTTTTAGTTTTGTAGTGAACCATCTGAAATTAACGAACTAAAGAAATAAGTAGATAAACAAATAAACAATTAGGCTATCACAAAACTTCTATTAACTTCATAGGTCTATGAGAAACAGTTTGGAACGAATTCATCACTTTAACTGACTACTGGAACAGGAAATTGCTGAGGCATGTGTCACAAGACATAACCTCAAAACGCAACCGACCGTCGTCGTAGAACGACCCCACTCTTGCATGACCTATTTAGGATTCTGCGGCTGGTTTATAGTTCTGACGCGTCATTGCTAGCTATCAATGAGGTCTGTGCTTCCTCTCCTTTCACGCCAGCCTCAAAACGGTCAGTTCTGGATGCGCACTAAAGGCAACGTCTCACCATAAAATCGTTTTTGATATTTTCGCGTGAAAAGAATCTCCAGGAGCTGCTGATCACAATGGTTTATGTGACTCTGGGCAAAACTCCCGATAAACCCGTTTTCGAGCTTCAATTCTTGAGGAGCCTGTGGGCAAAGCTGTGGGGCGGGACCAAAACAATGTCTGAATAGTCCAGTCCCAGGAGCGCACCTCTTAGAAAAATCTGCAATTCTTGTGAGAGTTCTTCATCCACTCCCTATCATAATAGAAACTGCGCTGCATGCGTGACGAGTAAAGGAATGCATGAGGTAATTTGCATGAGGGACCCTGTAATTTCGCGTTGGCTTCGCCCCAGGCTCCTCAATGATTGGGCTTGAAAACTGGTTTTCTTGGCAGTTTTTCACGGAATCACACTATGGTGCAGATCCCATTTTTTCGAAAATCTCAAAAACGATTCCGAGATGGGATGGTTTTTTTTTAAATTGCGTACTTCAGCAGACTAGATGGAATATCCCATCCCCAATTTATCATCCTCTCTGATGTTGACAGTGGCACCACCCGAAAACCGAAAATCGCAGCCGTTCGCAGTAGTTGTGTTGCAGCAACGCGCATCGCAGGTCGGCAGATGATAAGATTTCATTCTCATGAACGCGTGATATCCATTGTACAGGTGCCTGTTCTCTATGAAGAATACAAGGAACATCAAATAGGGTGAGCTTCTCTTGACTGCCACCGATTCCGTGGGCTGCACATCAAAAACACTCAAAATTGCAAGGTGCTTCAACCAGCCCAATTATGTTGATGAAAAACTAGCGAAGGTGTCGGTAAAGGTGAACTGAATCAGGGCGAGTTTCGTTTCAGCAATCCAGTCATCTATTCTGCTTATTTCTGGGCTACTGCCAGCTGTAGATGACCGAGGCTCCCATCCACGTGTTCACTTATGTACGTATGTTTTGATGAACAAGGACCGTCAAGGATTTCCGTGTCCTTTCTCTCAACTTCGGTTATGAGTTATCTGCAATCTCCACATCAATTTACGGCACACCTTCCTGTGTATTGGAATAAATAAAAGAACAAATAAATAAATAAAATTCTCAAAGTCCTCTACGATTGCCATCATCATGCAGTATGAAGAAAGAAGCAACACGACTTCATCTAAAAACGCCGTAAGATTTTGTTCAAAAACCGTATCACCCACCAACTAATTGGTGGCTGAACGGTTTTTGGACAAACTCTTCGTTTTTTGAACTTCGGAAGCGATTACATCCTTCATTTAGCAATAATCTCAACGATGGTGCAGCGAAGGAGTACTAGACAATTATGGAAAGGTGATTAATTTGTCTCTCAAAGAGTGCTACCCCACCAAATCGCTATCAAAGGTTCCTATTGAAGTGAGCTGAGAACTAGAGCTCAGGGCCTCATCGGGGTACATCAACTTGTTTAGCAGACAGCTAGTGCTGATCGGATGAGTGTACGACGACGTCTTATAGATGATGGGCGATAGGGACAATTTAGCTATTAGAGAAGAAAACTAGAGATGTGAGATAGTTATTGCAGTACTGCAGGAGTGACTGTTACTACATAAGAAAAAAGGAGCGAGTAATGAAATTACCAGAACAAGTTTCGTAATTAGGTTATTTGACCAACTGTGTACATTATTTATTCAAACATTTACTGCTAATTTTCTATGCCGAACAAACAGTAAAGCAGGAGGGAGGGGATAAAAATACACTCAAGGAATGGAGAGAACAACTGGGCTTCGAAACGCTTTCATTTATTTGAAGTGGTCCATTTTCAAAGGTGAGCTTCTTTCATTCCAAGAATTCTCCCTCTCTTACTGTGATTGATGAAGTCCGTTACAAATTCTCGATACCTCTTTGTAACAAGCCCCAGCAGGGGGATGAGCCGACGAGTTTTTCAAAATCACTCCATGAAATACGCAAAATTAGAGTCCTTTATTATATTGTTCTATTGCAGCATTTTTAAAAATTGCACCTGGAAGATAGCACTGTAAATTGTATTTGCCTATTTTAATTTGTCGTTTTTATTACATTTCTCGAAACATCAATCACCATTAAAGTCTAGAATTAATTTTCCAGTTTTCTTTATTCTCGAAATTCGAGTCTTTCGGGGTTTCCTTTGTGGCAGGGACGTTAGCTTTTTAACCTATGGCCCCTGCCTGGGACATACACTACTATGTGTGACAAAGTCCCTATCCTCTTATATAAATCATGGTAGTGCAACAAAATTTCCTAGTCAAGATAAAAGCTCATAGAAATCAAAGGAAATGAAAGAAAATTTCAGTCATTGCTATGAATACATGCAGGCCTGTTGATCACGACATTATGCGGATGTTGTGATTGTCGAGATTACGATATTACACAGCATTTGTATTGTAAGGAAAAACGAATTCGGATGATTAGGAAAGGAATTGAGGACAAGATTGGAGTAGGAGTAACGTATTGGTGATGTCTCGTGCACATTGCAAGGATATTACTTCATTGATATTGCAAGTACTCAAAAAAAAAACAAGAATTTACTAAAAACTAACGAATGAACATACCGGAAACCTTGCAACACGAGACAGCATCGTTGGACCTCAAGTTCCTGAAATGCTTTCTGCCTTGAAATAGGTAAAGAAGGGTTCATAGGCATGAAAAACGAAACAAAAAGAAGATAACAAAGCGTGTAAATCGCCAGGAAATCACAAGATCAGAGGTCAGCGAGGCATCGGCTGTTGCTTGTGGCGGGCCGATCGAAAAACGTCGGTGGTAGATGGAAAAAGGGCGGACAGGCCGGTCGAGAGATAGCTGGGCCAGCATAAGCGCAGTCGGAGGTGAACCGACGGCGATAGCGCTCACACCACGTGCTGCGGAGAAGAGAAGAACAAACTATATCGAATGGTTGCTAACATTCGGCAAATTAAGCGATTAGAGACTGGGTGAATATAGCTGCTCTGCAGGAATATAAAGGTTAATTCAGTAATTAATTCAAAAAACAAGCGGCTAATAAGACGGTTCTGAGATAAGGCAGTGCAACAAGGCAGCGTAGTTCGTAGGTTCGGATCCTGTGGATGGTTGAGAATGTGGCTCTATTTCTATCCACAGAAGTAAACAAGGAAGTGGTCAGAGCGAATCAATTGTCAGGTGGCAAATGACCTTTCGATAGAAGTTCTCGTCGCGATAACGATACCACGAAAAGAAATAGCTTCTAATAGAAATGCTGCACAAGAAATAAGAAACTTCGATTTCCTATGTTCACTTCCACTAGACCGTAAAGTTTTCATGGATAAGCTGTCGAGACGATTGCAAAAAATTACGAGTGATTTCCTCTAAAGCATGTACTGCTCTGATAAGAGGAGAAAAACATTTCTTGTCGTTATATACGCATTCCTTGTCAGTTTGCACATTTAACCATGGGCATTACAAGCGCAGTTGGAGAAAACTCCCTTCTCTATCTCCTTCTCTTTCCCGGGGTCTGACCACAGTAAGTTATACGGTTTAAACTAAGGCGTGAAGTGATTAGAGTATCGGATATGTGAGAAGTGGAAAACGCGATTTCGATTGAGTTGAAATTTCGACTACTCGAATGAGAGCAATAAAGTCCCGCAGGAAATATGAGAAGCGCTTGTATGAATCTCCTTTTTCGAACATTCGATTTTTTTGAATCGGTTCCTAAACTACAATATAAATTAAATTATCGGTCTTTATTCGATTTCAAATATGGTACAAATGCAATCGTTGCAAGATCTAAAAGCTAAACTAAATGATGAGGTATAAATTAGTTTTTTTTTTCAACCAAATTTTTGTCAAGTGAATCCTGGTGCTGCGAATGTTAAATTAAGAGTGAAGGTCCAGGAAGCACATAACGCTCCTTTCCGTTGGGTAAAAATTCTAGAGAAATGTTGTTAAGCAACAACCTCGCATTTGAAGACGTTACTAACAGTACTAATCATAGAAAACTTGGCCTTTTCAATCAAATTATTTGCGTAGGATACATAGAACGGATAAGAAAGCTACACAAACAGTGCATGCGTGCCTCTAACGGTGGGCAGCGAGAGAGATCTATTGAGATTGGCAACAGCTTTTGCCTCCCGAATGATCATTAGCTTCGCTGATGCTAAAGGGCAATTTATACTAGCTGCGTGCGTCAGTCGCACGCATCCATTTGAGAGGGATTCTCCTTGAAGACCGGTCAACACGGTATGTACATCCTCAATG
Source organism: Ancylostoma caninum (assembly GCA_037903475.1). Taxonomy (NCBI): domain Eukaryota; kingdom Metazoa; phylum Nematoda; class Chromadorea; order Rhabditida; family Ancylostomatidae; genus Ancylostoma; species Ancylostoma caninum. Next base: position 301,802 of record JBAJFG010000152.1, on the reverse strand, counting down.
AAAAGAATGCGCGGCCACCGCAAGGCCGTAAACGCGTGCGTCTGAGCTGCGACTGAAATGCGACTGCACCCTATTCTTCATCATATAGACGCACGCGCGTCAGTCGCACGCATCCAGTATAAATTGCCCTTAATTCAACAGATTCATAGAAGCTTATGGCCTATTTTTTTGCCACTCCTAATGCAAACAATTAAGGACAACTGCCGTCCTACTAATTGTCGACGAAAACCTTTGTATTCCGCGCTAAGAAAATGGGAAAAATGTCAAAATACGCCGAGAACTTTTGCTATGTCTTCTGACTGATAGCTTCGTACTTTCTGTAGCCATGCGGAAATCTTTGTGTTGAAGTACTCGCAATGTGAGTCCGGAATGAATTAGTGCACGAGGCCTCCTCTCCGGAGAGAACAGCTGTTGACAGCAATTGTTTGAAGGAAAGTGTAACACATCCAAGCAAAGGTCATACAAACCAAGGACAGGATGCGAATCATAGGATGTAGACATGGGCTTTGTCCAACGGTTCACACGTTTTTGTAAGTTCTTTGGAAGCCAGTTTCGTTTAGAATGAGGTACTGGGCAATAATTTTGTTAGTTATGAGAAGAACCTAGTGAAGTTACTCGATTTCTTTACTTAAATTGACTCCTATACTAGCACGCGAAAGAGAAACTTCTGCACGCAAAATGTTAGAGGCATTTTGAATTGCAGCGAAAAGTACGGAGATGAACAGAATGGATGAGTACGCAACCATTACAAAGGAACTAATGAATTACCTCGACCTGTACGGGTTTTGATTTGTTACTCACGCAGTCATAGGACCCCACCTTCTTTAATTCACTGTGCGACTGTCCCCCCCCCCCCCAAACATATGCTCTGCACAAAAGTCCCCCCCCCAAACATATGCTCTGCACAAAAGATAAGTTTTACATGTACCGACGACATTCTTTTTTTGCTGTACATTCTGACCGATCTTTTATTCTGTGGCCTGGTGAGTTGAGTCATTTCGGTGAGTAGGTCTGATGTGTCTCCGACATTTCCTGAATCTGAAGACGACGAAGAGGCCAAAACGTTAGCGTAAAGTCTTACCAACCTTGGTCAAGACTGTAATAAGTTCGCCACGGTCCAATAATCATAGTCGCTTGTATAGTCCGTTTCAAAAATAACGATGGTTGAATGTTTGCCCCTCTGCCCTTCTCGCTTTACTGTCCCAAATCCGATGAAATTCTGTACAGAGCCGTTGCCTTACATATCTTAGAACTGTACAAACAGTACCGAAACCTAACCATTTAACCAGCCAAAACGGTAAGAGTGCACTCTCCGTCGTTCAGAGAACCTCTCTCTCTCGTCTCTTCTTGTCTGTCGTCGTACAATCGCACGCAAGACTCACGCGCACATCTACGTAGTACAAGTCGCGCTTTTAGCGAGCTTTCCTTTCCATTCAACTTCTCTTTTTTCGTGACAGGCTAGAATCTTTTATTAACAAGAAGGTGACCATTAACCATAAAGGTGGCTTACGAAGTGTTGTCCACAGATTCTAAACTCACTTGAGCAATATGTAACGGCGATATGTGTACAATGTTTTCAATGTTTTGCTTATGATTTCTTGTTTTATGATTAGGAAACAGCTCTCCTAAGCATTTATGACATCTTCCGAACAAAGGACAACTGTCTCCTCTACAGCGATTCGTTCTAAGAAGCATTAACGTAGGCGTGTTTCTGTGAACAGCACTTCTGAAGATACAATAGGAGATGTTACATGTAAACGCGCACAACTTCTTTTCTTAATAGAATCTTCGCCGAGGCCTTGCCATTAAGAAGCTGTCATCGATGTATTTGTCCGTGATGTAGTACAATCCATAAAGAACTACGAGCATCAACGCCACAACGATGACGACTTCCACAAAGTAGAAGAAACTGCTCCACAAAGAGTATTCCTGAGTACCTGAAAATAGCTTTGGAATGGGCGTTTAGACCAATTGAAAGCACAACATTACATGGCGAAAAGTTAAGAGCGGACATATGATGCTACTTGTTTTTTTTTCGTAGTTCTAATAATTTCGTAGTTTTTCATGGGTCGCAACTCATGAATAATTGTATTGTTAATTTTTTTTCAAAATTCAATTTTTTTCATAACTTTAACAGAGTGTTGGCTTGCAGATGCAGTCTATTAGCTCAGAGAACCCATGGAGAGACTTTGTCTGTAATTACGACCTCAGCACTGTGTCGGCTAACCGATCTAGTTCTTACACTTTTTTCTGTAAGTTTTGATACCTACATATGTATCTGCTGCGATTACTTCCACTTTGACGTTCCTCTACTTCCACTTAGTAAGAGCTCCTTCCAGACGCATCCTGCAACGTCATTCCATCAATAGAACCAGTGCGGTCGTAAATGCAGAAGAAGTGACTCCATCGGCCCTTATTGAGCTAACAGACAATAGCTTTAGTATTGCAATGGTTTTTCCTGGTTTCCTGTGTTAAGAAAAGTCCGGAACATCTGGCAAACAGTTGAGTAATGATGCTCATAGGAGAAAATGCTGAATACTTACTAGGGGGCTCCGCATACAGTCCAAGATACATCGGCTCTTTCACGGGATTCTCGATGTAGTGAGGGGGAGTATCGAGTTGATATCTTGAAAAAGATAGCTGGATCTTCAGAACAGCTTTCATTATAACTTCATTTAAAAAAAAACTCGGGAGGCATATACATCTCTGCTATATGTAGTTGGGATCAAATGACCTGTTAGACATGTGCGAATTAAAATGCTCGAATAAGTTGAAAATTCGAATGTTCGGACAAGAGAAGGCGAGAGCCTTGTAGCCCTGAGGGCTAGGAGGGATGCATGCATTCCAGCTCCAGGATTATTTATGTATTTCTTTGAAGCAGATTCTTATTCATCAATTATCAATGACTACGTAATTCAGTGTTTTTTTTTTAAATCCTACAAGCTTTAGTACATATTTATGCTTTTTGTCTGGGAAACGGCGGCCGTTTAGTACAGTCACACTCATGTATCGTCTCAGAACCGCTTGACCGGGGTACTGCTAACTGCATTACAGCTAAGCTGCAACTCCTATTGAGAGAAAACACCCTTAGGGTATGAACCTAACAGACTAAATTATCCTATCTTATTAAAATCAAAACTTTTAACCTTTTAATTTGCAATTAAAAATACTAAATATACTAAAAGTTTATAATTTTAAAACTGAACACCGAAGCGACTTATTACATTGGCGCAAAAAAAAAGGATTTGTGATGGATAATGTTGGAATGGCCTAGTTGAAATTTTGACATGCCGGAAGTCCTTGTACACTTCCACAATTATGGTAATATGACATTACCCTCAACACCATCTAAATAACAAGCTACAATTCACCGACGATAGCTTTCCTTATTACTCCAACTCTGAGTTCTTCCATTAGCTTCCCGAAAAACAACAGGGATGAAAGTAATGGTGGGATTCTTTCTAAAAAAACGTTCTCTTGAAGCCGAAGCTCAGCTTTGAACTACGCCCTCCCAAGAGAAAAAATTAATAGTGAATTGGGGATTCGTGGAGCTACCTTACATGTAGTGATTGAACTATTTAGTACGGACCCTACGGGGCCGAATTCCAGCCATTTTGAATTGCTGAACACAGAATGTGAACTTTAAATAGGAGCTATCTCCGCTGGTTATTTGGCTTGTGGCTATAATGCTTTGTAGTTCACATATATCTCGAAGTCCTATGTAGTGAGGGCTTTTTCCCCACATTCCCCTCTCCCTTCCCCTCGTGTCTGCGACCGCCACATTTTCACAGGTAACTGAACATGCGTTGAGCAAAACTCACATTCTAAATGAGAGTAGCTCGTGTGTGCTTTTCAGTTCTCCCGTTGCTGCCGAAACTCCCAAATAGTAATTGGTGGGAAGAAAGAGACCTTAAATATTGTTTTAGGATGTACGGCAACTGATGGGGACGTTGAAGAAAACAGCGAAAATCCACATTTCTTCATGAAAGGAGTATGTCTTAGAAGCTCACGTCAATACTCGAATATGAATAATTACTCTATATCTTACAAAAATTATTTTGTAGAGTAGGTTGCTATTCTAAGAAGGAGATAGCCAGTATTGTGTAAAAGAAGTCTATGGAGAATAAAAAGACGTACCACTGACATTCGTACACATTTGCCAGTGCTCTTGATCGCGGGCGGGTACAGCATAGAAAACCTCGAGCTCCTCATGCACATATCGTATCAGGATCCTAATGGTTGGGCTGTGGTCATAAGACGTTGGAACTCTGCTCGAGACGAGGTCGTTCCTGCAAGAAATATTAGTCTGTTGGTTCCACGTAAAAGAGGAAAGCACTGCGCACCCCAGATCGCAGTCACCCTCGATCCTCAAGTTGGTACCGTCGATTGTCGGGTCAACCACGGTGGCATGCGAACGCGTGTTGAAAATGACAAAAAGCCGAGTGCTCTGTCGCGTTGACACCCCTCCAATTGCATTCGTATAAGTGTCGAGAACTGAAAAATCACTTGTGATCGGTTCGAATATTTATTCGTTACTTCGAATGTAAATAATAATTTTTCGAGGATGGACATGTATCATTCATTGAAAACATCACAGAACAGTATCAATATTATTGCTACTCTGTGGCATTCTCCTCGCGGAAATTTCTGTGTTAGAAATTTCGCGGTATATCGGGGGTTTTAGGGACGTTGAACTCGACAATGATGAACTAACGCAAACAAGCAGAAACACAGGAAGTGATGGCGGTATCTCCTGTGCGTCCACAGCGCGGACAAGTGTTCCATGATAGGTCCCGCGAGGAAACCCTGACAATGGTACGTACGCATTCCACGTTACCAGCTGCGCTAGACCGCATGCTCAAATCCAGTCAGCGGCGGTAGCTGGGGCGACGAAGCCCTTTTATCTAGGCGGCAGATGTGTCCACAGCAGTATCTTCGCAGGTAGGCAGCTATTCACTGTGTTCATCTCACTGTTGTGATTGTTCAGCGGTCTGCTACATGGTAAGCGACTCCCTGCAGAAATGAGAATGTCCGTGAATGCTGCCTTCAACAGTGGGGTGTCGCTACCTCTTTGTTGCCCAACTATGGAGGAAATATGTCCACGCGACTGATTTCTCACGCTGCTGTTATATTCCTCGAGGCGTACAACGGCTTTGCTCGCTGAGGTCACGGCCACACTGGCTATAGTGGGTGTCGTTTTGTTGCAGACAATAGCGGCAACAGCAGCAGCGACATGCCGCCGATGATCGATACGTACAATACCGAAGTCGGTGTCGCCCCGAGCGTAGCGACCGAAGCGTTTATACTCCTCGAATGGCACAGAGTCACTGGATATGCCGGATTGATAAATGTTGTTGATGGATCGGTCCTCGCCAACCAACGATGTAATTTTATTCACGTATTTACGAATATACAGAAGCACAAAGTGGTGTAACTCATTCCTGCTTCTGTTGCCTCCGGCAAGCAACCTTCATCCGTTCGAATAAAAGGCAGTTTAGACTAAATGCGTGGTGCGTGCTTCTATCTGATGAGTGATAAGGCTGGCGTTAGCCTTGAATCGGCTCAGACGCTTAAAAGAGGCGTGTACTTACGGCGTCATGCGCTCGCGCGGTGTTTTCCCACATGTTATACATGTCGCATTGACCAGCCTTCAAGTAGAACAGATGCGTGCATCTGACGATTCACTATGTATCTATTAAGAATTGTTTTCAAGATGACCATGCATGAAGTTTCGCTTAGTGATGTGCTAAGCGGTGTTCATTTACTCTCAGAGACAACTCAACAAATTTCCTTACCAACACCAATTCCTGAAAAATTCGTCGGCCCTCCCCATGCTGATCCATAAGCAGGCCGTTCTAGATACCATATGGCTACACCGTCGGCTGGAGGAACACTTCCCGCATAAATTCGTAGATCCACCTGAAATATTAAACTTTGGGTAACTAAATCTAAATATTTAAGGTCTCTGTATTTTTTAAAGATTTCGCTATTATTTCTAACACATTGCAACAGAACGAAGATTTTCCATTCTGATGATTTCTTTTCTAATTTTTTTCTGAGCTTACAGCTTCCCTCCCTTACTTACAAGTACTAGGAGAAGCCCTGTGCTTTTAAGTGCGATTCCCTCACGAGGGATGTAATACGAAACGGAAGCTAGGCTATTTATGAGAAGTGATGAATACTGTGAAGAACAGAAAACAACCTCATTTTCCTTGCTTGGGGCACCAACAAATTTTGGACCTTCTCGGCATCAGATTCCAATGATAAATCGGTGTAACACATCTCAAAAATTCCTTTGAATCTGTCCCTAGAGGCTTTTTCCTATGTGAGTTTTTCGAACTCGTGCTCGCGCGTATGATCTAGACCTTCCCTCTACAGCTACATTTATACTTATATTTTTTATATTTTTTTTATATTTTATATTTTATATTTTTATATTTGAGTGCATCGGAGTCCGATCCGGTCGGATAAGAGAAGATACGTATCAATCCTCGTAGGACAGGTACTGATAAGGATCGATAGGTATCTTTTCTTATCCGACCGGATCGGATTGCGATGAACTATAAATGCAGCTAATGAAGCAGGCTTTCGGATTTCAGAAAGATTCTTCTTCTGAATTTCAAATATAAAACTTTCATAGCTTTCTAGGAGAGGAAAGAGAAAGAATTTATTTCATAGAAGGTTGTTACCGCATCAACCGATACAACACATAATCCATTTTGAATTTGAATCCTCGAACTTTTTTTTGACGAAATGGAATGTAAAACAAATCTTTTCACAAGCATTTTTCGAAAAAACAGAATATATAGTAAAAATGCTATTGACCTTTAATTTGGCAAGAAACTATCTATCGTTACTCTTGAATTGTACGAGCGATTCAGATTCATTAGAATGAGACCAGGAACAAATGGTAGACCTCACGTCACCAAGTTCTTTCCTCAGTTTTCAAAATTTTCCAGGCTTTCACCTTCATCCATTTTTAATGAGTTGGGAGCGGCGATAATCATAGAATCTTGAGAAATTCAGAAAAATCCAAGAAAAAGAACAGTTATTGAGAGAAGTTCAAATGCAATAGACCCTCTAGGACTACCAAACATACAAGAAGAAGACCAATTTCGCATAACGTCGTCAAAGGCTTTGGGCAAATAATGAAGTGCACAAACCTGAATTTCCCAGTCTCTTGCTGACACACGATTCCTGCTCCAAATTGAGCCATTCAGCGACTGAGCTTCCCTTGTTAGGCGAATTTTGTTTCTTGAGATAAACGCATCGCCTTTAGAACAGTGTTATTAATTCAACGAGTACTCCAGTCCGTACTGATGTAAACTGATGTAAATCCCCGCTGCAGCGCGCTGGGGAGGAAGGGCGGGGTCGGTCGATGTTTTGGATCCTATTCGCATGGAGGTACTCATGCATATCAGCGGATTTCTGAATGTGCGTACCTGACCCAGAAGAGGACCCCATACCTCATCCTCAGCATGGATGTTCGCCTAACGTAACAGCTACAAATCCTAGCAGCATCTCCTTCCAGTTCTGTCCAAGCTCCCCTCAGTTTCTGCCATCCTTCGCCAATTGCTGCTATTAGGTTGTAACATAAGTCTCCGCTGTTTTCGCATAGGCATTTCAAAGGCTTCTAATAAATGAATATCGATTAGAATTTGCTTATCTCCAGATACTGTTTTGAAGAGCGTGATCCCGCGAACATTTTGAATGTGAGAACTATTTTTGCGTCTTATTTTGGAAATGTAATTGAGTTCGGAGTGAACCTTTCAATAATGCAAATTTTGTAACTGCACTTGCACGGATAATAATTTCACGCTAACTTCTTATGGGACTAACCAAAATTCTGTGGAGTAACCTTGAGGCCATTCTTATTTTCCCTGGTACCTCCACCCCCGTTTTATTGTCGAGCGGTCTCGAGCAAAGACACTAAACTTGGTAACCCAAAATTTTGATTATACCGTTTTTCTCTCTGGAGTTGAAACGAATTGAAGTGGGATTTCTTCCACTGTGGCTACAAACATCAACCGTTTGCAAACACTAATCGATGGAATTTTGAATCAAGTTCAAAGTGCTCCGTAGAAATCACACCATTTTGACACACTACCGAGTGAGCCTTAAGAGGAATTTCTAATTGCGTATTATGTAGCATAAATCCAGCCCTAACCATGCGCCGGTAATCGGATCACAAAAATGTTTACTGAGGGAGACGCTGCCCGACACAGTTCTTTGCCTCGCAATCCACGTATTTCTGAAGCAGAGCAGTCGAGCTCCTCCCGCAAAAACACTAAAGGACCAGCGGTTGTTGTGATCCATACTTCGATTGGCACCTGTTGTCATACGATTTTTTATAAGATATTTTCTTCGAAAATTTCAAAACAGCGGAAACTTATGTTACTACCTAATAAAAGGAGGAGAGCAGTTATTGAGGGAGGAAGGCAGCAGTTAGCTGTTCGGGATGCGTTCGTGCTTCAGAGCTATCAGAGATGTACTATAAAAAGTTAGGCCCACCGTATAAGTCCCAGTGAGGTGCGTTACTGTACGGACGAATGAGTTGAAAATCGTGCAGCTCGTAGCCTCGAGTGTTATCGACGGGTGTTTCTGGTGGTAGACGTGGGAGGAAGTCATCCGCCTCAACCAGGAGGAAAGGAAATAGGGCAGACAACAACATCCAGAACGACTCCGACTGGTAGAACACATCGAGTTCTACTCCATTATACTCCCACTTCAGATTGCACGTTCATGCACGTACCGGCAGAGCTCGACGCGTGGAACGCGCAAGTATCGTTCGAACAGTTTTGATATGGAGGCATGGTTCTATCTTATGAGGTCTGAAAACAACTTAAACGCAGAAGCCCATCTCATACTCGTGTTTGAGCTACTAACATATACATATTTTCCAAACCTCGATGCGCTGATCCCGGCGATGTACAGGAAATGTCCCAGAGTGGCTTCTACACCCGTTTTCGGGACGGGGCTTATAACAGTTTGCTGGAGCAAATTGACGGGTAAAGATGTGCATCACCGGCGATCTTATCGATCGGGCAGGTCAAAATGGGTTCACCCGACGTTGCTGCTCTGGTGGACATCAGCACGGCTTGGAGCGAACCCCGCCTCTGCTCCAAGCGGGTACTTCGACCCTATTAAAAACGAGGTGTTATTATTATCATTGTTATTATTATTTATCACGCCACTTAAGATAGACGTGAAAAAGACAATGACATGACACATCAATCGAGTAACACCGAGTAAAGCATACAGAAATCTACTCATTGCACTAGTGACACAAAAGCCCCAATGTTTAAAAGAAGAGTACTTCGGAGAGGTGAGAGTAGTTTTATATCGTAAGTTCGGGCAATAAAATCCATCGTTTTCGTCATTCCTGTGACCTCTGATGTATACCATTACTGGAATCAGAGTGCCGAGGACATGAAGAATCTGCTGATCATCTCCAACATGCAAAACGAGGTGGACCGTCCAAGGCAAAAAAAAAAAACAATCCACCATCAGTCCGTAATAGATATACGTTGTTGGTACCGTAGCTTTTTCTTTTGTAGAAAGCTCCACGTTTGGCTTTAATGGCAAAGTCTCACTTCACAAATCGTTCTTAGAATTTTACACACAGTGAGCGTCGACGAATCTGCGTTTTTAGCGGGCTTCAAAAGGAAACTGCTTGACCGCGCTCTGATCGTTGGAATAGCCACCGTAGCCACAAGTCGTAGTATTCCTTTTTTTCGTTCTAGGTATGTAACATGGGATATAGTGGCTTATTTCATCTATCGGAAGGCTGGAAGAGATGGTCCGCTTTCGATGTTCTCAAAGACCCCATTCATGACCTATTACATTTATTATTTCCATTAGAAACAAGTTTGTATAATGCAATCTTTACACACATGAACTATGAGTAGTGAGAATAATACCATCCAAATGTAGAAATAGAACGTATAAAATTGAAATATTCAGTTGAACCAGTGACGAACAGTGCTGACAAACGAAGGAAGAAAGAGAATGAACAGAAGACAGCTAAGCCTTGCGATGAGGACATTCGATCGCTCATAAGTGATGAGGGACATGTCAAGATGCATAGGAAGACGGCACGATTGTTCGACTCCAGACCGAAACTACCACATCGTACTAATATCTTCTAACGACTGAACGGGAATCACACATCACAGCACAAAAGAGGGTTAGAAACAGAGAACTACAAATAGAGAAAACTCCCAAACATCGCTTAAAATTATTAATAACGAACGCCTACACTGCCCATTTCTAATGATCAAATTTGCGAGGAGAAAAGAATGAGGCCAAAATGAAGCTGAATTCACCGAGAAGGCTAAAAGCCTGAATGAGAGAATACTTTGGGATTGTAAACAAACGACCATATTGATATAGAATATCATCATGGCAGACCCGCCCATTGTGCGCAGCCACAGCGAAGCGCGATGAAAAGCGTGCGTTCAACGAAAAATGTGAGAAGCGATGCGCTGTGACGACAACAGCTACACAACGTGCGATAAATGCAAAAAACACGCCGTCGTGCGCATGAGGCTGACTTAGAGAAAGTGGAAGGAAGAAGGAGTCAGAGGACCACCAGCCTACGATCACGGCAACCCCAGCGCCGTTCATATCTATTTACACCACACGTTGTGGACTCAACTGCAAGAATGAAAAGAACAACGAAAAGAAATCCGTCGACTATACACGACTCAACAGACTATTCAATGGCAAGTGGCTAAAATGGTGTTTGGTCACGAGGTGAGGTAAACAGTAGCTCGTTCGTTCACTGTGCAGTTGCTTCTTCGGCTAGGCCGTCATTTTCCTTTTTAACCACACCCCGTTGCTCCATCGTATTTCCAGGGGATGCACTCATAGATGTCAACGACTGGAAAAAAAAACTTATCAGGATCTGCAAAGAAAGTATTATAATTGCTAACAATAGTTCATAGAAAACCTGTGGTCTCAGGCATGCACAAGAATGGCGAAGCTTTCAATTTAGTAGCAGTTAGCACAAAGAAAACAGCACTGACAATATTGATATGACAAGACTTGCCCCCGGATAATGACTGCTCAGGCAGAAGCTCAATTTCAATCTACATACTATTTTGCAACCAAACATTATATAGCTGGAGCGTTGCTTCCGCAATTATCTAGTTAATGCAAATTCTAAAGAGCTGTGCAGTCGTCAATGCACTATAATTTCCCGGAAGTATGCGATTCCTCATTCGTCCATATTAAGTTAATTTCTCATCGCTTTCTTTTCCAATGTTAGGCATCCATACAAAGTTGTTTCAAAGGCTAATTTAGCTAATGTTACTACACAAGTCTGAGTCTCATGCAGTGTTTTGGAAGTCACCAAAGATACCATCTTCGCAAAAATATACATATCGCAACTTCATGACAAAGTATAGAGGGAGAAAGCAGAAATGGCATGCTTGCCACATGAATTAACCTCAGTGGATTCTTTTGAATGAAGTCAACTCGGTCACAATTAGGGAAGAGTGATGCATAAAATGATAGATGTGATCAGACATCACTACATAAAAGTGATTCAAGATCATACGGCATAAGTGCTGCAGCAGTACAAACATTCCAATTTGAACGTCATGAAATCAGTCATGCACTCAAAATAGAACAAGAAAATTTACTGCCCTAATAATATTTTTAGAAGCATTTTCAAACATTTCAATGCGTATCCTCGTGCAAACACGAGGAATTTATCACAGCAGAAACAACTCTTTTTCAAGATATTCAAAAACAGCTAAGGAGAATTGAATCACACGTTTAGCTTCTCTCACTGTCATACAGCACAGATGAAAAATCCTAACAATCAATCCACCGAGTACATATAAAAGCTTATGTCTGTTCTGCCCCCAAAATTTCGGAGGAAAACTTTTATACCCAACTTCGGTTTGAAGTCAATAATAAAAAAATCACGTTGATTCATTTCTACGCAACGTATACGGATATAAATGTCATCCTGTAGAGCTACGAATGAGAACTATGACATTACCTCCACAGCTGTATCGCTACCATTGTTGTACACGTCATGCACATTCCCAGCAACAATCGAGATTCCAGTTTCATCAGCTAGCGGATCGTTCATCTTGTACATCTCAAGGATACGATATTCAGCAATGTAAATGTAATTTAGGCAACAAGAGGACATACTTTGTAGCTTTCCTCATCAATGGAACTAGTTCGCATTGCAGCAGCGTCGTGAGCCGCTTGTTCGCGGCTATACTGAATAGCTGATTCTGCAACGCTGCTCACCTGTAAATATTTATACTTCCACAAAACTTGCATTCATTTCCAGGCAAAATAAATCCCACAAATTTCGCTGAACATACCGTAGCTTCAACGTGTTGCATGCTGGCAGGCTGTCGTCGATTCCGTGGGTGTGCCACGGGTGGACCATTTCCTATGACCCCAGACCCAGCCGCTCCCGATGGAGGAGAGTCAGGTGGAGGTGAAATTGGACGAACCTGAATGGTAGGTTTCTCTTCGGGATCATGCGGAAGTTGTCGTTAACCAGAGAATAATAGGGAATGAGCGAAATAAATGATTTAAGTAAACAGTTTTACATAGCAAAATCACTGAACATTTCAATCTTTAGTTCCAAGTCCAACGACTTTTCAGTTTTCTAACCAGGCATGCAAAACAAGTTTTCTCGTTCGTTCCAAATAAATCTATGCCGGCTTGCTCACTCCGTTTGAAGCGAATCTCTTTACGCGGCACAACTTTTTAAACTGGAAGTAGGACAGACCTTGTTCGACTAATTTTTCAGGCAAGATGTTTAAGCAAATTATGTTTTGCAGAATAATTTGGCAAACGTCATCATGCTCAATTGACTCTTAAAATTCTTTGATGTTAATTCATGAATATTCAATGAACTCCTCAGATCCTACATATAATTCTCTTCACCAATTTTCTCGCTCTTCCTAATATTAGCCCAATAAATCACTGATAAACTTGATAGCGAAGACAGTGCTATCAAAGGCACCATCCCACTTCCGAACCGTTCTTGCGATTTTCGCATGAAAGGAATCTCCAAGTACTGTTAATCACAATGATATACGCGATTTCGCGTAACAATGCCGGAAAACCTATTATAGAGCCCCAATAAATGGAGAGATTGTGGGCTGAACTAAGGAGGGAAGATGGGGTTTCTGTTCGCAGGGAAGTCCTGTTCCTCGTGAGAGTTCCTCATCATCCACTCCCTAGCAGGATAGGGAATGCAATGCGCTCCACGTTCGACAACAAGTGCTTATGATGCAGAAACTTCGCACTCCCGCCCCGGCTTTCCCCACGAGATCCTCAGAGGTGGGGCTCGAAAGGATTTCTTCGGCCATTTTCTACGGAATCATACAATTGTTACAATTGTATGATTACAACTGCATACAATTGTTAACAGAAGCTCCTGATGATTTTTTCATGTGAGAATTTAGAAAACGAATCAGAGGTGGTGTAATGCCTTTACAGGTTATAGGATTTTCAATTCTTCATTCACAAGCTCTGGCACCTCATCTCGACTTTCAAAAGCAGTTACATGGAGCGCTGATTCCACTGAAGGGGATCTCGTAGAGCTCACTACCACATCATTAATAGCAGAATATAATAATCTACTATAACAAGTCGAAAATCAGCGGTTCAGCAGGAATGACCATTTTTGTCAAAATTGCGACTTTTTCTCGCTAGCATGGAAAAGTTTACTCTAAATGTGTTGATTTACACTGAACAAAGATGGGGCATGGTTGATTAAGGTTTCCATTTCAAGTTACAAAGAGGATTTCACAATTCCGGGCGGAAAAAGGTTTTCAATATAATGTGCTTGCACGTCTGCGCTTGCCACGTTTCGACGGCAGGTACTATAGAAGCCCAAACGAGTAGAATTGAAGACACGAGAGCGAGGAACATTCATCATATCGTGGATTTCTCGACATATTCGTTTCATACTATTTTCTTGAGTTCAGATGGTCCAAAAGTAACGTGGCACACGGGTCCGAGAGAAAGCGCCGCTTCACATCGCTTTCGCTCGGGTTATTTCATATTTCACGAAAGGTAGCAGTTCCTTGAACAGCCAAGAAAGACCAAAGTAATCCATCATAGTTAAGCCATTTTGAATCCTTTACCACTTTAAATAATTTAGCAGTGATGGCCACCAATACGGTGGTTATGAGAATTTCGTATAACCTCTAGAAAAGCTGGAAACAATAGCGTCTGACCTTCCCGCTTTTGTTCCATATTATTCCTTCTTTCCTTTATTCACAGGAACGCACGCCTAATATCCGCAATCTTTTCCCCACCTCAGCAAGGATGATGAACATAGTAGTAGTAAAAAGAAAAAGACGTAGGAAATAACCTGCTGGTACGGTTGCGGCTCGTCGCTATTTGGACCGATCCTGCTCCGTCGACGGGCATTCATGAAGAAGTTAGCAACAGTAGACAGATCCAGGCGAAGATGTTCAGCGATTGTTTGCTGCATTTCCCGTGAAGGTCGCTGAGTTTCTTTGAAAATTGCCTGAAATTAGCAGGTGAGGTAGCAGAAAAAAATTAATAGAAAAGAACATGTTAGAGTAACGATTTGCATGCCTAAAGCAGATTTCGCGCAACTTAAAATAGAATATCTGTGCCAAAGCTACGAGCGATCCCAGTACTTTCAAACCACGAACACTAAATATGCCCAAGATTTTCACGGGAACACCTAGTTCGCCAGAGATATGTTCAACTTTCCAAACTTTAAATGTGATAAGCTAGTAAAACGGTAATTATACGTACGATAGAATAGGGAACAAGATTTCTTACGAAGTCATTTGCTGTAAGAATACCGCGTTTTTCACAGCCCAAAAGGAGATGATGGCTAATTCTCAAACAAAAAAAAAAAAAGAATTTGCGAAAACTCTCTTGTGTTATTCTATGACAATTAGACAAAAAAAGCCAACAAAACCTGACATTTAACTACTACCATTAAACGGATCAAAAGAAATGACGCTATTGTATCCTCAGTCATAGAACTTTTCTTCCTAACGCTCACAGCAAAGTGTTCAGCGCAAGTAATGCGAAACGAATAAAACTGGTGGCATATTCAACTAAACAACTAACTTACATCTAATTGAAACATTTAATGTTCTTTTAAACAAACATAAACTCCTTACAAGTTCGCCAACAATTTCTTAATAATGGTTTGCCCCTAATATTACAAAGCGCGGTGACGTCAGCATGAATATGAGCAATCAGTGGAAGATATCTTGTGTCTTACTTCTTGATGAATGAAATTGAGAACCCGATTCAAATCGGAAGAACTAACCTGTAGAGTTCGCTTCTGAATATCAGTGAAAACAAGACGCGGACGTTTGTTAGAAGGCTGATCAGGGTCGCCCAGACTTCGTCGAGAAGAATGTCGCACATTCTGCGCAGGTGTAGGAGGGGACAAACCACATCCAGCTGGAGGTTTGCCCATTCCTAACGACTGGTCGTCGCCCTCTGAAGGTATATGCAACTAAATCTCACCGTGAAATTGTCAACAGGGAAGAATACTGCATGTCAAAGTGAAATAGATCATAAAGTTTGGGCAAACAAAAAGAATTCGCTCGATATGTTGGCAAACAATTAGTATAAATGATATTAATGCAGTTCTCAAACTCATTGTTAAGGCAGGAATTGACTCATACTATTGCAAAAACAGGTTGGCTTGATAGCAGCAAATATGATAACAACTACGGTGTGAAATACACAGCGGAACCACCACCAAAAGTCAACTCAGGAGGATGCTTCTCCTTTCTAAACTGGGACTGCTTCAGCAGAACATAACAGGATAGGAAATGAGACCTTCCGGTAGTGATGATCGAAATGAAGGGGAAGTGTTGAAGTATGACATAATGCAATGCTTCTCCAGCATAGCACCATTGAAGCTAATTCTCTAAACCCATTTCGGAAGTAAATTCATCACCAAATCTATCATGGTTTGAAATAATGGACAAAAACTATCTTAGTTGAACTCATCGTGACGTCATCTTGGTTTCAAATAACGAAGAAGACGCCTAAACGTAATTTACCTTGACAAAACATAGAGTGAACAACCGTTAGGATATTTATCAACTAAGCAGTTACAAGGAAGATCTTCCTCACTACCCCTTTACTTTCTTCCTGACTTTTGTTGAAATGGTTGCATGAAAGCCACATGTAAACGAGTACCCTCACAATTAATTCTTGGAGTTTTCTATATTAAAGAAACGGCACGTCAAAAACACAAAACACAACTAATGTAGGAAAACTGAGGGCCGAGAATTTACGATAAATAATTGAAGTGTATTAATTTGTACGAATTCTGTGCTGTATCATAATTAAAGAAGAACAAAACTGCAATTACACTCGTGGTAAGACGTACGAGTGGAAATGTCAAATCTTTACATGCTCAGCAAATGTTGAACGATAATTGAATAAAAAAAATTTAAAAGGACAAAATGAAAGCATATGATCGGCCAGCAGCAACAGATATGCAGATTGGTCACCAATGTGGTGCTAAAAGATGAATTTTAACTTCAAACTTGTTGTGAGCCATTGATGTCCTAGTAACAACAATGATGGTATACCCTCCGCAACAAAAATATGACTGAACATTTAAAATGTGGAACAACTTTTGAAAATAATCCTAAGTAGAAGAAGTGCATCATATTAGAAAATTTAGACTATAAAATTTGACGAAAAACGTAGCATACTCACTAGAGTCGTAATGGCATGAACGAAAACAGATTAATGCACAAAAAACTAAAATGACAAAAGAAAAACCTTGTTTGTACATGTCCAGGATCCCTAGTCGCATGGCGAGAGGTTGCTGGACCCAATTGAACATGCGCCGGAACGTTTCGCGACCAGATTTCAATTTATTCCAAGGTTTCGGATTTCTCAGCAAATCCGAGAGGGTTCCCTGACTCCTAAAAATACCGCTTCACATATGGAAGAGCCCAGTATAAATTTGCTGAATAGTTCACGAACCTGCACAAAATTCGTTCAGCAAAGATAGCCTGAGGGATGGAATGTTGCTTCAGCTCATAAGCGATTCTTTTGCACAACTCTTTGGTGTCTATATAAATATCGTCGTCGATTTCCGCATTGAGAGGATCATTGCTGTCTTTCGTTGAGTAGACTCGGCGACCAGCTAAAATGTTATCTGGAAATACCTCTCTGTTCGAACAAAGTAGACTCCGTTTAATGGAAAAGCTTCCGAGAATGAAACAAAAGGGAACTGCAGGAATTTCCATCAGATTGCCATGTGAAAAATAACATGCATAACTTAGCCAAGCACTATAACAACTAGGTACACTCAAAAAATCCATATTATCGAATATACCAGCAAAAAAAAATACTGTTTATAAGAGAATGGAGGAAAATTTGTCAAGATTCCCCAAACCTTGCGCTTTTGATACGGAATTGAATGACATACCTTTTTGAGAGTACTGCTGCCTCTGCATTTCCAACTCAGCATCATCTCCATTGGAACGACCCTCAAGAGAGTCTTCCGTATCTCGTTTGATATTTGCTATTCGATGCTGCATCATCGATGTTGATGACTGTGGTACGCTTACGGAATAATTTTGTGGTGAGGGGGACGATGTACGCTAAACAAGCAGTCTCCAGAAAAAAAAAGAGAAAAAAAAGACGGATATCTATTGAAGCATACACTAATAAATAGGTTACCTGTTCTCCAATCAGGCTGGCGATCATCGTTGAAGCCAACTCCACATTGCTTACTGCTGGAGGTGTTTCCGCTTGCGCTATTCGTTCCAATTCTTGTTGTTGTTGCTGCTGTTGCGATGATAAAGGGATCTGCTGCTGCATAAGAAGATGATGAGATGTCGTATCAAGTGGATCCGTTTCCTCCTGTAATTCTTTCAAATAAAAAGGCACTACCAATAGCAATAACGAAAAAAAAAACTGAAAAAAATAGCTAGAGAAGGTTCAATGGAGAATTATTTGAACTCACTTTGATGTAGACATGTCGGGTGAACTCAGGGTTGCCACCATGCCTGCGACTGTGACTATCCAGATGAAGGGGTGAGAGGAGACCTGCTGGCCCGGTACCGAAGCTAAAATTACGTAAATCAGAAGCCTTCTTTCAGTAATACATGCTCACAACAGCAGAGTCGAATGAAAGCAACAAAAAATGTCCTGCAGGCCCTGGAGCTAAGAGCATGGCAAACACGGATCATACGATGAAATTTTACTTACAGCGGAATATTTAACTATTTCCCTCAGGTGAAATGCTTTCTTTTTAAAGCTAATGATTGGAGGTCGCGTTGCTGCGGCAAACTTTCAGAACAATAGCAGGAAGAAATCAGTAGGCTTCGTATAAAGTAATAAGTAGTTGCGAACTACAAAAAAGGAATCCTGCTATGCCAAAATTCAAATGTGCACAACGTAATGGGTAAAAGAACGATAATCGAGAGAACTACCTATGAAAATAGCAGAGAAAAATGACCTATCTAGTTCCTTATATTCTCTTATATACCTTCACCCACATCACCAAAGACGATGGTAGAAACCTCGTTTTCTTACAAAATGAGCATTACAAATTGAATCAACAGAAAAATTGTGGGAATTTCGTGAATGAACTGGAATTCTGATGAATGTAACCGGCACACGGAACAGAACGGAGCGCACAACCTGACGATGAACTTGGGAAATTGCATTATAAACTTGTATGTAGCTTACGGCAATGAAACTGATACAGGAATAATGTCTTCAGAACTCCTTTTTCACACAAAAGGTTAGCTTTCGTGGGAAGGTGAAAGGTCACAATAATGACAATCAAAAGTAAGACAGTGAGGTGGGCGAGATATGGTGTTAACAAACAAACATACGGTCCTGACCTGTCGAGTCTCGATTTGTCTAGCACAGGGTGCCGTATTTGATCCTGGTATTGACTCCCAATGGACATCATGTAAGGCCCGCTATAATTCCATAATTCATCATGGCATGATTTGGAAACTACACCTTCCAAATGAACCGAAAGAAATAACCTTTGATCAGAGCCGATGCTCATTGGCGCCAATGGCGCAAGTTGAGGGCTATTCGCGTGATCGTTCATTAATGTGCCTATTGGCTGTGAGCTTTGCTGTGGGCTGACGTTGTCCAGAAAGTTCTCCGGCAGGTCTTCAAAGTTGCGTGTGGCATTGTTTATGAAGGTGCTGGATGGGTCTATCTGTAGATAGTCAGCAGCTTGTCTGCGCACCTTTTCCATGCTGAAAAACAAGGAATGTGTCCTGAAAAAGAGAATGTAACGAGAAATGGGGTTGAAGGCAAACAGGATGTGAGTACAAACCACGGAAGATGCCACTTAACCACTTACCCATTTGATGAGCTCTGAGAGTTGCACGAAGTCACCGCAGGCGGCTCCATGACAGAAACTTTTGCGAGACAACTCCAGCAGCGCTAAAGATGGACCAGCGAAAACCTGTAAGCAGAGCGAAGAATCTGCGAAAACCTCAGTCGTTTTCAACGATACATATGCGCGATATGAGCACGACGCCAACCAACAAGCGCGACCTCGAGTTCAAGGTCCTGCGTCAACGACGGGCGTTCGCATCGCTGTACCCGTCTTCATTATTGAAAATGCAAAAGAATAAATTTCACGGATAAAAGTCGCATGATGGAATTTGAATGCCTAGATATATGCTGCTACTTCTATTCCGTACTAACATGGCCTTATATTTCGCCTCAGTTCCCGTCTCGAAAAATCGCTCTAGCTGGAATTTAAACCTCCCATTTTCGGCCGTACAAATATTAAAACAGCCACAAGCATATGCAGAAGTCAAAAACGACAAACAGATGATGTTGAGGTCGAAAAAAACAAACACTGAATTAAAAGTATTGATCGAGGCGAAACCGATCGATAGGGCCGTTGTGTATGCATTATTTGCAACGCCCCGCCGTTCTCTGCCCAGGCGAGAGTTTTCTCTGCGCTCTGGCAGCCGCAGCACACAAATGCGCCGATACTCAGCCGTGCGCAGGCCCATCGCGTACGCAGCGAAAACCACGAATCCATTTCAAAGGAAGGGCAACCGCGGCGCTGGCACGCTGCCAGCGGAGTTTGCACTTCGCGTTCCGTGGACAGGGTGTGCTATACTCGAGTAGGTGTCGCAGGCTGACTTTGGCTGCCTCAGTTCGTGAAGCACGGGCGAACTTGTAGGGTAGCAAAGTCGCAGGGTCGGATTAGTTGTGAGATGACTTCACAAACACCTATGGCACAGAATATTTGCTTCGTTCTCCATTCTTTGGATCTGTTTTTTTTTTGTTTCCGGGTTGCGGTAATCAAGCACAGATTCTGGGTTGTGTGTGATCCAGGAGACCTAATTTGGCTCAAATATTTGTGAAGACTACTTGAATTGCATGTGTAGTAATTCACACAAAAGATTGTTCGCTCGGAATAATTGTTAGAGCTTGCAAAACTTTCCTTCCAGTCTGCGTGTCTATAACGTGACCTGTCCTACAGGTTCTGACTTGTTTGCATTTTAGGTAACTACTGCAAGTTAGGTGAGGGACGTGCACATTAACAAGTGTGAGCGTTTTGAACATGTCAACTATTAAGTCAGAACATGTAAGACAGCTCATTTATCGGCTTTTGTTAGGTTGTGCCCCACCCGATTCCATTTCGGTCCTTGTTTCTTGTTTAGATTGAGAATAAAGCTTTTATTAGTTTTGCGCAAGTTTTCTCCGAAATTTTGATCTTTTCCTCTTTCCATTAAAGGTTCTTTTAGTAGCTGGCTGAGTCAGCGACAACCATTACGGTTATAGTGATGAAGATCTGCGAGTGTGACTTCTCATTGATTCCTCCCTCTTGAAACTGGAGGAGCTCAGCAACAATGAACTTGAAGCCATTACGTTTAGGATATCACTTCTTTAGGAGATTACTTCTCAGGCAATGAATCTACTTCTCAGGCAATGAATCCTGAAGTGACCAGATAGAATGATATTTGGGGAGCCAGGGTCAAAGGCGTAGAACGGGTGGGATAACGTGTCCCCAGCTGCGCTAGTTTGTGCTATTATTCTTTTCGAAGGGAAAGATGAAATTGGCGGTAAAATGGGTGGGGCAGTGCAGGGTCCGTGTGCTGAGTGTTTTTCTTTGAATGCGTCTACAACTATCAGGATCTACTTTGGTAGTGGGCTGTCCTATCTCCTGAAAGCAATTCAAAAGGCAATGTTCTATCCTGCTTGTGGTATGGGTCGTCCATGCTCCCAGCTTGTTTCTATACGCCGCAGACGCTAGGGTCTCAGTTGAAATGCTAAATTTTCGAATAGTTTTGATCCATTCTCTTGGAATGTTGCGCTGCTTTAACATGTGCAGTGGACGGCAATGGCGGTGGCCCATCCGCAGTCTCGGGAAAGGCGCAGCGCGACCGGGCTGCGCGCTGGGATCAGTGTCGTCTGCCGCCGGAATGCTACTTCTAAGCTCTTTTCTTCCCGATTTGGTAGGAAACCCTTAAAGTCGGGTCAAAAAGCTGCTAGAAATAGCATAACAGCAGCAGAAAACTCGCGCGCGACGCGGTAGCGCTATGTCCTTCTCGAGACGGCCGATGGGCCAACACCATTGACGTCCACTATATGCATGTTACAGTGGACGGCAATGGTGGTGGCCCATTTGCGGCCTCGAGAAGGACGTCGCGCAACCGCGCCGCGTGTGCCGTAACCGATGTTTTCTGCTGCTGTTATGCTATTTCTAGCAGCTTTTCTACCCGATTTCAAGCATTTTTGACCAAATCGGGAAGAAAAGAAGCTTAGAAATAGCATTCCAACGGCACACGACACCGATCCCAGCGCGCGCGATGCGGTTGCGCGGCGTCCTTCTTGAGGCCGCAGATGGGCCACCTTCATTGCCGTCCACTGTACATGCAACATGTAACATGCATCACATTACGGACAGTGTGATGCACATGTTGCACTTCCTCCCCCGTGTTGAATGTACCCTTTATGTCCATGAAACGTTTCCCTGTTGTCAGTTGGTGCAAATGGTGAATAATCAGAAAAATGCCTTCTGGTCACCTGCGCTCACCATGCAAAAATGTGCTCGGTCCGCAATGTTTTAATCGTGTGTTGCAGTTTTGACTCGCTACCTGATAAATTTGGCCTCTATTTGTGACATCCAGGTGTCGGTGTGGACTCTCAATGACGTCACTGGATACAAATTTGGCCGATTTGAGCTTGAAAACAACGCAGCTACTATCCAACTGCCTTACTTCTGGAGATCTTTGGTTGAAAATTGTGGATACAAACAGAAACAATATCTACTACATGAGGTCAGTACATAATGTTGTTGAATGAAGTAGTTTGAGTAGGATGCTCTGTTCAGTGAAGATGAAGTGGAAAGGATTGGTCGGGAAGCAAATCCTGGCGAATCGGTGTTGAGAGCATGGAGCAACCGTGGTCAGTCGGTGCGCGACTTACTGGTACGACTTCAAACGCTTTCAAAACGGCATGGAGCAGCGATGGATCAAGCACAACTGATTTTATCGAGGAAGTTTAGTGAGTCCACTTGATAGTACAGTGACCGGTTTTTCTTTAACACGATGACAGTCCTAGTTAGCAGTGAGCTAGCGCAGTGATTACCAAGCAGTATTTCAGTCACTGAACATAGTGTCTTGGTGGCCCCGTTATGCCACATTTCGTTGACAAGAAACCAAATAGTTAACATAACGTTTAGAGTAATGTGTAGGATATTAGGTTGTTCACAACGGTCGACTTCTTACTGCTTATTTTTATAGCGATGAAGAGACAAAGTTTAAAACACGTCATGTATCCGCTCAAGTTTGTGAGTGGTTAACCTCGCAGTTACCTTGTCTAGGTGTAGGTTAACCACTGCGAAGGAGGAGTAACTGACATTTTCACTCTTACGGCTTGTACTTACGTTATTCTGGTCCTCCTCAGCCATTCCACTGCGTTTGCCATAGACCGTGTCCTAGTACCTCCAACTCTGTGCAGCTGATTCCTTTACTTAACTATTGGCTGACTCCCCAATTTCTTCTATTCGAACATGGCCACAGAGTTCATTAATTTGCTATATTCTTCTCTGTCAAGTTCCGCGACGTCGCTTCCCGAGGGTAACAGCCAATTACCTCCAAACGTTCGTAGTGTGCGCGTGTTTCTACACTGGACTAGTTGCTTTGGAACAGTTTGCATGTACGCGAATGTCGTACCTTGACGGAGTGTAAGCTCAGTCATCGACAACGACGCGTCGCCACCACTGACGAAGTTACGAACCATCGTCAGTGTTGGCGGTCACCGGTCGCCGATACTAGAGACTGCAGCGACGACCCACCCACATTCGATGGGTATCATCATCAGAACTGTCAGCTACGGCGACGCAAGATGCTGTATACGTGATGAAGTGTTGCGGCAACCTATGCTTTGAGTAGCATTCATATTGGCATCCTAATCTTTCCAAGAAATGCGTCTATTTCAGTTTTACGGCTTCTTTTTCTTTCTGATTGGGCTGATTGTTTATATTGATTGTTTGCAGAACCTGTACGCTGGGCGAAGACCGATGAGATTGTGGCCAGTATTGTAGGGGACAACTCTGTTGTGCGGTTGCAGTGCAAAGCAGTAGGTTTCCCATGCCCAGTCTATCACTGGTACAAAGATGAAGAGCTCATGGAGAATGCAAGCGGTTGCACTGTTGATGTAGTCAGGTAAATAGTTTTTGCTTGGAGCTGTTATGTTGTCCATTTTGAAAGTCTTTCCTTAGCTAGAAGCATTGAATTACGCTCGCTAAAACAACTTCATGTGATCCAACCTTTCAACGGTCAGAAATCAAACGTGATGTGGAACAAAAGGTCCAATTAGTTCCTAAGGTATGCACGCATGAAAAAAATGTTCAGTAGTGAAATTTTACTCCTAATATAGCAGTGATGTCGATCCTCGGCAGACACTTCTTCATGTTCTAAGATAGGGACTGGAAGTGATCGTTTTTTTTTCGTCAGCTTTTACGATTTCTTCAGCATCATAAAGTATTCCATCACATCACTTTAACTCCTTTTTATCGTCTACAGTACGCTTACCACATATCAAACTTATCTGAGAAACCACTGAAATTTTCTTCAAATTCTCAATCTCGTTGTCTCTTCCCGGATAATGGTAAAACTTTTACAACCCGTCCTGGTGTTAGCTCATGCTTGGAGCGGTGCAATCACGATAGGCGTTCTCTGTGGTCAGCTTGCTAAAACTCACGGACGAGTGAAAAGACACCCGAATTATGTCTCGCAAACTCCATTTTCCGCCTTTGCACAGACAGCTTTGTCACTTATTCCCTTGAATTGGTTGCCAGGAAAAATCTTCTTCCGGACTTCGGAGTTAGATGCTTTCAAAAAAGGCAACTCTGTGCAAGCTAAGCAGGCTTCTTTATATACATTAAGGAGAGAATCTGGACTTTTAAAGTGTTATAGATACAATTTTTCAGATGCAAATGCTCATCAGAATTAATATTTCGTTGTGTGGTGTCAAATGAGATTGAAGATGGTCACGTATACTCGGAGTTCTATCGCAAACCTGGAAAGGAGTACTCTTCTCGAATCACATCACAGACCATCTCGCTAGCTCCTTTTGTTGGAGAAGAATACCGTTGGTTTTTTGTCAAAGTTTTTCGATGTGAGACTACATACGGGTGCAGGGTCAAGCTTACCATGTTAATTTACCGAGGGGGTCGCCTCGGGGGAGCAGGCGGGAGGGCGCCTGAGGAGTTATGATAACACCAAGGTAGGGAAGTTCGTATTCTGCCAGCGAGCTGCAAGTTCGATTAATCGCGAGGATGGTAGTTTTGGAAACAGGCCTCGGCAAACACAACACAAACACTTCTCAGGCTTGAAAGTTTTATTTGGCTGTAAATCGATCCTTAGCTAATAAATCTTCTGATAAATATGTAGCTCAAAATGCAATTCCATGGATGGGGTCCTAGTTAAGTGGATGATGTCTGAACATCACATGGTGCTCCGAAGCTATGGAGGCGGTTTCGCAGAATCAAACATTATGAGGACGCAAAATATCACACCACGTAAGACATGACCGCAAATTGAGGTATATTGACACTCAATAACTGATAAAATCAGAAGGTCCTGTAAAAAACGACTCAATGCATAAGAAAGAGCAAATATCCTCTATTGTAATGCATTGAAGCTCTTTCCTAATACAATGCAACTATAAAGTTATTCGCCTCAGATTAACACCACATTCTTGAACTTGCCAAAAATTAGGTTTTTTTCCTTGGCTTTTTTTCAGCGTAAATTCGAAAGCCTACACAACTTTAGAGGTGATTCTGAAAGAGAAATTCAAGCTCTATAAAGTGGTAAAGTGGTCGGCGTTAATCAATCCCGTCACGAGGGATGCGCCACGCATTCGACTTCATCTGAGCATCGTAGAGGCGTTGAATGCGTATGTGCCCTGTACAATGACTTGCGGGGGGCACCCGATGTACCAAGTCAGTGCTTCATCCTCCCAGACTCCTCTGGTACCAATTTACCGACCCCGGAGGGATGGAAGGCTTGGTTGGCCTCGGGCGGGATCGAACCATCGATCGTGTGCGTGCGCAGCGAGCCTCTTACCACTGCGCCACACGCGCCCCAAGCTCTATACTAATGTAAAATTCCAGCCTTCAATGTTACCGGTGACGAGTTTTATTCCTTTGGTAAACCGATGGTAAACCGTTGGTAAAAATGGCAATTTTCCCATCTTTTTACCAACGAAATTCCACCCGAATTTAAACGTATTAAGCCAAATTTCTCGAAATAAAAAGATATGCATCAGAAAGCGCCAATCTTTCTGATAGCAGAACTACTTAACTCTCCAGGTCACATGCCAACCCTTTTTAAATTCGTGACAAACAACGATGTATCTGCACGTGTACGATTCTAATTCTGCGTGAAAGAACAGCACTCAAGCGCGAATTTCACAGCTCAAAAAGGCCTTGACAATTTTTTTAATGTTCATACACATAGATACTTGACGTTCACTGCTCCATATGCATTTTTCCATTTTGCAAAAATTGACTTTGGCCTATCTCACTGGGGAATACAATTGGGCCTTCTCGTTAGTTTTATGTGCATGGTTGGATATTCCTCACTTGTAATGGAGCGGGATTTAGTTGTTTTTGGATAGGAAGCGGGTAGAATTCTTTCCTAGATAGGGCGGTTCATTTGGTGGTGATTTACCCCGTTAAGGTAGCCGCTATACTCCTCGAGGAGTATAGAACGGCGGCCGCCAATGTTGGCCACCGCACACGATCGATTTACACCGAAGCCGCAGTCGCCAACATTGGCGGCTGCCGATCGCCAATGTTGGCGACCAATTGATAGGCACCGACGCCGCAGTCGCCATTATCTGCGGCCGCCGATGTTTTCGATCGCCAGTCGCCAACTTCGGCGGCCGCCTCGACGCCCCGCCCACAATCGATGCGCACCGGTGTCACAGTCGCCAGCGACGGCGACGCAGGGTGTGCTACAGTCCTCGAGGACTATAGCGGCAGTGTAAATGAGCTTTTTTAAATTTCAGGGTGTGAAAACTGCCGGAACGGGAATTTGGAGAGTTTGCGTGAAATTATGGCGAGTATGAATAATTCATCAGACGAGAAGGCTACTGTCCCGCCAGGTGATCCCAGTTTTGGGAAGGAAATCTTGATGCCCTCTTTTCTTCCTCTTTGGAACTGTTTTCTGCTGTTGTTTCAAACGGTTCTTTTTTTTTAAGCTCCTGAACGTGATGATGGGCAATTGGTAGCAGCCGACAAAGTAGCACTGATTATTAGTAATTGTATGTATCAGCATCTTCCCAAACTTGTGACACCTCATTGCGATGCAGAAACACTAGCGACAGCCTTGCAGGTACGTTAGGTGCTTTAACGACATTTCTGCACCCTCAGATTACCCATTTTACAGGATCTCAAATACAAAACAGTAACATTGGCGGATCTAACTTTAGCAGAAATGAAGTTTGTGATTAAAGAGTATAAGAAGCTACTTGGCAATGGAGTTTACGGTACAGATGAGCCCATATTATATTTGCCAATGTGTCAGTTGCTCACGAAAATGGTTGTGTACCGTGTTTTCAGCTGTTTTCTACTTTGTGGGGCATGGTTTTGAAGTGAACGGACAGTGCTATCTTTTGCCTGTTGAAGCGCCTTCAGAGGCACACAAACCAGAACACTGCCTTTCAATGGACTTAGTCTTACACGAACTAAGCGATCACAATCCTGCCCTCAACCTCCTATTGCTTGATGTCTGTAGGAAATTCATTCCGTAAGTTACCTCCATTTTTCAGTTCAAGTTTGACTTAATGCATCTTTTGCTTTGCTTAAGTTTCGAATTCATATCTGCTTTCGTGGAGTACGCGGAACCTTTCAAAATCAAGCATCGGCCAAACAGAAATACAGTTTACGGGTATTCAACAAGTGGCGGCGTAGGAGCCTATGAAGTGAGCCTTCCTCTGTTTTCGAGAATGATTGGATAACCGTAATGTTCGTTTAGATAAAAGGCGAGATGAACGGAGTTTTTATGAAGTATCTTAAAACTCATTTGCATCAGCCAGTTTCTGTGATACAGATGATTAATGACACGTTGCGAGGTAAGTAGCAGCTTCCAAAACAGGTGTTGTCATGTGCTCTAAGAATGCGCTACCGGGATGAAAAAGTTACTAAGGTGCACTCGTAGAAAAGAACCTAGTTTTCATTCACGGGATTTTTCGTCGAGCAGTTTCTCTTTCCATTTTTGGTGTGTCATAAAGGAGAATTAGAGGCGTTTTCGCTTGCTATGATGCGACATTGGCTTGCTAACTCTGACACCCAATTGGTGTACAGCGCTAGTGTTGCTGGAAAATATAAGTAATTTATGAGCACCACAACACCTTCCTTTGAAGATGGTCGTGAGAATTAGCATGGAATTTCCTGTCAAATTGTTTCATTTCAGATATTGAAGGTGATGAGAAGGTATGTGATGTACAGGTGCCCGAGCTGCGATCGACTTTGACAAGACCGAGATCACTCACGGATCCATTAGTCTGGGATGGACATACTGTTTCATTTGATCACCACACTATCCATTGGCGGCTCATGCACGGTACTTTTCAGTCTATAGCATAATTGTTTTTTTTTTGTTTTTGCTTGAGGACAGTTTTACAGAATTACCCAATCCAGTTCATGTACGGTTCGATGAATTAGCGCTCACTGTTACGATATGGTTCGATTTTTGTGGACACTTCACAAACAAGGTAAATTTTGTCTCACGAACTATCTAGGTCTTCTTTTTGAACCGGAGACTAGAAAAGTTTGACGCTGAGTTTGCGAGGATAGAAAAAAACCATAACGAGAACTTTTTGCCAGCTGTGTTTACTCGTGTGCCAGCAAATAAGGAATTATTTACAGTATTTGCGGATTTCTCATCAAATTTGCAGAAGGAGGATAGCCCATAAAATAACTTATCTGCTTTTTAGTTTCTGTTAGCTCATAACAACATTTCGTTCATTCCGATGTTTTTATTCACGACTTGGAAGATCTTCAAGTGGTGATTGATCGTTTTACATATTTAAGAGACGTCATGAAATCTCCTTTCTCTTGACTCATAGCTTAGTTGGATTTCTTAAGTCATGCGAGCGTGTCTGCACCGCGAATACATTGTACTCCTGACGTACTTGTGACTCTAGTGCAGCAGTAGAAAGAGAACTTCAACACTCCTTTGCGATCAGTGCAGAAGATTATTATGCTAATAATAATCTTCTGCATTGACTGCAAAGGATCGCAATGCTGAAAGGGATATTAAAATTGAAGGAAAACCGGACCGGTAAACACAAGGAGGATTCCTGCGATCATTTGGAAGAGGATCGCTTGAAATGGAAGAATGAGCGCGTGCAAGATGGTAAAAAATCTGAGTGTTTCACGTCTTTTTGGTCTGAGTAATTGTAAGAAAGAAGTTGAGACTTTGCCGTTATTGCATGCCCAAGACACAACATCTGACCGTTGTTGCCACAATTGACAGGCTTAAGGAATGCAGGAGGTTGTTGAGCGTCTGACAGATGTGTCACACCTAAGGTGTGCTATGGACTAATGGGAAAACTTTCCTCATTTGGGCTGTTCACGACCCTCAAAAAGACATCCAACTGATCAAGCGAAATGAGCAACACTCTTCAGAAAAGAGATACGTCACAAGTTCGTTGTTTACTGGCAGTGTAATGGTTTGAGGAAGAGTGACCACAAAGCGAGGCAGTTCCTGGTCTTCTTCAACAAAATAGACAAAAAAGGGGCCATTTTTAGCAGGACTGGATTTCTGGAAAAGTGCTGCTCCATTAGGGTACAGAAAAATGCTTACACGGCTCTCCTGAAATAGGAGTCTCCAGTTCACGAGGCTAAAACAACATTGCCTACCTGGAAGAGGCGCTCTTCGATTCCTTAACAAGAATCAATGGTTTTCCTGCACACGAGACTTAAGCACATTGGATTTTTCCGTTGGAGGATCAACGGAGGAAACACTGGCGAACAAGGAAATCACGAACCCATAACATGGACAGCGTTAACTCTGTAATGCAGAGCAGAAGTTGGTGAGGACTACTTGCGGCGCATTTGGGGTTTCGTATTGGCAAGATTGAAGGTCTGCACCGAAGGCGGCCTTCAAAATCCCTTGTGAAACCAATTTTTCACATGGTTGTACAGCTGTTATAGTGGAAAAAATAAAATAATTGTAGCCAAAAAAGGAGAGATGACTTTCTATGTGATGCCCATATTTTCGGCCACCCTGTGTATGCGGAAAGGATCCATCATTCCTGGACTTGAGCGATTTTTCCTCGTTCAGGAGTTAGAGGGAATCTATGTTGTTTATGTCAGATGCGTGAGTTATTCGCGCGTCAAGAAGACCGGTCAAAGCAGCACTTACACAACTGAGATTATGGAGAGGCTGCCACGAGTAGCAGTGGTACTGCTAGCGCGTGTGTCTCACCTGCGTATGAACTGCGTTAGAGGTGTGTTTGGGCTTATTTTCTATCATAAGGTCGCGCGCATGCATGTGGTATAAATTATCCTTTGGACGCACGTGAGAGGGGATGGGACGTTTGGTGAGAAGAAAATGATGGGTGCTTAATTGTAGCTGCTCTGCTGTTATTTTTTTTTCAAAGTATGAGTAGAACCTGTGTATGATCTTAGATCAGTTTCACGATTCCGCTCCAAGATTGGATAACCAAGTAAAAACTATCTAAACAGGTGTATGTGTTTTCGTCTGTTGGCGATCTTGTGGACGATACAACGGAGGAATTTGAAGATAGGAGACTGTCAGAAAAAGCTCTCTCACACATAGCTTACTTGTCTTTCCCTCCGGTACGTTTGTGTTCTATCTTTCGCAGTAATACTGAAGAGAAATTATTATCTGCAGGAATTGGATGCTTCGAAGGAACGCTTGGTTTCAGATGATGACGAAGGTGTCTCACTATGTCTGCTTCTTTCTCACCTTCAACGCTCGAAAGTCAGTAACTGTAATATCATTTTGTCAGAAAGGATCTTTGTGGATCTTCAACAGCTCTATCGAATGCGCCAAAAAAAAAACAGCTGATGTTCCCAGTTGTAATACCATCTTCAGAGAATACGTTTTTTTTTTCAGGGAGAACTCCGATGCACAATACTCTTGAGATCCACTCTTGATCAAGAAGTTGTTGCTACGCGAGAAGTTGGAATAGGTCATGTTCTGATCACGAGAATAGAAATGCTCAAATGACGAGATATGAAGATTCTGCGCTGCACTGGTGAAGATATTCACAAATCTGCTGATAACGATCCTGGACTGAGAGATGATCTCCTGGTTTCTTGGTACGCACGTCGACGAGGATTCTCTCCGCACTGTGCTGAAATGATAGGGATTGTTCACATGGGTGACAACTGGAACACACAACACTATGCCCAGTAGTGGAAAATATACGCTAGCAGTATAGAGTATAATGTGGTAGATGTCGATTAGGTTCATTTGATAGTGTTATCGTTCTTCATATAATTATGAAGTGTTGGCGTTAGATCCTTCTCAAGTAGCATTGGCTTTTTTTCACTGTGCATCTCCCTTATAACTTAACGTGGTAATGTTTATGTATAAAGCGATAAAAGAAGATGCTTCAGAGTTCATGCTCCTCAATTGAAGGAAGTCTGAGAGCTACTGGCTGTGCCAAAAATCTTCGGACAAACATATTGTTTGTTAAAACTGAGTGAGCAAAAATATGAAGGAGAACCTAGTTGTTTTCTGGTTATTGTTCTGTATGGGGCAGTTAACACTAGTTGCATGCGTCAATGGCGCGCCAGACGCACCCATCTATTTGTGAAGAATTTTCTATGAAGATCGGTCAACGTGGCATGTATTAGGTTGAAGAGAAAGTAATGAAAGAAATTTTCCAAAATTTCCGTGTACCTTATTGCTGATGATTGCATCACGCATGGCCTGCTGACATGGTAGGAGATTCCCCAAAGTATTACCCTGTGGTTATGGAAGGACCAGGTAGCTCTTGTTGCTTCAGTTGCGAAAGGGCGCTTTTGCACCAGTCTCTATTATGAGTTGCTCTGCAACACATTGTCAAGCCCTGGGGTCAGCAATGCACAGAACGCGACCGCTTCACATTCTTCGAATCTGAAGATATGGGCTTTTGTGAGGAGCCGCGCTTCGGACGCCCTCACGTCACAACGCGAGGTGATTGCTGTGATCCGAGTTGTTCCCACAAGGTAAACAGACACGGTTACCATGTGAGTAGGCTAGGTCTGGAAACGGAGGGGAACCGTTGGAGAAAAGCGACAAAAACGAAAAACCCTGCTCCACGCCACTCATTTTACATGCCGATTTTCCCACGTTTTTTCTGTCCCTAACTAACAGGATTGTCTTGCACTCCGGTAACTTGTTATTCTTACTCTCCTGCCTTGTCACCCTCTGATGACTATCTCTTCTCACCCCTCAGTTTGTTCTTGTGCGGAAAAGAGCTCGTTGATCTTTACCATTTTTGAGCACGAGTCCCTTCGTAAGACCAACCGCAGCCTACGCGATTTCTGAGAGGAGAGAATCGGCGTTCTACCTATGCGTTCGAGTATTGTAAGGTGTATACTCAGTTCATTGACAAAAACCCTCCCAAGAGTAAGAGCTGAAAATCTGACATGGGTACCGCTTCTCCCATTACAGGGTGACAACAAAGTCTTTGGCCGAATATAACAAATTATAAGAATGGGAGTAGATGGTCAAGCAATCTGAAAATTTATGTGGATTATGTCGAATTCATGCGCTTTGAGAATTCTCTCTTGGATTTCGGATTACTTATTTGGCTTCTCTGTGGAATCGCAAAAAGCGTCGACAACTGCAACGCTCGAGGGCCGCAAGTTGGTCGAACTTTTATGACCCCGTTTTCTCGTTCTGTCTAAACCAAAGAAGCTGGTATCTCAGCAAGAATAAGCTCAAGTCCTGCGTTCTAAGAACTGCACCTCAGAGATCCACAGGTCTTCGTTTCAGGGAGCACGCTAATTATTAAGCAGATTTGACGGGTTTGCTGGAATCAGAAATTGGGGGGTCTGAACCAACCTTCTGCTGCTTTTTCTTTCATAACGTCAAGGAAAACTTTCGTCAGATCTCCATCTTATTTTTACCAGATGTATTCAAGCCTGAGAAATAATACACCTTCTAAGATTTTGCTCTGCCCACTTTTGCCCTTTGTTTTGTGAATTTTATTAGCAGAAAGTTAGGGTAGCAATCTGTTGACCTTTTCCGGTAAAGAAAACTAGTTCAGGCTAGGATCTCCCTAGGATAGGAAAGTTTTGCTCACTTGAGTCCTAGGCAGAAAAGTGGTGATTCGGGGAGCCAATTGAAAGAAGTTCTTGGAGAAGGTGTCGCCGGGACCCTACTTGCGGCCATTTCCATCTCTACCTCGTTTCATGTTTGCAGATCATACAAGACTCAAATAAAGCTATGGACTATGAAATTTTGCATGTGTATTTGAGGCAATTGGATGGTCAACGCAGATAGAGATTCATGGGTTTTCCGGCAAAGTTGAAGGAATAATTGCGACAAAGTCCTTGGCCAAAGACTTTGTTGTCACCCTGTACTTTCTCCTCAACCTAATGCATCCTCAATGGAAAGAACGCGCGGCCGCCGCGAGGTCGTAAACATGTGCGTCTGAACTGCGTCAACGATGCAACCCGATCCTTCATCATAAAGACGCACGCGCGTCAGATACACGCACCTAGTATGAATTGTCCTTATCTGAATATATGACAAATATCATTTGCAGTTTAAAGGCAGCACTCACGGAAATTTTTGTGTTGAAGATTTCGCGGTATATCAGGGTTTTTAGGGACGACGAACTCATTGACAACGATGACATAGCGTGAAACACGCGAAAAACACAGAAAAAGATGGCGGTATTTCATGTGTGTCCACAGCGCGGACGAGTGTTCCGTGATGGGTCCCGGCACGGAACCCTGCAAATGGTACGAATTTCATGGACACGCCCCCGCTGAACCACATGCACATACCCTGTCAAAGGCGTTAGTTGGCGCGACGGAACCCTAATGTCCAGAGTGGCATATGTGTCCACGACAGTATCTTCGCAGGTAGATGGCCATTCAAGGTGTTCAACTTACTGTTGCGATTGTCCAGCGGCCGGCTACATGGTGAGCGACTCATTTCAGAAATGAAAATTTCCGTGAGTGCTGCCTTTAAAGAACT
Organism: Ancylostoma caninum; assembly: GCA_037903475.1. Lineage (NCBI taxonomy): Eukaryota > Metazoa > Nematoda > Chromadorea > Rhabditida > Ancylostomatidae > Ancylostoma > Ancylostoma caninum. Next base: position 268,110 of record JBAJFG010000152.1, on the reverse strand, counting down.
CTTCTATTAATGGCACATATCTGCGAAAGTGGAATCTATCCACTCTTATACTGTTGTACATTCCATGAAAATCGTAGTGTCGAGGCTTGATCTGCATTTACAACATCGATCCCTTTGAAGGCAGTGTGTCACCTCGTTTTCGTCTCTGAGGTTTTAACAGATTCTGAATCTACTCCATACGCTGAATCCAATGGTATACCTAAAATGTTACAAAAAGGTCCTTAAACCCTATTTCTAAACTTTTTCTCGGGACGGGATTTGTAACAGTTTGTCGACTCGAGTGGACGCGTGAAGCCGTTGATCCCATCGATCGGATACGTCTAGACGTGTTGGCCAACGCTGCAGACGTGGCGGGCAGCCAGCACATTCACGAACCGCTCCGCCCAAGTGGTCCGTGGACTGCTCTTTCGGACCCTCCGAAAACGGGGTTTTCGTGATTTTCATGAGCTTTGACGTACATGTTTGGAATTAGCGTGACGAGGAGGTCTAGGGTCTGTTGGTATTTTCAGCCCACGAAACGAGGTGACACACTGCTTTTAAGTTGTTGACGATGATATTATGTCGCGAACAAGAAAATATTTCTCTCTGTTACATGAACTTTATGAGTAGAGCAATTTTAAACGGATATGTGTGTTCTCTTCTGTTGGCTATAAATTAGCGGAATTGTTCTGTGTTGTTCGGTTCTACACAGGAAGCATAGTGCATCATTTTTCAAGCAACTAGTGTTAATGGTGTTCTCACCTGCAAGGTGCTTCCTCCATCCATCATCGTTATCCGGAGATACGCTTGAGCCACACAAAGGACATTTTGCTGAGTAGGCTTCGGGAGCTAGAATAGGATTTCCTCGACCGAAAGGTAGGTGCTTTGTCGTTTACTGGGTTGGATCATATAACACTTTCAGGAGGCGAGTGGATGTCAGACGCTATTGTGTTGTGATGTGAGATAACTTCCTACTACAAATTTTCGCTGGGACTCCAGCGCCCGTATACGATGGACATGTGTACCACTGTGATCGAAAAATAACCTGAATCTGGGTGTAAAATGGAACATTCTAATCTATACTTCTCAACCAATTTCATTTCCTTCAAAATGCTCCCCATCTCATGCAGTGCACTCATACCAACGTCTTCTTTTTCAATCCTAGAAAAAGAGAAGTCTTTTTCCGTGATGACGTTCAGTACATTGTATATATTCTTCAATTCAGCTTTGCGAGTCGAAATGGTACCCCGGAGTGAAACGATATGGGTCGAGATTTTGGCGAAATGATCTTGAAGAACTAATGCAGTGTGAGATGATGGATAACCGAGGAGCAAAAAACAAGACTTGTCTTACTATAATTCTGGCCTCTTGAGGGGAATAGCTTCACGTGAACGAGTCATCTCACACCCAAATAGTACTCCTTGTTAAAATTTTGGCCTGGCAGAAGAAATTCATAATTTCTAGCAGATTTCGAAAGACTTACGCCTGCAATCTTTTCTGGCAATGTGTCGATGAAACAATCGTCTGTCAATTAATTCGCCACAACGTGAGCAGGCTCGATAGTTATTCTGCGCTCTGCATTCAGTCCTTTTGTGAGTTTCGAGAGAAGACACTGGTGTAACCTGAATATTTCCAATACCAACTTCAATGGGCTTGACGAATGTGCTTTACGAACCTACATACCTGACCACATCCACCACATTTCGTGAACATGGGACAGTTGGTATGGTAGTGCCGCTCAACAGCTGCTGCATCGATAGGGTCCAAGGCTATTCCACAAAAGCGACACGAACTGAGTAAAATTGTAGCTATCAACACGTATCATTCATTTATAGAATGGAAACGGTAACTTTTGTGAACATCAGACCTTTGAATGCTCCCGTTTCTCTTTGGAAGATCGTTAGAAATGCGTACAGATTTAGTGCCAGGTCTCTTCTTTTGGGATCCTGACAGTGAACTGGATGTTTGTTGTCTAAAGATGGTATTTTTTTATGAACTAAAAAGTCTCAATTTAGTTTCTAGAAAGTTAAGGTCTGGACGGAGGGAGGGGGCGGGGGGGGGGGGGGATTGAGATTTTCAGATTTTCGGGATAGCCATAAAAAGGTTGCTAAAATATGAAATCTGGAGAAATTGTATGGATACGGTGCTAATGTGGAATTGGTTTGAAGGAGAATCTTGCTCTGAGAAATCGTTCAAGGAGCTTCGAATACACATGTACACGTGATCGGATACATAAGGATCGAATACACATGTACTCACTGTCAGTCATAGATAAGTAGAAATCAAGACTGTCGTTTCAACGACTAGGCTGTCCAAATTTTGAATATTAACTGCCTCTGTTTTGCTACGTGGATGCTTGAGTTTCAAAAGTCAACAGTGACGTTCTAAAACTGGAGCCTGCTGGGGGAAGTTGAGAGACGGTCCACTCACCTTGTGGGCGAAATTCTTGCACGGTTTGGCACATCGAAAATGTAAGTATTGTGTATGTTCGACGTGGGAAGCCCTGACCTTCGCTTACGAGCGAGAAGGTCCTACCTTCTTTGGGTGTGGGAAATTCTTGCGAGATACGTCAAAAATTGGCTCAAAACAGAACAAAATGTAGTCTAGAGCACCTTTAGCCAATTATTTTTGAGTTGGTCAACCATTTGTGTTATTATAGTTGTTCGTGTAGAACATTAAAGATCTGAAATGAAAGATCGCTACCAAGAATTAGACTCAGATTGAGTACAACCCAATGAAGCCAGAAAGTCGATTAAATACCATTGAATTATGTACACGATAAAATGGTTCCCTAGGCGAGAAGTACAATTCATTTGGCTAAAAATGTGATGGATTTTCGTTTGTTGGAATGTCATCGGAAACGATACATAGTTGGTTGGGAAAACCGCCGCTAGGCAATACTAAGGGACACTTCCACAAAAAAAAAAAAAAAACAGTTCAGAACCTTCACAAAAGGATGTGAAATTGACCTGTTATTTTCTACGGCAAGTGTGCTGTCGATTCTAGTGCTACCGTTCAACCAAAATTTGCAGAAATAATGTTTCCTGCATCTACTATTCTTATAATGCTTATTCGTCTGTTCTCATTTCTTTGAACGCCTTCCTGCAACCATAGCTCAAAGTCGTACAAGCTGAAAATAAATTTGATTACAGTTTAATCTATGGTGTATACCTTTATTTTGAGTACCTCGACGAAAGTTGCCTCTGGGCGAGCTGAGTGGAACTGCGGGGAGGAGGGGGGGGGGGGAGAGGAAGATGGATCGCGAAACGAATGAGTTATTGGACTAAGTGCGTTGAGCTTCAAAATGAATAAGTTGAAATGTGAAAACTTTCTGAATTAGTTCTGTTTTCATTGTATTCGGGAGAGTTTTCAGTTCATCCTCATACAAATATCTTCATGGTGGACATACCTTGCTTGTTTGGCATCTAGTTCGGCTATTTCGTCCAGCAACGAACGTAGTGATGGAGCCTTGCTCTTTCGATTTTCTTCTATAAGTATTCTGCGAACGATTTCTCTCCTTCCGTTTGAGTATACGTCGAGAATGAGTTTTCTCCCAATTGTTCGAATCTGAACACACTCCACCTGCAGTAGTCAGGCGAGGTCGGAAATAGTGATCCAGTAATACATCGATGACGATGCACATTTTGAGTTTTGGGCCACTTCGGGCCAATGCGAATTTGTGCTTTATTCTTAAGGAGGAAGCTGCGAAAAGTGTGTTATTGGTGCGGTGATAACGAATATGAGGCCTTTATTTTCGGTTACGGTATTCATACTGTAGGAACTGCACATAGTAGTCTTTACCCAGTTTTACAAAGGGGGTCATTTTACTTCCCGATCACGAATATGACCATTTTTGCACACAGATGCGTTTCTGAAGATTTAGGCTAAGATTATGCGCTGCTACACTCGATGAGGCGACTTTTGGTCAACAATCTCCCAAAATTTGTTAGTATGCAAAATGGATGCTATATCCGTGATCAGCATATGAAATAACCCTTCTCCACAAGGTTCTAATGTCTTTTGGAAGAAAAACCGCAATACAGCATGGCCTCAAGAATGGTGCTACTGATAATCTGGAAGTCATATTCGTATTCAGCAAGTCAAATAAGCTCACTCTACCAAGTTTCACTAAACTATAGGTGAGAATACATCTACAGTATTTACAGTGTGCCTACAGTACTGTCACACTACGGCGCTACAGTACGAAGTGAACACCATATTCGTAATGAGCATGTGAAATAAGCCCGATATGGTGATTTTGACAAAATTTCACTGAAGAAAGCCAGTTAAAACAGATACGATCCAAAGTTGGGTTGTATTGTCTGCCATGTGTTAAAAGTGCTCACAGACTATGCAGACCCAGCGGCTATAAGAGTGAGCTGAAACCACTACCAGACAAGTCAAAAACTCTCAGGAAGCGTTTTTTTTTGGCGAAGCGACGATTTCACATTGTGTCCTCTTGTGCAGTGCACACCCTCTCACTTCTCCGTCCTCGTTTTTCGTTCCTAACTTTGGCCTAACGCTGAACCTGTATTCAGCAAGCGAACTATCGGTTCGCATGCATGTGTTGTGATCCCGTGCTGTTGTTTACTTTCTATTTCTAAACTAAAAATTTTAGGCCAATATGTTTAGCTTTATTTATCTCCAGCATATCTGAAAGCGGTACTACTGTACTTCAGCGGCCCCACTACCGATCCCAAACTCAATATCATGGATTTCTCTGGAAACCTGCACACAGAACTAATTCGAGGTGCTGATCACGAGTGCCGTATTCATTTCGCATGATAGTGTCAATTTTATTGATTTTATCGAATTTTTACCATGTTCGATTCATATCTCAAATCTCTCCGAAAACGTGCATGAGGAGATTTTTGAAGATACTGAGCACGAATATGATCGCAATTTTGCATCACAGCCTCGATTTTGTTGATTTTCTCCCGACTTTTCTCTGTAGGGCGGTGTTGTTTCCCACTTCACTGGAGTTTTCCAAGTCAAGTCGACCTCGACCTTTTCTTGCGAATCTCTACCATATTTATTTCCAGCACCTTCACAAGCCTCCGTATGCAACCTTTTGAAAGGATTGGAGAGGAGGTCCATACCTGAGAAAAAATCGATAAAATCAATAGAATTGATAGTATTATGCGAGAGGAGTATGATATTCGTGATCAACACCTCGAATTACCCCTGCATGCAAGTATTCAGGAAAATCCATGGTCTCGAGTTTGGGGTTGGTAGTGGAGTAGCTGAAGTATGATACAATACAGTGCGTTTCATAATTATAAGAACACCCTCAAATTCCACGTTTGCAGGAAAAGCGATCAACGAGGGATCTTTCTGTCATAACTGCCAGATCCAACACCTCGATAAACTATTTCCGCCAAAATTTAAGAACCACATCTCAACCGCTAGCTTTTCTACAAAATTTAGAATGTTTTTACACCGTTTCATATTATAAGAACACTTAGAGAAATCAAATATTTTACTTGAATAAATCTAGTCTCTGTGTACCTGTGGTTTTCTAAAGATAAGTATGCAACAGATATACGTCGTTGGTCACGCCACGTGGTCACCTACTCTCCTCCGAAGAAAAGGCTCAGATCCAGGCTCTCCGCCGTGCAGGCCTTAGCATTCGTGGAATTGCAAGGCAGTTGGGACGATCTGTCTGCTTGGTGCACTGATGCTTGCAACCCACCGATTCCTCCAAATGCAGTCCGAGCTGCAGCCGCCCCGGCAAGGTATAAGCTCACGATGAGCCAAAGATTTCAAGAGTTGCGCCGAGCAGCACCTCATCAATAAATGGGATCCGCTCGGATTTGCAGCTATCTTTGTCTAAGACAACAGTCTGGAGGTTGTTGAAAAGAAGCTGTACGATTGCTAGAGAAAATAATGAAGAATGTGCCGAAGGTTACTAAACAGCACAAAGCTGCACGAATTGTGTTTGCGCAGCAAAACATGTCGACAGAGGGGTCAAAGGTAATGGTGTTGCCCATAGGTAGACTGCAGTGAAGAAAACTCACTTAAGTTGTTTTTTTTGGACGAAAAGAAGTTTAATTTAATTAATTTCTTAAAAATTAATTGGCGACAGAGCTATGTCTTCCAGCAAGACAGTGCTGCGGTGCACGTGAGCCATTCAACGATGACGTGGCTAGGATCGCACAACATTCGAGTCCTGCACTGGCCAGCTTGTAGCCCAGACTCAAACCCAATAGAAAACCTTTGGGGAATCATCGTTAGAAAGATCTACGCAAATAACCGGCAGTTCAACAACGCCGAGGAATTGAGAAGTGCCATCCTCTAAGCATGGGAGGATATCGACCACGCGACCTAGTAAACCTCATTGCCAGTATCCCTCGACGATTACTTCAAGTAGTTACGGAACATTGAGGTCCCATAGATTATTGATTTCACGTGCATTTCATATTTCGTCGATAAATATGTTTGTAATTTCAAAATGTTCTTATAATATGAAACTCTGTAAAGACATTCTAAATTTTGTGGAAAAGCTAGCGGTTGAAATGTGACTCTCAAATTTTGGCTGGAATAGTTTTTTTGAGTTGGTGGATCTAACAGGAAAATTACTCGTTGACCCTCTTTTCCTGGAAACGCAGAAATTATGGGTGTTCCTATAATTATGAAACGCACTGTAGTACCGCTCCAGTAAGATGTATGTATAATAGTGAGGTAGCGGTCGATGTTGATTCGCAGTTTCAGCGAGATTGCTAGCATCCGAGCGGTATGCGTCTAATAAGGTAGCCCTCTAATCATTCATGTTATGGGTCAACAACAATGAGGATGGAAACTGTCGTTTCCCAAGTGCCATTTCAAGGCTATCGAACGGTACTTAATTTACACTCTAGGAGTTTGTTAAATGATGCTTTTTTAATTTACGGGGGAAATTTCCGATATGTTCCGACGGGGATAAAAATGAAAAGTGGTACCTCTGGATCTGTGTGTCTTAGGCAGTTCACTCCAAAAACCGTCACGGCCTCTTCGGTCATGCCTCTGAAAATTTAAGAACGTTGATGAAACAGGTGTTGTGATTGGTTAAAAATTAATTAAGTTGGAAATTGATTACAACACATGAAACAGGTTTTGTAATCAATTTTGGACATTTATAAGGCGAAACATGCAACACACGAGGGACACTCAAATCCATCCTGTTATGTTTCTGTTTTCCATTTTAGCGTTTTCCGAGGGATGATAAGCTCTGGTCAGTCATCCTCAAGCCGTGTATGAAACGTTTTGTGGTGACGACTTCACACTGAGAATTTTTCCTTCCCACTTCGGAAAGGTTTAATACTGCTATTCATTATCCTATATTTTTTTCTCACATGCTTCCTCTGATTCTACTGGTGACAAGATAAAGAGAGGTGCAGAGTATGCTTCAGTCTCACTCTGCTACATATTTGTGCAAAACCTTATTGATGAGAGAAGAGTTGAAACTGACAAGCAGGAAAGTGGATGATTTTCCGTCTTTGCCCTTCTTATTCGCGTCCTCAGCACCTGGATCAGCCTTCGTTATGACGGCCAATTGTACTAGCTGCGCGTGTCAGTCGCGAGTCAGACGTACGCATCCACTTGAGGAGGATTTTCTATGAAGTCAACGCAGCATGCGCAGCCTCAATGAGAAGGACGTGCAGCTGAACAGCGTCAGAGATGGGAATTGCCCTATCCTTCATCATATAGACGCACGCGCATCAAACGCACGCATCTAGTATAAATTGCGCTATCCGACACGTTGTGGCTCAAGAGAGGAACTCAAAATGCAACATTCTTTCGGCCTCATGACGTGAGGTAATGCATGACATGTTCGCTCAGGGGAGCTTATATCTCTCACCAGCCTCGATGCGACCAGATCAGAGTCATCCGTGCCCACTTAAATTTCCCCATACATGGACTTGAAAACGAAACGGACAATTAGACAAAATTCTTTTAGCAATTTTTGTAGTCTTACAACTACAATATTTTTCCATATTACTGGTAATTTTCATAACTGGAACATACGCTTCAACATTGGGTGCTCCAAGTGTTTCCACGGCATTCTGGATGATTGCTGCCTGTCCACGCTGTCCACCGGGAGCGCCCATCTTCAGAAACCGATTCAGATATGGCTTTGCGATCTGGAAATTGTATATGTACAGCAATTGGATATCATGTTACAGTACAGGCTTATGGATGCATGCTTGAAATTATACTGGCATTATATCCCTACTGCGCGGTTATCATAACGTGTATCAAAACCTGCCTTGCTGTCTTGCTCTACAATATCGTTGATAGTAGAGAGAGTTATACCGGCGGAACGACGGTCCTGCAGAAAAAAAGAACTAAAATTTGCATGGAACATCTGAAGAAATTTGCTTTTCGCCTATGCGCTCACCGTATCGCTTGCTCTCATTGCAATAATTTTTGCTGTTGATTTAACTATCGAGGAAGCCATTCTATATAACGAATGCTGCGGTAGAAATTGTGTGCAGATGAAGCTGAGGAGCTCCAACGCCTTTGTGTACGTCTGAATACCACAACTCGTTTTCATTGTAACACTTAAAAGTGAAACAAATAGAGACAACGCGTTTTTCGCGGGCTTAGGAAGCACATCGCGCAACCGTGCTGCTCACGCTGGAATCGTCGTCATGATAGCAAATCATAGAGTTGGTTGGTTGTTAGTTGGTTTTCTCGATAGTTGACATCAAATAAGATGAAAAATTATCGGGAAAATCCTGATTTGCTATTACGTGGCGATTCCAGCGCGAGCGACGCGGCTGGGACGCGTACGTCCCGAGTCTGCGGAAAACGCAGCGCCATCAACAACCACTGTACACCGTTCTTTGCGCACTTTCTATTTATAAGCTTTTCATTACTGTAAATCGTACACACATTGTAAAGTGGGTCCTTGAGATGTCTTTGGAGAATGGACATAGCACAATCCAGATAGTCCGCAGCTTGTGCTTGAGTTGTAGGTGCCGTTTCAAGAGCGTGTTGAACGCTTGCAAGTCCGTCTTTACGCTCCTCCCACTTCTTCGAGTACAATTTCCTCATCTGGAAAAATTCCTAATCCTTACTAAGGAAACTGTACACTCTAATGAAAATCACTCCTATGATTTTCTTCCTTTTGGACCGTATCAAGTGTAGAGCACTGTCATGAGTAACATTACAGTTACCGTTTCTTCACCAAAGAGGTCGACCCCACGTGAATAGGTAGCTTTCTCCATGAGCGGTATGGGCGGCAAAGGTGCATCCGCAGTTATCACATCACGATAGTCCTCTTGCACAGATTCTGACTCCCTACGTCTGAATTTGCTCTTCTTTGCTGAGTATGTTTACCAGTAGTAGTATAGTAGTTGGCAGCATAGCAAACCTTCGTGCGTTGAGAGCTGGAACAACTGTGTTCTCTTTCTCCAAAAACTTGTTGCCATGCCAGCGATTTAAATTTGGAACGGGTGAGTTACTCCTCTTAGTGATTGTTTCAAGCTGCGATTGCTTCGATGCCTTAGATGATGCAGACGTTGGCCTTTTGATAGATGGTGGTTTACTATAGCTACCAATCGTCGATGCTGAAACACGACGGAAGTAAGCCATAATTGTTAGTTGAAATATGATACGCTGTGATACCACTTGACACTTTGTGGAAAATTCAAGTGTATGTATGTCTGCACGTTTGTATGTTCCGAATAGAAATCGCGGAGGGTTAACCCGATCGGGACCAAACTTTGCATACGTATCCTCATTGGACCGGCAGAGGTCATAGGCTACTTTTAGGCAGAAACTATCGATTGATTTATCGATTATATCGATTTTATTGATTTTTCGCGATTTCCGCTCAGGGGTCAGTGGGGACATGTCTACTGGGGTTTACCAGTATGCTGAACACGAATATGGTAACCATTTTGGGAGGAATATCGATTTATCGATTTTTTCCATTTCCGATTACAGATGGGCAAGGGTATGTCCACTGTGGTTTCCCTGTACGCTGAACACATAATATGATGACCGTTTTGCACAAAATGTTCATTTATCGATTTCATTTGTCTTTCTATCCCACGTAGGGTGAAGACAGGTCTGCTGAGGTTCCTTAATGCGCTGAGTTTGAATATGGCAATCGAACACGAATACATCCATTCGATGCCGTCGAAATAACTTTGCTGACTTTTCGCTTATGGGTCGATGGAAAAGGGTCACTTGAGCGTTGCTAATATGCTAATCACCAGAATTACGGGCATTTCATAAATTTATCGGCAATAGCTATTGGTCGCAGCAGTGTGAGATAGCCGGCGTAGTAGAACACTCGAACAAAGTCGGGTATTGCAGCTAGTTATTTGCTATAGTCAAACTCACCAGAGCCAGACCTGTGCAAAACATTTGGCGAACTCGGTTTCCTAGTGATTTTCCTAGTTGATGATGCTTTGCTGGTGATGCTGTTCGCAGGTGAAGGAGCCCGTGGAGGCTTCAGTTTGTTGAGGTCATCAGTTGGAGATAAATCTGCGGATATTATTTACCTTGTTCTGCGAGAATAACAAATTTTATCGAAAGGATATACCAATTGGCGTGAACAGCTTTGGTGCGGGAATTTCGTAATTGGAGCCGTCTTTTTCGAACAGGTTCTTCGGTCGATGAATACTGATATTGTCCATTTTGGAGTCGATGTTCTGGAAAAATTATGATGATATTTCGTTTAAGAAGCTAATAATGGATATGCTCCACAATTGTGGTCCAAAAGGATCAGATATGAATCAATAAACGTAGTAGTCAAAAAAAGAGGAGCACATCTCTCGTGAGACTCGGATCCACTGCTGCCAATACGTTCCCTCGCAGAGTCTTGATTTCCTCCTGGAGATCGAGAGCGCGATGAAAGTCCTCGTCTTCTATTGCAGTGCGTTGTTCACTCTCGAGCTCAGCGATTTCTCCTCTAGCTTTCTGCAGCAACAGAGATCCGAACTGTGCCTGTGATGCCAGGCCAAAGTTTTCGTTCTAAAATATCAATTCTAAACCATTTTTATGGCTACGATGTACGATGGAGATTCACAATCCAACAAAATTCTAGTTTTAATGGAGTACATTAGCCAAGTGTAATATTTCTTGTTATTAGTCCTATCGGTCAAAAATTTCAAAGAAATTCCTGCATTTCCGTAAAGCACACTCCCTTGAATGTAACTTAGGCGAAGTTCTTCTTTTCTATTCTGAAGTGCTGGCTATGAAAAAAAAACCTGTAAGCGTATTTCTAGCCTAAAGTAGCTCAAAAGAAAGCTGGCCAATTTAAGCGTCTACAGCCGAATGTTTCATCTCCTTGTCAATCGTGATTTCTTTACCCAGTGACGTATCAATTGAGAAACTTCGAGTTATCCAAACTCCACGCATTTATCTTCGAATCATCCTGTATTCCTGCTTCTTCTATTTCTGAGTTAAGAATGATAACATTATAACCATGCGAAACTAGGTTAGCAAGTCAACTTTTACAATATGGGTAACATTGCATAGTTCGTATGCTAAACTAGCACGCTAAAGATGACTCTCATGAGTTGCTAAAGTTTCACGAATCGAGGCTCGTTTTCCCCTTCTATCGGAGATTGAGGACCCCTCGCCATTCGTTAGTTTCTCCCAAATTTGGTTTCGTTTTAAATGTATCAATGATATTGTGTCGAAAAAACCAGATCTCAGTGCACAACAGCTGCAATCAGCCACAGTATTACTTTGCTTTTAGCTTCGTTAAGGTTTGTACGGAAAGATCAGTTCCTCCCTTACCACGTATGACATATGGTCGTATTGAAGGCGAAGATGCGTACATACATGCGAAAGAAAAAGTTTTGATGACTAGTTTGTTGTAAACATGCGATGCAACACTTTTATGATTTTTGAAACCTTGGCTTTACCATATTTGAGCGTTTAAGAACGAGAAAGAAGTCGTAAATCAACGCATATACTAAGTTCGACCGGAAGTCTTGCACCATGTTTTAACAATCATAACATTATTGTTTTAGTTGGGACCTGGTCCGCCAAGTTTCATGGTTGAGAAGTGGTAGAACATTCTATCACATTCTACTGCCAGAGAATTTCAACACAACACCAAGAAATTATGGGTCGAAGAATACATGTTCGTGAAGACTTTAGGGCCAATCCAATAGCTCTTCAATAGCTCACCGCAGCACTTTTCCGTTTGTTTTTCTCGACTCGTTGCAGTAGCTCGTCGATTTCGGCCGTGAAACGTCCCTCGTCCTCTGCATCCACGCTATCCGCGGATCCATTTTGTGGAAAGAGAGCATGTTGCTCTCCATTAGAATCGTATCGACCGTAGATTTTTACTTCCACAAGTCCGACCTTGAATAACAGAGGCGTTCTCGGCGATTTTCTAGCACTAATTTCTTTTAATGATGTTGATCACAGCCGAGTTCACTTTTCCCAAGCTAGAGAGACCAGTGAAGTGATAAGAGCGTCTCACCTGTCGGAAGGGATTGAGAATGTCGTTGGCATGCGCTTTTTCTATGCGAAAAACAATAGCAGTACAAACGACATTGGTGTAGATCGTTTTGAGTTCGTTCTGTCCATCTGAATCCACCTTGAAGTCCACCACGCTGTAGAATATTTCCATGTGAGCAGATTTTTATCTTTGATCTGTTTCCAAGTTTATATGCATACATGGAGAGATTTTAAGACAATTGAAATTGTTTTTTTGGGGGGATGTCAGTTGAAAGACAGGTTTTCTCTTTTGTGTAAACATTCCAGATTTCTACCTGCATCATCGTACCAGCTAGCGTCGGTGGAAGAATAGCTTGAAGGTGATTAAAGTTTTAATGTGTAAAAATAAATCCACATTTCCTCATAATTGAGTTTCGGCTACTTTTACTCCCACACTTAGATTCGATTCGAGAAAGCACCATTAAGGGTTCCCTAATCCTCAGTGAACACTGTAATTTTTCATACCCTTCCATGGCAACGGGTTCTTTGGAAAGGTTTCCGAAGCATTGCTTAGTTCAATGGTCAACTACATGAGATACATTTATGCATTAAACTATTGAAGTTAAGCGAATTAGAACTAGTTCTTATTCTATGTCTAATCGAATTACTGAAGTGATTGCGTACAGATTTAGTTATAAATTAGGTCATGATTAGAGCAAATCCCGCCTATGATATAACCGCTCACCCCATCACTTTCTCAGCTTCGGTCTGTTCGTTTCCCTCCGTTGCGATCGTCACCTCTTGTGCTAGAAGTACATCAGTTTTCTCTTCTCAACGCTATTCTATCTGATGACTTGATTCGAACCACTCACGAATGAATTTGCTGTGAGCAACAATTTGAATCCTTTCCACCACGCTCTTTTGCTTTAGGATGAGGCGAAGTTTGATTGGGAACTTCTCGTCTCTGCAGAAAAAAAAGAACTTTTTCCAAATATTAGAATGAGAAAATTAATTCATTGACCATACCTTTGAGAAATCCATGGCTGCTTTGAGAGAATTTCAGGGTCCAGAATGTTGCCGTTCAACTCCGTCCTGAAGTCCAGGGTCCTGACCATGCTCCAGTGTATAGCCGTGAATTTGGCAGCGACTGCTGACGACTCCTAGCAACCCCGACCATCGACGTGGCATTGCTATCTCACTACGGGCCTGTTTTTAGGTGGGTGGACTTCCTTTAGTATTTCCATATGTGGATATGCTGTGCGAAAGGAAGGTAACATCAGGGCCCAAAATGTCTTTCTTACAATTAGTGAAATCGAGCATTTACATTAATACAGGCATAAACACCATTAGACATGAGGTTCAATTCGGTGCTTGTGTTGAGGTGATTTTCTTCCTTTTTTGTTGTGTTTTGTGAAGTTAATAGGCTTTGAAATAATACGAGAACTAAGCGCTGAATATGTTTAGGTTAAAATCTCCTTCCACCATGCGTTTGCTTGGTTAATTTTTGAGCTATGAAAACAGGAAAAAAAGTGGAGCGGAAATGCAAATGTGCCTCTGAAACGAGAAGTGTGAGAGGAAAGACGGGGATTTCAAGGAAGGAATTTCCATGCAATTTTGTACGGGAGTCAGTGTCGTGTTAGAACTACAGGTGTTTGCAATGAGCACAGCTTTGAGGAATTCAGCGAATAAGCGGTAGTGATTGACACTACTGGATAGGTAATAGGGCAATCACAATTCAAGGATCTAGGAGGAGTGGATTTGTAGGGAAGCTGCTAGCCACCACCGCTAGATTTTCGCGCTCATTTTTCGCATTGATTCGATATGTACAGTGTAGAGAGACAAACATTGCGTTGTTCTAAGGGTAAATGTGATCACCTTTCCCCTAGTTATGTTGTAATTCTCAACTTACGGCAGTGCACGAATGGTGCTAATAGAAATCGGATGTGTGGATTCGAAGAAACACCCTGTGGGAAAGCAGGGCATCTCTGGAAGCAGGAATTGTCCTCTATTCGGTAGTTTGTGGGCATGACTGTTAACCTACAACGCCTTGAGACCGCATGGATGCATTCCATGGTCTCAAGATTGCGGTTTATATTTGATAAGCATTTTGCAGTGTTCTCGTCCCTAAAAATTTACTGTTCGGGTTCTTCTGTCCATTTCTCTCCCTCACCCTCTACCCCTACTGAGATCAGCACTGTGAGGTAATTAAGGTGCACCCAGAATTTGTCGAGCTGTAAATAGCTTAGTGGAAATAAGTTTCAAACCCTAACTCATGTTTGCTTTACATTCAAAGGCTACGGCAAATGAGCACTCATAGAAGAAGCATTGTTTGTATGCAGTCGCGGCCTCCACAATGTTAGAGACTGCTGGATTTTTTGTGTGCTAGCACCATTAGTAAGTACCAAAATATGCTTGACTGCATACAGACGTTCGCATTACATAAAGGGAATGTGTTGTCTTTTGCTTGCAGTAGGCAGTAGGTTACGTTAACTATTATACTAGCACTTTGCATAACTCATGACTGATCCATGACTATTCTGGAAGATATTAGAAATATCATCAGAGCTGATTAGAGACCTTCTACGGGTTTGAAATGTCGACTTTTTGGAGTATCGATCGACCATTTCCACTATGATCTTCTTCGTGCATTCGTCTCGATGTGTAGAAGTTCACTTTTACTCTGAGGCTAATTATGACTTTGAGCAGAGCGGAGATGAGAGGGGTGGGGGGAATCACAGTCGGGAGGCGGCAATCGAGGGTAATGCTAGAACCACCATGGTACAATGGTTCTATGAGTTACTGGATAAATCGAAAGATTTCATTTCACGAAACATATCATGTAAGATGTTTTTTAGAAGAATTTTTATCTGAGGAGATATGACTCGCATCAAAAAAGAAAACAACCTGGATTGTATCAACGGGCAACGCATATGAAATAACACCGAGCACGTACGGCAGGAAATATAGGATACATATAACAAAGAAAGAAAGCAACACGTTTTCGGAGGGTAGATACCGCGAGACGTCTCGTACTCTAAGGCAACGATAGACCTTCGTCGTAGACTTGTGAAGAAATTCATACATCCCCATAGTGTATACACGACTAGCGTACTAGTGAACGGGCAGTGTTAAAAGAAATGCGAAAAGTGTATCAGTTAATAGATAGTTAGACATGGCTAGTGCTGGCAAAAAAAGAGAGGCAAAAAATGAGCGAATAAGGCACGATATGAGGTGATGAGTGAGAGAAAGGCTGGCTATGAAGAGCAGCTGACGCATTCGAGAGTAACAGGAAGCACTCCTTCGGTCACTACTGCTACTTCTCGTGCGCACGTTGACTCCATCGGCTCCGAAGTCATGGAACACTGAAAAATATTATTTAGCTCGTTTGTTCATCCACTAAACGGTGGCTATATTCTCTGTGAAGTATAGCAGCCTGCGTCGTCAAGGCGACACCGATTTTGATGCTTATCGATCATTTATTTCCGTGCACTAGCTGCCTCCGCGATGTCGCGCCCAAAATCGATACGCATTGAAGTCGATGTCGCTGGCGGCGCCGCTTGAGGGTTCTACCCTCGAAGTGGAGTATAGCGGCAGCATCTGAGGAATAAACCTACAGAGTGTTGTTGGCTGTTATATTGAGCCATGGTGCATCGTCGAGCATAACATGCCTGAGCGCACTCGCCAATGGACGTGACGCTCTCGGCGTGAGTGAAATCCGGCAGCAGCCGATCAGGCGTCACAGTCCGGATATTATATGTACACGCTGTAATACCGTAATTAAATCATCTGCCGTAGCATCAACGGACGATAAAATCCAGAAATATGTCGACTTACGGCTGCATTTGATGCAGGAAATAACGAAAGGATTAAGAGCAGCGTGTTGTGGAACGTAGTCAGCGTTGTTACCACACACATTAGCGTCCGACGTGAGCAGACACACACCGTTTGAAATGTTCCCAGAAGGGCTAGCAATAAATCCAGCGGTGGAACAGCCTCCCTGTAACGATCACCAATCTTCGCATGGAAAACTTACGGTATCTAACATTCATTCACAGGCGACATACCGCTTCGAAGCATTTCTTGGCACAATCCGCCGGTGTACGAGCGGGAACGTCGTTGGTGATGTTGAGGCGAGGAAGACTGCCAACAGGCAGTGTCTGGAACTCCAGGCGTCCGTCACATCTTGGTGAGACTCCTGGAAATGACAAGCATCCTATGTGCTTGAGCGACTGCTTGGTGTTGCGATTGGACAGCCCTTTCCTCTCCTAAGAGTTCCGTTAAACATTTCTCTCAACTGGTGACTAGTAATCGCAGAATTCTTTTCGAAAAGTGAAAGCTTTTCATGTTGAGCGCATGACTTCCCGTATTGCCATTTGAATACTGCGCTGGATCATTCAGAAATGCAATGCCTTTGTCCGCTGATGACAAATTTTTGGGATGTAAACGTTCACTTCATCTGTTAGCGCTGGAAGGGGAAACCTCCTCTTCCTTTTTCTAGCTGGCTTCTCGTAAGTGGCTTGCAATGGCGAAACAGTGTCTCCGCACCGTCAGTCCCATTTCCTACACATGAAATCTTACGTGCATGTTCGTTTTGTTTGGGGTAGGGAAGAAAGAACAATGCGGAGAACATTTCATGGAGAAAGTGAGAAAAGGGACGAAAATTAGCTAACAAGATGTAAGATGTAACGGGAAAAACAGGGGGCCAAAGGGGGCCAAAGACTTTCGGTTTACCGACTACATACTTTTTGTTGCACGACCTATGCACCACCGTGCTTGCAGACAATTCGAATCGCTCAGCGCTTTCCTCTTCCATGGCCCACCATGGATAAAAACACCACATACAGGAAGCTCCAAATGCCCGCAGTCAGGAGGGGCGTGGCCACGGCGCGGCTCCTTGGTCAGACACAGGCGCTCTCTATGCTGCCTCTGGCTTCTCTGACTCTGCAGACCACCAGTGGCAGCATACAGAGCGCCTGTGTCCCTGCCTAAAGCCGCGTCGTGGCCACGCCCTTCTTGACTGCGGACATTTGGAGCTTCCTGTATTTAACTTAAAGCTAAATATTATGTTGCATAGTCTGCTTTCGGGTTACATTTACTGATTTCATCTTTCGGAGACGCCTAGTCGTAAAATTATGGAAAAACATGCTTTTTCATCATTTGCTTCACTGGAGCTCTTTTACATCCCTCATAGATGGCAACGACAGAAGAAGTAAGGCATACCTTCATGTGCGGGGACAACGGTGTTGAGATCATCCATGTTGAATCCGTTGAGGTTTGTAATGTCTACCTGTTCTTTCTGCCCTATGAACGCCGCCGAATTTGGGTCTGGAACTGTTGTATTTTTGGAATATCATTCAGCCAGTGGATAAAAACATCACTTCTACGTAGTGCTCTAGGTAGCTTTCTAATTTGGATCAAACTAAAGAGTCAACAGTACTACGTTGGAAATTAAGGAACTGGTGTAAACAAGGTTTTGATATGAGGCGTTAGAATGATGGCAGTGTGACGCAGAAGCGAGAGTGCAGAAATTAAGTACTCATGAAGATAGCAGTGAGAGCAGTGAAGAATCGTGGTGTATATGTTTCAACTGAAGGAGTTATGTTAAGAAGCAATAAGTTTTTGAGGGCACAGGGTGGTTCTCCATAGTAGTGCTACTCGGTCATCATTATTCCATCGCGTAGAAGGTCACCACTATTCAGCCTGCTACAATTAGTAATTTGTTTGGCGTCGTTTTTGATCCTTAAGAGCTGCACGAGTGAGTTCCTATACTTTTCATAGTTTCTTAGTCACTTGGTGACACTCCATTGCACCCTTTTTCCAATGCTTTACGGTGCGCAAAGATCGAAGTTTCCAATGAATTAGTCCCCTTTGAAATTTTCCTTAACGTTCGCTTCGGCTTCGTAGAAAACAAACCATCGCCAAAGCAGAGACGATAATGATCTTGTGAGTTCACGCCAATAATATTAGCCCAGTGCGCTATCCAATGCTGCACGATACGGCAAAAACCGCGTCGCACCAGATTACAGCACGAGTCACTAAGACCAGGGCCCAGCAGATAGTAGATACAACATTGACCAGCAGAAATTAGCAAGGCACAGCCATTCTATAATATAGCAAGGCACAGCCATTCTATAATACAAGTGAGCGGACTAGCAGGATCCGGCGATGTGTTATAAATAATTACGCATGCTGCATACTCTGGTTATGATTAGGTGTTTCTCTCCCACCACTTGTGACGGGTTGCGCTGGAATCCTCGGTGAAGATGCATGCCCCATCATCAACTACCCACCGAAAAGGCCACACTTTTTGTGAGACGATCTTCAATTAAAAAACACTTCAGTTGGTGAAGAGGTAGTTCTGGTGACAATGTTCTGGTGAAGATTCAACAAAAACGAATGTTGCCACTCTGGGAAATACCTGGTCCTCTCTTGTCGCGCTTTATTCATGGAATTTATGCCTTCAAGGAACAGCGCATCAACACGCTTCCTTCAGAAATTTCCTTGGAAATCAGCGACGTCCAATCATCAAGCTCAACGACCGACGCGATTGGCAGCTGCCACAGCCCACAATCAGCCCCCATCATAGGTCTTCCCGGAGACAAGCTGGGCTTTGTAAAAGGTCAAAACAAAGCGGCTTCGTACCAAAGTCCGAGCAGAACAGGAAAATTGGGTTTTTGTTGGTTGTAAGGAAGGTACTAGTTCACAGAGGCGTAAAACGTCTCCGTGAAAGGAAACGGCCCTAGGGCGAGGGACCTAAGCGCAGGGGGAGGGTAGGTGGAGGCGGCTTAAGCCGTTTGGACAACAAAAAGTGTGCAATGGTACTTGTTTATCGTGTTTAGACATGGGTGATCGTGTGCAACGACGTATTCAGGCACGTATAACCTGGGTACGGCTTGATTTCCCTGTAGTTTGCAAACATTGCTCGACGGCCAAGACGTACGCCGCGATGCGACCTCGCCGCACACGTATGTGTCTCAAGTTCAGCTTGATCCTTCAAATTCGACGCATTGAATGACATCGATGGCCACCTCCTCGGAGTTGGTTGGCTGTGGTCGCATTTATCTGTCCTACTCAAGCTTAGGAAACTTATCCATTTCCCCGCAGAAACTCTCGATCCTTGTATGGCTGCAGCCGCGACGCGTGCATGAGTCGACCAATCACAGCTCAGCAGCGTACCTCATGTCACGCAGCCGCAAACATTGTCTAACTTTTTCAAATTTCTATTCTAGCCAGGGTAAAGCACGAGGTGCGATTTGGAGCTCCCAAATACGTACTCTCTTCTTGATCTGGCCTGGGCGTAAATCACGCCCATGATCTCACCATTCTTCGAGGTACACATCCTTGCATTGTAATGATCAATTAAACAGCTTTCATTATATTTTTTACTAGCATTCGGCCTTTCTCAATCTGCAATACAAATTCCATATTTCATAGATGAACATGTCAGTTTTAAGGAAACGTGTCTAACAAGTTTGAGCATGTTGAACATACTAAACAACATAAAAAAGAAGGGATGAGATTGCTAGGTGACTGAACTTGTTTGAACAGTCTTAGACATGTTTACCTGTTTTTACGTGAACTTTCGTGTTTTCACTCTCTGCTCCCTTTTCTCTCGCTCTGGACGCTTTCTGCGCATCTCTCTGCTACTTCTGAATAGTGTATTACTTCTGAATACTCCACCACAGGGCAGGTGCGATGAAGGTGCGATACACGCACCTTCTCCTACCCTGCGGTGGAATCTACAGTAATCTGTTGCGCAATGGAGCGCGGAATCGCAAAGCAGCGCGAAATAGCTTCATGGGGTGTTTCAACTGATTTTTGGTGCAATTCTTACAATATTGGACCAATCTAACGTGCGCGACTTGTATAAATGGAGTGAAACTTAGAAAATTTACTGTGATCGTTCTGCTGTGGAGAGCAATTACATACTACTTTCACTAATTACTGCGTCTTATTACTACATATTACTCTGTGTTGCTGTACCGATTTACTGACAGAGATGGGGAATTTTCGAAGTAACAGCAGAGATCGTAGTGGTGTGCAACATCTCATCCATAGTTCAAATTCAAAAAATGTGCTAGGGCGTTGGCGGCATTCCGTTCATGATGCTTCCTGAATAGAAGCCGTCGGCCATTCTGCCGAAGTCAGTGCGTACGTATACGTACGTATAGGAGTAGCAGGAAGAGAACCAATCATAAAGAAAAAACACATCGTACCCCCCCCCCCTTGCTTTTTCGCTTTGCTCCCCTAGACACGTAGGGGTGGTTTAGAATGTAGCACCTGTGCTTTACCCTAATTCTAGCCCTAAGGTATTAACGTAATACAACATAGTTGTAGTTGCCGTACAATGATGAAGTGCGCTCACAGTGGGCACTAGTGGTGCTGCGTTTTCCAAGGACTTGAGAAATTAGGAAAGAAAAGTTGGGCATTGCTTGCAAACTGAAAGAAAATCATGCTCTACCATGTTTATACATGCCTGAACACTTCGTTGGATATTTTTTGTTGTCCAAACGGCTAAAGCCGGTGGAGGCAGCACAGGGACTCGTTGGTTATTGGAGACGCAGACAGCGTCAGGGCTCGCGGAGTGCGAGAAGCTCTGGTGATAGTTGGGGAACGTATCTCGTGCAGCCCTATTCAATAGAGTGCCAAAGTAGTACGCGTCCGGGCGCATCAAACCCCAGCTGTGTCGCAACTGGGTTGTTCGCAGTTGTGAAAGGATGCCTACCAGTGCATCAAGTTTGAGTCAGGATTGTTGCGATCATACACTGCTTTGTATCAGTTGCATAGCGTTGCCACTAGCTAAGTTTTTTTTTTTAAATCTTGGATAGCACCATACCTGTCATTTGTCCCACACCTATATTGAAATTTGCGACTCATTCCTTAGAGCTAATTTCCATATCGTAATGGTGGAGGGGGAAGGGGGGGGAGGGGGGTGAGTATAACATTTCTGAGACTGCGAGATATTCACCTCTCCATGTTACCGTCTTTATTATGTCACTCAAGCAGTCATTGAATTTGTCACCGATACAGTGTTTGAAAAGCATCACTTTTGTGTTTAGATTTTTCACGGGACCTACTGCAGCTGAGCCGCCAGAAAGCTGCGACATGTTGTCCCAGCAAAGTTAATAAGGTTTGTCTAACATTGCTAATTCGTACCATTACAACAGTGTACTTGTTGGTTTTTCGGACTGGAAGACCGCTGCTAAAGCATTCCTCTGAGGTCATGCTGAATGACGATCAAGAAATGTCTGACTACAAGGATAACAGGAGGGGGTAAGGAGAAAGGTGAGTGGTTGAGTATGAGATGAGCCAGTGAGAGCTTGCTAACATAGTTGAGGCAAAAATAGAAATAAAGCAAATCTCGCGATGGGAATCGTGGAACATCATGGCAACATTAGAGCAGCTTTAATGAGCAAGCGCTTAGAGCAATGTGCAAGTGAAAAACTCGAATAGTGGAGTGTGGAGGATCTTGTTTAGTATCGTTAGTACGTACCACACTTGATACAATCCAATCTGACGACTTGCTGAATGCCGGCGAATCGCCAGGATGTTGTGCGTTTCACGTTAGAATCGCATTCGGAGGCAGTGGCGTTGTTGTATCGCATCAGGCAGACAGGGCGAGGGAACCTAGTGAAAGCTGCGAGGGTGCAGCCTGTTTCGTAGCAGATCCTTGCACAGTGCTGCAGCGAATAAACGACGGCGTCGGCGTCGAACTTCGTTGTGAGATCAGTGAGCTCGCTGGCCACGAATCGAAGGCGTCGAGAAGAGCAATCTGCACCAGTTACATACGAACACATCTTCCCAACACTTTAAAGCCAACACATAAGCGAAAGCAAAAAAGGCTTAACCGTGAAAATCCATGACATAGCCAGGAAAATACTTGGTTTTTGAATTTCCGAGGCAATAGCAAAAATGTTAGACTGACAAATATTGAAGCGCACATTGATGGCAGCAACTGAGCTTTTTGATTGCACGATTACGAACAGCGTTCGCAACCGGTTGTATACACGGTGTCATTCGCATAGCATCTTTTCAGTAGAGTATTTCTGCTTGAACGAAATGCGGCACATTGAAGCAATCATAAGCTGATTACTTATAAAGTTCATTAATCTACCATTACTGCTGCTATCCAAGCGATCGCAAAAGCTGTTAACGCGACGCTCGCAGTTCTTTCAGGTAACTATAGTGGAACTAAGTGAATATAGTACCGCAACAATGCTGCTTAATTTCTCGTAGTCTGCTGCTGTAAAGGAATGTCGCGATTTCAGCAACTGAGGTTGCGCGATCGTGATTTTGGCGTGTTTCGATTAATGGGGCACTTTGCTGATGCTGTCGTTACCCCACAATCAATCAGGGTGGCCGAAAATTACCTATGCACTACCCTTAAACCTTAGAGAGAGTAATCTTGAGATCGGATTTCATGAACAGTTTGTGGACCCCTTGCTGATTAGTACTTATCGAGCAGCTTTCGTATTTTTGTTGAAAATTTTAGCTCTTGGACGCATGCGCTCAAGAGCTAGAAGACTCCATGGTCCAATTCTGGCTAGCAGAATTAACATTCTATTTTGTGTCACTATTCCTGCACAACAGGATCGTTCAAGACCACATTATTGATTTGAACTGAGCAGGTCCTGCACTATAGCAGTAACTAGGCTAAAAAGTTCGATGTGTTTGGAAACGATGTTGACTAGGGCGATTCTCAGTGCCTAATTGATGCCTAAAGTTCGGCAAGATTGCGTTTGGAAATCCTTTTTTTCAGTGAGCTGGAGCAGGGAAATTAAGGCCCCAACATCCATAAAATTTTATTCGATTTGGGGTATTTGCACGGGTAATTCTCGGCCACCCGTTTCATTAAAATCACTGTCATCATACTGTCGCCAAAGAAAAAGCAATTCTCCTTGGAAACTATATCAGCTATTGTGGTTGGACTGTATCGCAAAGATTCAAGTATGCTTGATTTATGCACTTTGATTACTTAAGTGGGGACCTGACAAGTACTATGCAGATAGTCTCCCACTAGAAATGCTCAATAGAAACTCAACTGTTAAAGTTTCTGATTACAGCTGAGGATGTGCGGCCGTGGCGAGGAAAAAGTGGCCTCAAAGCCCATACTTATTAGGATCCTTGCTCTTCAGCTGCTAACGCCTTCATATATGTATTATAGCATTGGAGTCAAGAGCTTCGTGCTCGAGACATTTCTATTCAATAAAATGAGATGTCACTGCCAGTCACCTACCTCGTATTTGCTCTACTTGCTTGGGAAGGTACTTCTTCAGCTCACCTGGAAATTCACGAAAATAGAGAATAGCACATCTTCTTGCGATCAATCATGAAAACTAAGAACTCACCCAATTTTTTGTTCGCTTCATCCGTTACCTCAACCTGGTGTCGTGGAGGACCGAAAATAGCATTGAGACCACCACCAGCAATAGCGTCTATCAAATCTTGTACGGCCTGTACAGGTGGTTCAGTGGTGGAGCTTGCACTTCCTGAGCAAGTAAGACAATAAGCATCATATTGTCACCTTCGCCTAAGCGATATTATCGGGAACGCGCTGTATAAATATGTATTATGGATAAAAGCTGTACTCCGTCTGGGATTTACCACGCTCTGACCACTATCCACAATTGCGAGAGAGTGGGTGTAAATTTTTTCGAAGTGGCCCTTTTTGGAGGTTCGATAGCTGAGCTGGACAGGAGAAGAGGATAGTTCACAGGGTGACCCAAAAGTCTTTGGTGAGTGGTCCTGATGATTTGTGATCATGACGTGCAGCAGCGTGATTTTTAGCTTTCGTTTTTGAATCATTCAATGGGTAGTTCCTAATTGTATCTCGCAGAACCGTCCCACAAGATCTACTAAGCAGAGTGATAAAGACCATTTTCTGAACTGATCGGTTGTTTCGGCGCGCTGCTTTCAAGTTGTTTCATGGAGGCATACGATGTTTCTCACCTAACAGAAGGTAAGCAAAGCGAGCGGCTGTGTGCCACAGGAGGGTACGAGGTCAGTAAGCGAACCTGCTATCAACTTTGGAGGACCCCCAGAAGATATTAGTTGAATTGATAGTTATTTTGAAAGAAGTCGTGAATCAAACCAATAGTCTTTGAATTTTACCAGACTGAGTGAGGATCAGCGCAGAAATCTAAGTTCTGAAGATTGCAGAGGATTAATCTCCCACACCTTCTAATTCACAGCGGTACCAGACGATTTGTGAAGGAGAGATATTATGTGCACATATCAAAATAGTTTCGGTAGAGAGGACCATGAGCCCAAGCTATCGTCTAAATCGTTGACCTTCTGGTAGGCTGAATTCAAACTCCAGCCTGGGGTATGGGAATTCTGAACGTTAAGGTCCCACTGGTATTTACACCCTGGTTTTCGCTCTAAAAAACTCTCCTTTGAGTGAAACATAGGAGGAAAGCGCTGAGGAGATGCTGTTGTGTGTGCACAAAACTACTGTGATGTGTTTTGGCTTCCTAGCACCAACAAGAACGGGACTTCCGCGATTTCAGTATCAATTTTTCATTATTCGTTCCTTCACTAAATCGCCGCTGTAGTGATTATTCTTCCTCATTATGCAGTGTTCCTGCAACACTTGAAATTCGGCCAACCTGTAACTGACGTGTGTGAAAAGCGAAAGTAGATTGTCTTACAGCAAAGTTTTGCATGGATTCTTTTTGGCTCACTTCCAAAAAAGAAGTTAGTGACTTTCTTTGCTTTTTTGCCACTCTTTAATTGTTCGTTGTTGGTTTCCACCGTTTTCCCTAGCAACATGTATCGAATATGGCCTGATAGCGTGCTATTCTGTCGAATTCATTCCAGCACGAATAGAATTCGCTCAATACAGATATTGCGCGCCCCAACACGTGGGATACGCGCACTTTTGGACGTGTGGGCTTGACCGGAAGGGTACGTCGTCCATCGTAGCAGTAGTTTTCCCTTTCCACATAAAACCTTAAGTGGCTTTCATACATTTGCTGCGGCGGCAGTCGCCCATGGTTAAGCATAGGCCGGCGACGTCGCCGCGACAAGAGCTTGTTTACTTTTTTGCCGCGGCGCCGTTCGGCGACGTCGCCCAGCGACAAGCGGCAAGGAATGGTCGAGGGGGTATTTTGTCGCTGGGCGACGTTTGCAGCGGCGCCGCCGCCGCGACGTCGCCGGCCTATGCTTAACCATGGGCGACTGCCGCCGCGGCAAATGTATGAAAGCCACTTTCGGTAGATGCCAGTTTTATCGCTTGTACCGCGTCAATTCAACTTTAATTGTTTTTTAAGGTTAGATATAGAAAACTATGTATCGTATTTATAGCGAATGAGCACTTATATGGTATGAACCTTTAATGTTGTTAATGTTAATATTTAATGTTTAATGCTCTGACTTCTCCTTTCTTTGCGCAGATGCTATCAATTGAGGTGAGTATGATTAGGTTTTGAGCTATACTTTTTGCCACTACCACTCCAATTGTTTTTTTAGATGTTCTTCCTTAAGGCATTCGCAACAGTATGAAAGCGCGGCATGCCGCTCGGCGGCAACTTTTGCCGCGCACCCACTTTTGCCGCGGCGGCGGCACCGCCGCCGCGGCAAATGTATGAAAGCCCCTTTAGGCGATTCGACATGAATTGTCCTTTTGCATCTAATTTTTGAAAGATCGCTCCATCTTTATTGTTTTTTCGCCCGTCACTGTTGACT
This sequence comes from Ancylostoma caninum, assembly GCA_037903475.1. NCBI lineage: Eukaryota > Metazoa > Nematoda > Chromadorea > Rhabditida > Ancylostomatidae > Ancylostoma > Ancylostoma caninum. The sequence goes on along the minus strand of JBAJFG010000152.1, from coordinate 242,058 downwards.
TTTTCTAATTTCACTGTTCTTTCACTGGGCCCGATAAGAAAAAACCAAACTGAGAAGTATTAGAAGAGGTCTGCTTTGCCCGAAACGTGTATGATACACTTTTATATCTGTTAATGCTTTACTACAAATGATTTCATGTTTTGAATACCTGTCAAAATGTGACAATAGGTAGGGCGTGCTGAGCGGTCGCGTATGTAGTCACGAACGCTATAAAAACAGAGTTGAGTGTCTATGCACAAAGTTGCAATTTCTACGCAATGCAGCAAGGGCCCAAAATCCCATTTTATGTACAATGAAGGCACTCAGTTTTGCACTGCAGACGAAAAAGGGCTGGCCGACGCAAAACTAGTGCGACAAGGAAGAGCATCTGAAGTGTGGGATTTCTTGCATAGCAGATCGAGATGTGTGTTGTTGCTGTTGTGTTCTAAACTAGTAAACTAAGACATCCATAGCATATGGTACTTGTGACAAAGCGATAAACAGCAGTCTTTCGCGATGATGCTCAAAAAAAAACCATGGCACACAGGTGTTCTTTCGCGCCGCACTATAGATGCATCGTGGCCTTCCTTCGTTTGCTGTGTAACCCGTCACGGTATGCCAGATTCCGCGTATTTTATGCTTCTGTTTTCTTTCCAATTTTTGTTCTATTGTATTCTCTGGTGAGATGGACTATAGCTGCTCATAAAGCGGTGTTGTAAAAGAGCATTGCTTCTGCTCCATATGTAGAATCTCTAGTGGAACTTCCTTTCAAATATAGCAACGATCTGAAGCTTTTTGGCAAAATCACATGGAGGGAATCGGATGACAATTCGAACCTCTGTTGACGCAATCAGTTGAATGGTTTTGCGCACTAACAACCGATTCGAAAAGCGACGGAGTTCTCCAGTAATTTATACAAAACAGGGGTGGTAGTAAACCTCCTGGAACGACGATGAAACGATGAGCAGAAGGTCGCGGTGAACTGTCAGCTCTGGTTTGCAACCATGAACTAGCTAGGAGCTAACTGACAACGAAAATGGGAGTCATCGATGGTCTCCTGCAGAAGGTCATCGTGATCGAGACAGGAGGAACGTCGATCAGCTGGGTGTACCCGGAAATGCGTCTTCATCGAAAAGGAGTCGGTGCACACTCGACTGGCTACGATGATGAACTCGAACCGTGAGCAAAAAGTACTGCGGAGGACTTCTTCGCAAAACGACGAGATCGCCGTCTGCCTCTCGCGCGCCGCACACTCTTTCGCTTCCCGTGTCTTCGTCGTTTCATACTTGCAGCAAGTTCAGCGTGACGATGAGCTCATAGTTCGATTTCGAACTGTGAATTTACCTGTAAGTATGGTCCCCGTTTCGTCATAGTATTTAAGCATCATACTTGAAGAACCATATTCGTTCCAATGAGGCTCACATTACTCTCCCGCAATTCCCCACAAGCTGAGAGTTAGCTGTCAGTTAATGTTCATCGTTGCCTGACAGTTTCAGTAGGTTTACTACCACCCCAGGTAAATCATATAAATCTATAGTTAGGAACTGTGTGATTGTAGGCATAGGAGACTCTAATTGTCATGGCCAACTCGCATTCACCACACTACAGATTCCATTGGGAGATATGGGCAGTGATTTCGACGGAATGTGCGGATGAGCAGACAATGTGTGAAGGGGCAGATAGTGTTGCGCTTGCCAATGGGTTTGGACCACTGAATTCCTCCATATCGGTAAAGGCGGATTCATAAGTGAATGCTCATGTGCAGCGATAACTTTGAACTGAAAAGTTGCAGCTGCACATCGATGGAGACAATTTTTTACTAATATTGTTTTGATCGTTCCTATGCTTGCACTGAAAAGCGCCAAGGAAAGCAATCGAAAAATTGTATCTATCGAGGAAGATGAAACGAACTTTCTACATTTCCATAAAGTGGAAAATTCTCTCCTTGAATGTGATGAAAATTTATTTGCAAGAGTTGCCATGTAAGCACCTTCGATTATGGCATTGATATAGATTTTTCCCAGTTTAAACTTTAGAAGATGTCAGGAGTAGTGATGGATGAAATTAAGAATTTAGTTTTAGTTTTTCTCTAGTTTTTCAGTAATAAAAATATGCTTTTATAGACGAAGAATTCTCCGATTGAGTAAAGTTAACAGTTCGGAAGGATAGCAGCATGTACCTGCTGATGTAGTTGGAACAGTTGATTCAAGCTCTTTCGCCGTCACCGCATCCTCGTAGTCTAGCTGCTTTGGCGACTCCTGCAGGTATGAATATAATGACAATTGAAGGGATTTGTTAACTGCAAATTAATTGGTTTGTTTATCTTTAGATAGCTAATTCATCATGAGAAAACATTCCACGACCTATAGACAGAGAGCGAAGCTTTTCGTACAGGTGAACACATACCAATAGAATATTCTTACCGTCTTTTCAGATTCTTCTTCGTCCTCGCCGCTCTCACGAATTGTATCTGGCTCTGAGCCTGGCACAAAGCCTACGTTGATGGGCAGATTAGATTTATGAGGTTGTTCGACAAGTGTGCGATTGATTATTGAGTCCTCCTCTTCGTTGCTTCCCTCCAGGGTTGAATCTGCAAACAAAATCCTATACATCTCTGGCGGTGGATCCAGGCTGTAGGGAGGGATGAGGGGGATTTTTTACCCTCTGTAACGATACTTCGATTCAGTGGCACACAGCTCTTACCTGTGTTAGCTGTCAACATTTTTTGACGAAAAAATCCACGATAAAAGAAAACTTCTCTAAATCCTTTGCTGACACCTCATTGAAAATTGTGACACAAACTTTCTATCGGGGTGAAAAAGAGAGAAATTACCTATAGTTGTGGAGGAATGACGATTCTCTCCAGCTTTCAAGGTGACGAATGAAGGCTCTGTGGTTGTGTCGGCAGAACCTGTTGTGAAGTGGTGACCAACAACATTTGTGACGGCTCCTGTTTCTTCCTGAGTAATGGATGACATGGTAGCACTACTCGTATTCTCGTCCGTGCTCGCTTCCATCTTTGGCACCTTGTTGCTTTCTACAGGTTCCTCGCCACTGGCTTCAAATGGAGAAGCTGTTGTCTGCTCAGCGATTCCTGATGTCTTTCCTGGCTCCCCACTCACTTCGGTCACAAAATCTTCTGGTTGAGGTGCAGGCGTTATTGTGGGAATTTCCTCAGCTCCCGCTGCAGATGAGGGAGCAATTGATGAGGTGTCACCAGATACTGGTGTTGTTTCTGTACCGGTATTTCCTCCTAAGACGACAGTTGACGCAGTGACAGCGCTTTCGTCCATGCTTGCTCCAACCTTTGGCAACTTGTTGCTCTCTACCGGTTCTTCACCGCTAGCCTCAACTGGAGATGTTGTTGTCTGCTCAGCGTTTCCTGATGTCGTTCCCGGCTCCCCACTCACTTCGGTCACAAAACCTGGCTGAGATGAAGCACTTGTCGTGGGAGCTTCTGAGCCTGTCTCTGATGGAGGAGCGGTTGCTAAGGTCTCGCCGGAAACTGTTGTTGTTTGAGCTCCTGTCGTTTCTTCTCCAGGGACAGTTGACACCGTGGCAGTGGTTGTGCTCTCATCCATGCTAGCCTCCACCTTCGGCAACTTGTTGCTCTCTACCGGTTCTTCACCGCTAGCCTCAACTGGAGATGTTGTTGTCTGCTCAGCGTTTCCTGATGTCGTTCCCGGCTCCCCACTCACTTCGGTCACGAAACCTGGCTGAGATGAAGCACTTGTCGTGGGAGCTTCTGAGCCTGTCTCTGATGGAGGAGCAGTTGCTGAGGTCTCACCGGGAGCTGGTGTTGGGGATTCGCCGGAAACTGTTGTTGTTTGAGCTCCTGTCGTTTCTTCTCCAGGGACAGTTGACACCGTGGCAGTGGTTGTGCTCTCATCCATGCTAGCCTCCACCTTCGGCAACTTGTTGCTCTCTACCGGTTCTTCACCGCTAGCCTCAACTGGAGATGTTGTTGTCTGCTCAGCGTTTCCTGATGTCGTTCCCGGCTCCCCACTCACTTCGGTCACAAAACCTGGCTGAGATGAAGCACTTGTCGTGGGAGCTTCTGAGCCTGTCTCTGATGGAGGAGCAGTTGCTGAGGTCTCACCGGGAGCTGATGTTGGGGATTCGCCGGAAACTGTTGTTGTTTGAGCTCCTGTCGTTTCTTCTCCAGGGACCGTTGACACCGTGGCAGTGGTTGTGCTCTCATCCATGCTAGCCTCCACCTTTGGCAATTTGTTGCTCTCTACCGGTTCTTCACCGCTAGCCTCAACTGGAGATGTTGTTGTCTGCTCAACGTTTCCTGATGTCGTTCCCGGCTCCCCACTCACTTCGGTCACAAAACCTGGCTGAGATGAAGCACTTGTCGTGGGAGCTTCTGAGCCTGTCTCTGATGGAGGAGCAGTTGCTAAGGTCTCGCCGGAAACTGTTGTTGTTTGAGCTCCTGTCGTTTCTTCTCCAGGGACAGTTGACACCGTGGCAGTGGTTGTGCTCTCATCCATGCTAGCCTCCACCTTTGGCAACTTGTTGCTCTGTACCGGTTCTTCACCGCTAGCCTCAACTGGAGATGTTGTTGTCTGCTCAGCGTTTCCTGATGTCGTTCCCGGCTCCCCACTCACTTCGGTCACAAAACCTGGCTGAGATGAAGCACTTGTCGTGGGAGCTTCTGAGCCTGTCTCTGATGGAGGAGCAGTTGCTGAGGTCTCACCGGGAGCTGGTGTTGGGGATTCGCCGGAAACTGTTGTTGTTTGAGCTCCTGTCGTTTCTTCTCCAGGGACCGTTGACACCGTGGCAGTAGTTGTGCTCTCATCCATGCTAGCCTCCACCTTTGGCAACTTGTTGCTCTGTACCGGTTCTTCACCGCTAGCCTCAACTGGAGATGTTGTTGTCTGCTCAGCGTTTCCTGATGTCGTTCCCGGCTCCCCACTCACTTCGGTCACAAAACCTGGCTGAGATGAAGCACTTGTCGTGGGAGCTTCTGAGCCTGTCTCTGATGGAGGAGCAGTTGCTGAGGTCTCACCGGGAGCTGATGTTGGGGATTCGCCGGAAACTGTTGTTGTTTGAGCTCCTGTCGTTTCTTCTCCAGGGACCGTTGACACCGTGGCAGTGGTTGTGCTCTCATCCATGCTAGCCTCCACCTTCGGCAACTTGTTGCTCTCTACCGGTTCTTCACCGCTAGCCTCAACTGGAGATGTTGTTGTCTGCTCAGCGTTTCCTGATGTCGTTCCCGGCTCCCCACTCACTTCGGTCACAAAACCTGGCTGAGATGAAGCACTTGTCGTGGGAGCTTCTGAGCCTGTCTCTGATGGAGGAGCGGTTGCTAAGGTCTCGCCGGAAACTGTTGTTGTTTGAGCTCCTGTCGTTTCTTCTCCAGGGACAGTTGACACCGTGGCAGTGGTTGTGCTCTCATCCATGCTAGCCTCCACCTTTGGCAACTTGTTGCTCTGTACCGGTTCTTCACCGCTAGCCTCAACTGGAGATGTTGTTGTCTGCTCAGCGTTTCCTGATGTCGTTCCCGGCTCCCCACTCACTTCGGTCACAAAACCTGGCTGAGATGAAGCACTTGTCGTGGGAGCTTCTGAGCCTGTCTCTGATGGAGGAGCAGTTGCTGAGGTCTCACCGGGAGCTGGTGTTGGGGATTCGCCGGAAACTGTTGTTGTTTGAGCTCCTGTCGTTTCTTCTCCAGGGACCGTTGACACCGTGGCAGTAGTTGTGCTCTCATCCATGCTAGCCTCCACCTTTGGCAACTTGTTGCTCTGTACCGGTTCTTCACCGCTAGCCTCAACTGGGGATGTTGTTGTCTGCTCAGCGTTTCCTGATGTCGTTCCCGGCTCCCCACTCACTTCGGTCACAAAACCTGGCTGAGATGAAGCACTTGTCGTGGGAGCTTCTGAGCCTGTCTCTGATGGAGGAGCGGTTGCTAAGGTCTCGCCGGAAACTGTTGTTGTTTGAGCTCCTGTCGTTTCTTCTCCAGGGACAGTTGACACCGTGGCAGTGGTTGTGCTCTCATCCATGCTAGCCTCCACCTTCGGCAACTTGTTGCTCTCTACCGGTTCTTCACCGCTAGCCTCAACTGGAGATGTTGTTGTCTGCTCAGCGTTTCCTGATGTCGTTCCCGGCTCCCCACTCACTTCGGTCACAAAACCTGGCTGAGATGAAGCACTTGTCGTGGGAGCTTCTGAGCCTGTCTCTGATGGAGGAGCAGTTGCTGAGGTCTCACCGGGAGCTGGTGTTGGGGATTCGCCGGAAACTGTTGTTGTTTGAGCTCCTGTCGTTTCTTCTCCAGGGACAGTTGACACCGTGGCAGTGGTTGTGCTCTCATCCATGCTAGCCTCCACCTTCGGCAACTTGTTGCTCTCTACCGGTTCTTCACCGCTAGCCTCAACTGGAGATGTTGTTGTCTGCTCAGCGTTTCCTGATGTCGTTCCCGGCTCCCCACTCACTTCGGTCACAAAACCTGGCTGAGATGAAGCACTTGTCGTGGGAGCTTCTGAGCCTGTCTCTGATGGAGGAGCGGTTGCTAAGGTCTCGCCGGAAACTGTTGTTGTTTGAGCTCCTGTCGTTTCTTCTCCAGGGACAGTTGACACCGTGGCAGTGGTTGTGCTCTCATCCATGCTAGCCTCCACCTTTGGCAACTTGTTGCTCTGTACCGGTTCTTCACCGCTAGCCTCAACTGGAGATGTTGTTGTCTGCTCAGCGTTTCCTGATGTCGTTCCCGGCTCCCCACTCACTTCGGTCACAAAACCTGGCTGAGATGAAGCACTTGTCGTGGGAGCTTCTGAGCCTGTCTCTGATGGAGGAGCAGTTGCTGAGGTCTCACCGGGAGCTGGTGTTGGGGATTCGCCGGAAACTGTTGTTGTTTGAGCTCCTGTCGTTTCTTCTCCAGGGACCGTTGACACCGTGGCAGTAGTTGTGCTCTCATCCATGCTAGCCTCCACCTTTGGCAACTTGTTGCTCTGTACCGGTTCTTCACCGCTAGCCTCAACTGGAGATGTTGTTGTCTGCTCAGCGTTTCCTGATGTCGTTCCCGGCTCCCCACTCACTTCGGTCACAAAACCTGGCTGAGATGAAGCACTTGTCGTGGGAGCTTCTGAGCCTGTCTCTGATGGAGGAGCGGTTGCTAAGGTCTCGCCGGAAACTGTTGTTGTTTGAGCTCCTGTCGTTTCTTCTCCAGGGACAGTTGACACCGTGGCAGTGGTTGTGCTCTCATCCATGCTAGCCTCCACCTTCGGCAACTTGTTGCTCTCTACCGGTTCTTCACCGCTAGCCTCAACTGGAGATGTTGTTGTCTGCTCAGCGTTTCCTGATGTCGTTCCCGGCTCCCCACTCACTTCGGTCACGAAACCTGGCTGAGATGAAGCACTTGTCGTGGGAGCTTCTGAGCCTGTCTCTGATGGAGGAGCAGTTGCTGAGGTCTCACCGGGAGCTGGTGTTGGGGATTCGCCGGAAACTGTTGTTGTTTGAGCTCCTGTCGTTTCTTCTCCAGGGACAGTTGACACCGTGGCAGTGGTTGTGCTCTCATCCATGCTAGCCTCCACCTTCGGCAACTTGTTGCTCTCTACCGGTTCTTCACCGCTAGCCTCAACTGGAGATGTTGTTGTCTGCTCAGCGTTTCCTGATGTCGTTCCCGGCTCCCCACTCACTTCGGTCACAAAACCTGGCTGAGATGAAGCACTTGTCGTGGGAGCTTCTGAGCCTGTCTCTGATGGAGGAGCAGTTGCTGAGGTCTCACCGGGAGCTGGTGTTGGGGATTCGCCGGAAACTGTTGTTGTTTGAGCTCCTGTCGTTTCTTCTCCAGGGACAGTTGACACCGTGGCAGTGGTTGTGCTCTCATCCATGCTAGCCTCCACCTTCGGCAACTTGTTGCTCTCTACCGGTTCTTCACCGCTAGCCTCAACTGGAGATGTTGTTGTCTGCTCAGCGTTTCCTGATGTCGTTCCCGGCTCCCCACTCACTTCGGTCACAAAACCTGGCTGAGATGAAGCACTTGTCGTGGGAGCTTCTGAGCCTGTCTCTGATGAAGGAGCAGTTGCTGAGGTCTCACCGGGAGCTGATGTTGGGGATTCGCCGGAAACTGTTGTTGTTTGAGCTCCTGTCGTTTCTTCTCCAGGGACCGTTGACACCGTGGCAGTGGTTGTGCTCTCATCCATGCTAGCCTCCACCTTTGGCAACTTGTTGCTCTCTACCGGTTCTTCACCGCTAGCCTCAACTGGAGATGTTGTTGTCTGCTCAACGTTTCCTGATGTCGTTCCCGGCTCCCCACTCACTTCGGTCACAAAACCTGGCTGAGATGAAGCACTTGTTGTGGGAGCTTCTGAGCCTGTCTCTGATGGAGGAGCAGTTGCTGAGGTCTCACCGGGAGCTGGTGTTGGGGATTCGCCGGAAACTGTTGTTGTTTGAGCTCCTGTCGTTTCTTCTCCAGGGACAGTTGACACCGTGGCAGTGGTTGTGCTCTCATCCATGCTAGCCTCCACCTTTGGCAACTTGTTGCTCTCTACCGGTTCTTCACCGCTAGCCTCAACTGGAGATGTTGTTGTCTGCTCAACGTTTCCTGATGTCGTTCCCGGCTCCCCACTCACTTCGGTCACAAAACCTGGCTGAGATGAAGCACTTGTTGTGGGAGCTTCTGAGCCTGTCTCTGATGGAGGAGCAGTTGCTGAGGTCTCACCGGGAGCTGATGTTGGGGATTCGCCGGAAACTGTTGTTGTTTGAGCTCCTGTCGTTTCTTCTCCAGGGACCGTTGACACCGTGGCAGTGGTTGTGCTCTCATCCATGCTAGCCTCCACCTTTGGCAACTTGTTGCTCTCTACCGGTTCTTCACCGCTAGCCTCAACTGGAGATGTTGTTGTCTGCTCAGCGTTTCCTGATGTCGTTCCCGGCTCCCCACTCACTTCGGTCACAAAACCTGGCTGAGATGAAGCACTTGTTGTGGGAGCTTCTGAGCCTGTCTCTGATGGAGGAGCAGTTGCTGAGGTCTCACCGGGAGCTGATGTTGGGGATTCGCCGGAAACTGTTGTTGTTTGAGCTCCTGTCGTTTCTTCTCCAGGGACCGTTGACACCGTGGCAGTGGTTGTGCTCTCATCCATGCTAGCCTCCACCTTTGGCAACTTGTTGCTCTCTACCGGTTCTTCACCGCTAGCCTCAACTGGAGATGTTGTTGTCTGCTCAGCGTTTCCTGATGTCGTTCCCGGCTCCCCACTCACTTCGGTCACAAAACCTGGCTGAGATGAAGCACTTGTCGTGGGAGCTTCTGAGCCTGTCTCTGATGGAGGAGCAGTTGCTGAGGTCTCACCGGGAGCTGATGTTGGGGATTCGCCGGAAACTGTTGTTGTTTGAGCTCCTGTCGTTTCTTCTCCAGGGACCGTTGACACCGTGGCAGTGGTTGTGCTCTCATCCATGCTAGCCTCCACCTTTGGCAATTTGTTGCTCTCTACCGGTTCTTCACCGCTAGCCTCAACTGGAGATGTTGTTGTCTGCTCAACGTTTCCTGATGTCGTTCCCGGCTCCCCACTCACTTCGGTCACAAAACCTGGCTGAGATGAAGCACTTGTCGTGGGAGCTTCTGAGCCTGTCTCTGATGGAGGAGCAGTTGCTGAGGTCTCACCGGGAGCTGATGTTGGGGATTCGCCGGAAACTGTTGTTGTTTGAGCTCCTGTCGTTTCTTCTCCAGGGACCGTTGACACCGTGGCAGTGGTTGTGCTCTCATCCATGCTAGCCTCCACCTTTGGCAACTTGTTGCTCTCTACCGGTTCTTCACCGCTAGCCTCAACTGGAGATGTTGTTGTCTGCTCAGCGTTTCCTGATGTCGTTCCCGGCTCCCCACTCACTTCGGTCACAAAACCTGGCTGAGATGAAGCACTTGTCGTGGGAGCTTCTGAGCCTGTCTCTGATGGAGGAGCAGTTGCTGAGGTCTCACCGGGAGCTGGTGTTGGGGATTCGCCGGAAACTGTTGTTGTTTGAGCTCCTGTCGTTTCTTCTCCAGGGACCGTTGACACCGTGGCAGTGGTTGTGCTCTCATCCATGCTAGCCTCCACCTTTGGCAACTTGTTGCTCTCTACCGGTTCTTCACCGCTAGCCTCAACTGGAGATGTTGTTGTCTGCTCAGCGTTTCCTGATGTCGTTCCCGGCTCCCCACTCACTTCGGTCACAAAACCTGGCTGAGATGAAGCACTTGTCGTGGGAGCTTCTGAGCCTGTCTCTGATGGAGGAGCGGTTGCTAAGGTCTCGCCGGAAACTGTTGTTGTTTGAGCTCCTGTCGTTTCTTCTCCAGGGACAGTTGACACCGTGGCAGTGGTTGTGCTCTCATCCATGCTAGCCTCCACCTTTGGCAACTTGTTGCTCTGTACCGGTTCTTCACCGCTAGCCTCAACTGGAGATGTTGTTGTCTGCTCAGCGTTTCCTGATGTCGTTCCCGGCTCCCCACTCACTTCGGTCACAAAACCTGGCTGAGATGAAGCACTTGTCGTGGGAGCTTCTGAGCCTGTCTCTGATGGAGGAGCAGTTGCTGAGGTCTCACCGGGAGCTGGTGTTGGGGATTCGCCGGAAACTGTTGTTGTTTGAGCTCCTGTCGTTTCTTCTCCAGGGACCGTTGACACCGTGGCAGTAGTTGTGCTCTCATCCATGCTAGCCTCCACATTTGGCAACTTGTTGCTCTGTACCGGTTCTTCACCGCTAGCCTCAACTGGAGATGTTGTTGTCTGCTCAGCGTTTCCTGATGTCGTTCCCGGCTCCCCACTCACTTCGGTCACAAAACCTGGCTGAGATGAAGCACTTGTCGTGGGAGCTTCTGAGCCTGTCTCTGATGGAGGAGCAGTTGCTGAGGTCTCACCGGGAGCTGATGTTGGGGATTCGCCGGAAACTGTTGTTGTTTGAGCTCCTGTCGTTTCTTCTCCAGTGACAGTTGACACCAAGGCAGTGGTTGTGCTTTCGTCCATGTTTGCTTCTACCTTTGGCAACTTGTTGCTCTCTACCGGCTCTTCACCGCTAGCCTCAACTGAAGATGTTGTTGTCTGCTCAACGTTTCCCGATGTTGTCCCGGCCTCACCGCTTGCTTCAGTCACGACACCTGGCTGAGATGTAGGGCTTGTCGTGGGTGCCTCTGAGCCTGTCTCAGACGGGCGTGCAGATGCTGAGGTCTCACCGGGAATTGGTGTTGAGGATTCGCCGGAAACTGTTGTTGTTTCAGCTCCTGTCGTTTCTTCTCCAGGGGCAGTTGACACCGTGGCAGCGGTTGTGCTTTCGTCCATGTTTGCTTCTACCTTTGGTAACTTGTTGCTCTCTACCGGTTCTTCACCGCTAGCCTCAACTGGAGATGTTGTTGTCTGCTCAACGTTTCCCGATGTTGTCCCGGCCTCACCGCTTGCTTCAGTCACGACACCTGGCTGAGATGTAGGGCTTGTCGTGGGTGCCTCTGAGCCTGTCTCAGACGGGCGTGCAGATGCTGAGGTCTCACCGGGAATTGGTGTTGAGGATTCGCCGGAAACTGTTGTTGTTTCAGCTCCTGTCGTTTCTTCTCCAGGGACCGTTGACACCGTGGCAGTAGTTGTGCTCTCATCCATGCTAGCCTCCACCTTTGGCAACTTGTTGCTCTGTACCGGTTCTTCACCGCTAGCCTCAACTGGAGATGTTGTTGTCTGCTCAGCGTTTCCTGATGTCGTTCCCGGCTCCCCACTCACTTCGGTCACAAAACCTGGCTGAGATGAAGCACTTGTCGTGGGAGCTTCTGAGCCTGTCTCTGATGGAGGAGCAGTTGCTGAGGTCTCACCGGGAGCTGATGTTGGGGATTCGCCGGAAACTGTTGTTGTTTGAGCTCCTGTCGTTTCTTCTCCAGTGACAGTTGACACCAAGGCAGTGGTTGTGCTTTCGTCCATGTTTGCTTCTACCTTTGGCAACTTGTTGCTCTCTACCGGCTCTTCACCGCTAGCCTCAACTGAAGATGTTGTTGTCTGCTCAACGTTTCCCGATGTTGTCCCGGCCTCACCGCTTGCTTCAGTCACGACACCTGGCTGAGATGTAGGGCTTGTCGTGGGTGCCTCTGAGCCTGTCTCAGACGGGCGTGCAGATGCTGAGGTCTCACCGGGAATTGGTGTTGAGGATTCGCCGGAAACTGTTGTTGTTTCAGCTCCTGTCGTTTCTTCTCCAGGGGCAGTTGACACCGTGGCAGTGGTTGTGCTTTCGTCCATGTTTGCTTCTACCTTTGGCAACTTGTTGCTCTCTACCGGCTCTTCACCGCTAGCCTCAACTGGAGATGTTGTTGTCTGCTCAACGTTTCCCGATGTTGTCCCGGCCTCACCGCTTGCTTCAGTCACGACACCTGGCTGGGATGTGGGGCTTGTCGTGGGTGCCTGTGAGCCTGTCTCAGACGGGCGTGCAGATGCTGAGGTCTCACCGGGAACTGGTGTTGAGGATTCGCCGGAAACTGTTGTTGTTTCAGCTCCTGTCGTTTCTTCTCCAGGGACAGTTGACACCCTGGCAGTGGTTGTGCTTTCGTCCATGCTAGCCTCCACCTTTGGTAACTTGTTGCTCTGTTCGGGCTCTTCGCTGCTAGACGTTGTTAAGGATGATGTTGTTGTTTCACCATGTTCGCCTGTCGTCGTGCTAGCCTCTTCTTCTGTTTTGGTCACCTCCTCTGATACTTGCGATAACGTTGTTGTACTTTCCATCCTTTCGGTAGTTAACAATGGTGTCGAATTTACCGCACTTTCTTCCGTGGTTGCTTTGTTGTCGACATTCCCCAGTAGGAAACCACCATCAGTGCGACCACCTTCTTCCTTGGGTTTATGTGGCACTAAATTGAGTTAATATCACACAATTCCTGCAGTAACAAATCTGATTTAAAGGTGAACTTACCGCAGCTCAAGCAGTGCATAAATACTGGCTGATGCGGTCTTGCTACCCTAACTAGCTCCGCATTTGAGCAAAACGCTTTGTCGTTGTAGGATAATGAACATGCGTTCGAATCCGGATCGAACTTTGCTCCGGTGCAGCCGTCCTTAAAAATCTCACTTTTAGCGTTGAGTCGATCTAATCAAGGAAGTAGAGTTGGATGTTTCTCTCTCATGAATGAATTTTCTCTATATTCCTTCTTGGTGAGCTATCTCGTACGCTTATCACAGGCCCAAATTCATTTTTACTGCTGTAAGAGTACTTGTAAACTGTAGATGTTGCAGATGTTTTTTTTTTGCACGGAATTTAAGAAAATTTCCAAAAGTAGCGTTGTCTGACATGCTGACCACCATTATCACCATTATCCATTTCATACCGCAGGGCATTTTGTAGGGTGATCGTATGCGCTACTATTAAGGCGAGACATCCAACAGAGCTACTTTACTCGCTATTCATGAATATAGCATCAAATTAACACCGTTGTTTATTCTATACAAGATATCACATATTCTCTTTGACAAGTATGTGACCACATCCTAATCGAGAACTACGAATTTAATTTAAAAACGGACCTGGTAACATCGATAAGCGCAGATTTCAGCTGTTTCGGTCGTAAAAGGTCTGTCAAATGAGGATGTGAATTGAGGTGGGCGTTCTTCCAGTTCGACAATTTGAAAGTTAACGATGCAGCCTGGAATATTTCTCTTGAACAAACTATGCTAAGGGCGTTTTGAAGTTACCACCTTTCTCAAGCAATGTATCAAGTTCTTCTTGGGATATTGCCGTTTCGTTCAACAGTGGTGCTGAAGACGAGTCAGCTTCCTGCTCTGGAGTAGAAGGTGTTGTCGCGCCTACGGCTGCAGTTCCGCTCGGTTCCTTCGATGTTTTATCCGATTTTAAGCTGTCTAAAGCATGAATTTTATCTTTTTCTTCCTGACTTACCATTTATTATGGCTATTTCCATTGATAATGTTCACTCACAGCAGTTAACACAGTGGATCCAGGTCACCTCCTTAGCGTCATAATGCAGAACAACTTCGCCACTTGTGCAGAAGTGCTTATCATTGTAGGAGAGCGCACAGGACATCTCTTTCGGATCAAATTTCGCTCCCGTACATCCATCCTTCAACATGCAAGGAAACATTTAACTCGATTGAGACGAACTGATAGAGTGACAATTGATGATTGTTTTAAGCCAGAATTCAAAGGCATATTCACAACCTGGTTTTTGCCATGCTATTACATAGCTTATCCAATACGTTTTTTTTTTCTGTTTTTTCTTTGATGATTTGTCTTTTATCCACTAGTTCCTGTTTAATAAAGTGTGTACCGCCATTTGAAAACGTATTTCTCTCTCCACATAGTGGAATGTCATCACCGTTTTCCGGCATAGACGAACTGTTCTGAACTCCACGAAATGTAACTTCTATTTTCGACAATTTGTTCATTGCTACTAAGCTGTCGTGAAATTGTTTGTCGAAGATAGTTCTATATAGTTCTATATAGTTATAGATAGTTGTATCTCGTCCAAACACAACTCTATCGATCAAATTAGGATAGATTCAATTCAGTACATTTCTCCCAGATATCCGCTAAAGATTTTTTGTTTCTACATGGAAAATTGAGGTCGGCAGAATCTAACCAAACGAAACTTTAGGAAGACGGTTCCTACACGCTCAAGATAACGAATGTGTCGCAGGCTTTCCCAGGAACTTGGAAAATGTGACAATTAGTAGGGAAATGACTGGGGAATCTAAATGGCCCATTCGTCTAGGCAGACAAAACAAAATTAGAACAAATGTCACTGCCAGTACCGGTCTATCAGATAGATCATGTAGTAACCACTTGTAGTTCATCTACAAAGGAGACTCAATATTCGTCAGCCGATCGAGATTGTCACTTCGAATTGAAATACGGCAACTATGACCTCTAAGGCGCATTCCTTGATGGCCTTGGGAGTTGAGGAAACTTTTGAGAACGCAGAAGTACTTCTACGTTGCAGAAGTACTTCTGCATGTTTATATCTTCTGGAGCAAATTTTCACGAATGGAGTAGAAGATTTTTCTGCATTTAAATTGAAGTTCTCAATGATGGTTTTTCACATTGAGCCCTTGCTGATAGCTTTGTTTCGAACTGCTATGCTGGGAACATCGTGTTTTGGCGAATCCTGTCATAATATTAGCTCTCTTCACTATAAAAAGGGATCTATCGCGCCCATCCTGATTATATTTTGTTCCCAACTTTTTGTGCTTCCTGATGAGGGTCAAGAGTATGATGGTAATTTCTCAAGAAGAGTCGCCTAGTAGGAATGGAGGGGGTAGCCTAAGAGTAGTACGATTTGGTTTTTGGTTTGGTTTTTGCATAATTTTTTCGTTTTTCTCTCGACGACTTTTTTCACAACTCTGCCGAACTACAACCTCGACAAGCTGTGTAGTTTCTATGATTAGTAGAGAACACTGTTCATTTTACGAGAACTTCGCTGGCGCCGTCTGTTTGTAAAACGAGGAGCTGCGAAGCGGAAAACTCGGAGACCGTCATTTTTGAGTCGGCATATTTGCGTTTTTCTTGCATAGCAAGAACTTCTGGAGCTTTGGAAGGTGGAACCCGTACCGCAAAATTCCCGAAGAATGTGAGGGGTAGTAAACCGTTTGCCAGCAAAGTTATCGAAATTCGAGACAAGTTCTGAAAGCGAATTTTGGCCGAATTTCAGCAGCGCAGAGAATGGGTTTTTGTGCATCTAGAGCGTTTTTCTATTTAAGCAATCTCGACTTTTGGACCAAATGGCAGCTATAGGTAAGGCTTAGTGAAATGCTCAGGAGTAGCACCATGGAAGAGATCATACAGCGAGAATTGAAGAAAAAGCAGAGAAAATGCTACAAGATATGCTTGCCTGTGTTCCTCTAAGATGGGAGCCGTCAAGCCAGAGCTCGACAGCGCAATTTATAGCGGTCTTTAGTTAAATGAGAGGAAGATGTTTCAAACCGAATTGCTGATGTTCGTATCGGAAAATCACGCAAAAAACGGAAAAATCAAAATGTGGTTTCTGTGAATTTTCGAATATTCCCTGCCTTCCAACTGTAGTGGGCACCCACTGAATCTATACTTTACTTTTTCTTTCAAATTTCAGTATACATTAAATGAAAACGCTGCATACCAGAATCAAGCAAAACAAGGCAAAACCTAAGGAAAAATGAGCTAAATAGAAAACACCAACATCAGCAATTACACTAGTACTTAGTACTCATACGTGGATGCTTAATGTAGCCGAAAATATGTAGTTTTCAAATCGTAATTTTCAAATTTTAGAAGTTTGGGCCACCCGAACATCTATGATTATTCTTTCAGGTTTAACATCCATACATTCATATATCAACGAAGAAAAACAATGCTTTTTTGACCCAAAAAGGAGGCGAGGTTGCATTTCTGACCATTTTCGGTCTTTGCAGTTTCTCCCTTGATATAGTGCTTAAAACTGAATTTCACGCAGTACCACTACTCCCACATATTTTGGCCACGTCTAGGTTGGGTGACAGCTTTCGGCTCTCATAATGCTCGATTTTTCTGCAGGCTCAATCATAGAGTGTGGGAGGCGACCGACGCATCCCCCGCAAAAAAATTTGGTGGCGTTTTGGCAGGCTACGTCTAGAATCAAACTTAGCCTTCCTCCTATCCTCCCCGTGTCCCGATCCTCCTTCAGAATAGCAGATAATCGCAAATCTCTAGTATGCTGAGGAACAAAGGAGTGGTTGCCGAAAACGAACTGAAGTGCGGGTCGGCCGCTTTTTTTGTGTTGTAGAACCGAGCACAGTACGATTGGGACAAGTCTAGGCATTTGTTGCCACATCTTCTGAGGTCACATTAGCTCATTCGTCGCGAAATCCGCAAGCTTCTCTTCATCGAGAAATGCGAATGAAAAGATGCTCAAACTTACGATTCATCCTAATATTATAATTATATTTGTATTTCAGATGAAGGACTCGTAAGACATCAAGAAAGGTGGCTACCAAAAGTTAATGAAAAAAGTCCAAAAAAACTTATAAAAATAAAAGTAACAGTAAGATAAAATAAAGAGGTAGTAAAAATAATGTTGTATCAATGTCAATCACTAGCCACAATTTTGCATTCACGACCAGTATATTGTACTTCGATGACTTCAAGTCATTCACTGATTTTCCATTACGGCACATTCCTCAGCGACGGCTAACTCGATGCATTGCAGATCTATTGTGGACCGAAATTGCAACATCTATGCACTGATGAGGTACGGGTGACGCTACGATGATTCGTAGGAAGTTAATGAAGTGGAGAAATATGCAAAAAGAAGCACAAACGAACTCTTTCGGCAAAAAAAAATTGCCGTATCCCTACACTTGCTAAATATTCTATCTTTTCTCCAACGCTCTTTTCTGCTCCTAAATGTATTAGTGGTGACAAGACTTAGAAGGCTATACATAAAGAAGAAACCAAGCTTTGTGTTTGTACAAAGTTTGATCTCTCAATCTTTTCTAGGACAATTTCGTATTCCTTTGGTGAACCGACAGTGAATCGTTGGTAAAAATGCTGAATTCCTCGACATTTTACCAACGATTTGACATTCAAATTTATCCCTCAAAGTCTGCAGAGTGTTGTACAAGAAAGTTCTAATTCTTTCTCATCGGAACGGATTGAAGTATTCCTCCAGGTCACATGTCACCACTTCTATGTTTCTTACGAAAAGCCACCATGTTTCATGATGAGCCGGGAAACGCGCGGTGTTCTGCATCCGTAATTTTGGCTCACATTGTGGACCTTGGGACAACAGAATGTCACCTTTTTCGTTTTCTTTCGAATAACGCATGTAACAAAAATTTATCTTTCTGCCTCCTAACAGTTCTGCTCAGGAGCCTGGATTTCACATAGAACTGTCCAGAAATCTGTTCAGGAAATATCTTCTAGAGCAGAAAAGTGTTTTCGAGTGGCTTTACTCGTCTGATGAAACAACAACATGGAGAAGTGACAACCAATTGTACGACAACCTAATGGTTTTTTCTTGAGATTATTCCTCCTCCTGCCCTCCACCCTGTCAGAGGACGGCAGGGGACGACAACAACATGGAGGAGGTTAAAGGATTTAGAATTTCATCAAAGTAAATGATAGAAGAAACAAAGTCAATCAGAAAAAAAAACTGCCTGGGTTATCATGTCTAGTTAAGCATTTGAAATAAAATCTGCACACTGACCTGGTAGCATCTAGTTGCACAGAGCTCTACGGAATCGACAGGCAACTCGATTTCGAATTTGGCTCGGAATTGTGGCGGCCGTTGTGAGAAAGGTCGTGCTTGGAATTTGATTGCACATCCTGAAATCGAGTAGTGCACGAACGATACGATACTTCCCCAAAGATTTAAACAGCACCTCTCTGAAATGGAGAAGCTGACTCGGGTCTTGACCGGTTTCCCAACACTTGCACTGGTTCACCAATTTCTCGTGGAACCTCGGTCGTTGATGGTTCTTCAGCAGGCATTCCGGTGGTCGAAGCTGCTGTAGTTGTCGGTAGAGAAGAGTCGCCGGCGGGCAACTGAGTTGCTGCGGCCTCGTGCTGCTCGACTAGCTCTGCCATGTCCGACTCTTTGAAGCTATCTGAAGGTAATCGCATTTCCAAGGGATATCATAAAAGATGTGGAAGGATTCCAGACGGAGATGAAACCCACAGCAGTTAACGCAGTGGAGCCACGTTACATTCTTAGCATCGTAGTGAAGGTTGACCTTAGCATTTGTGCAGTACTGCTTGTCAGTGTATGAAAGCGAACAAATCTTGCTCTCTGGATCATACTTGGCACCAGTACAGCCATCCTAAAATTTTTACCTTTTAGTCCATGAGATAATTTTGATCAAGCCTAAAAATATGCGATTCTTCTCGTTAAAAGTGCTGTATCATAGGCTAACTATTATGATAAGGAGGAGAATTCCGTAAATAACGCTCTGATTGACCACAATTCAACAACTAAAGTGTACAAATAAAGTAATTAAATGATTGTCAAAACGAAAAAGCAAGCAAAATAAATGACTAAATAATTCTGATCCATTGTCACTATTCGTTGCCGCCTCAATTTTTTTTCACTAGATTTTGAACGGCGTCTGCAATAAGTCGACATTTGTGCCAAAAATGGACACGGCCAGACGAGAAGGATATGAACGAAAGACAATTCGGCATAAGAAACAAATAAAAAACCAATTGATTGAAGTTCGTTCAATAGTTAAAAAAAAACATTGACGTGCTGAAAATGAGCTAAATAAAAAGCTTATAAATGGCGTATGAATAGAAAACTTCAAAAACACCAGTAAAGAGTAATACATGCAAATAGAAAATAAAAGGAATAGCAGTGAAAATAAGTGAAAAATAATATGTAATAATATTCAGTTTTCAATACAACTTAAAAAAGCGTGAAAAACCACATCTACTGCACATTGACGTTGTAAGTACCTGATAACAGCGCGTGGCGCAAAGCTCAATCGAATCGACCGGAAGATCAATCTCGAACGAAGCTCTGAGATGTGCAGGACGATCGGCAAGCGGTACGGCTTGGAACTTGATCAGACATCCTGAACAGTACTCCAGTGAGTTTTGTGCTCGAGACTAGACAGGCCTTTTTTGGAGTTTTGATTTAGTTAGTTTCGAAATTATATCGTAATGAGTTTTAACATTTTTCCATCTGTGGAAGAAGTTCACTGATTATGGTGGTGCATTTTTTTTCAAATACCTGCGCTAAGGGATTGCAACACTCAGCAGGAAAAACTGCTCAGACCCTCGGCCCACCATAAAAATTCGAAAACATATATTAAGAATGTAAGTCATAGACAAATTATGAGAATATGATCGAATTATAATTGAAGCTTTATTAGATATTTTACTGGTTTAGTGGAAAAACTAAAATACTTCTTCCATAGTTTGCTCATTCTCCCTACTACACACATAACGCTCCTTTAAAAATCCAATGCTGTGGAAATCCAGCGTCTCTCCGCCATGTCTTGTACAGAAGCTCCGAGCGTTTTGGGAAATTGCTTGCTTTCACGCCTGATTTTCAAGCTACGTATGTTCATATAGGTTACATCTTGATTCGGCTTCGAAGAAATTAGATATGTAGAGAGTTGAGGCTAGAAATGGATGCGATTCAATTTTCTCAACATCGATATGTTCTTTTATTAGGTTGATACAAAAAAAATTGCGCAACTTCTTTCAAAAAGATAAAATTCCGTTTGAACAAAGTTTGACATCTAGTTACCGTAACACTCTTATAGAGTAAAGAAAACTCTTCTATTCTGTGAGCATGAGAGATTTCTACTGCAGTTAGAAGACGTGAGATAGTTGGAAATGTCCAGATACCTTGTTCTCAATTTTTCAAAGTTCCTAGATTTTTCCACTAAACAAGACAAGCAGTGCAATCCAAAATACATTTTCTTGTATTTAGCAAATACATCACAATCTAATCCACATGAGAGCTCTTCTGCAACGGCTCCGCCTATAGGGAAACGTAGATGAACACATTTTGAAGCATTTCCTTCGTTATTTCTGGGATTCTTGCTGGATGATTCTCTCCAAGCGGCCTCTCAGAAAGAACACATTCAACAACACCTACTGCTGTTATTGGCAGCAAAACGTCGCGAACTGTCTGCTGGTAGAACGCCCGAGACGCCTAGAGGCGCATATTCTGCACCCCGAATTTCGGCCAAAATTCGCTTCGGAGGGCTGACTTGAATTTTGGCAATTTAAATGGGAAATATTTGAGTAGTCGTTACAATCTTCAGGAAAACTGTCGTATTTCTGCCGCTTTTCCTAGCTTCAGAAACTCTTATTCAACAAGAAAAGATTGGCCAAACATGACGGTATGAAAATGAGGTTCTCGTTGTTTTTGGCTTGGCAGCTCCAAGAAATATACAGTGATGGCCACATGTTTAGCAAAACCACGTTTTTTTACCAACAGAATTTTCTGTACATCTCAACCTCAGGGTGAGCAATCAAATCCAAGTTCGAGTATGTGTTGAGGCTCTATGGGGGCTTTCTCCTTGCAGCCTGTCACGCGCACAGGTTGGTGGAGACTGGATCAAAAATTAAAGTTCATTTTCCTCGGTTTTCCTAAATTTCGTATGAAATTTATGTATTTATATGCGAAGGGGAACAAAGTGTTGACTCAAATTGAGCATGATTCTCCTCACCATTCTCCTAGGAACGCTATTACCACACCCTCCGTACCAGCTGGAGCTATGGACGCAAACATACCGTCAAATTTGTGAAAAATTCGATTTTACTTTGAGAGTATGGCAAGCCTCGAGCATTTCTCATGAGTACCTGATTGCCTTTTAGCAAGAGAAATAGTTGAAAAATTCGCAGCTAAAGTGCGTGCCTTATCTTTGTGATAATGGTAACAATGTCTGTTCTTCCCTGAGGCGAATAAGTGGATGAGAGCAGTGCTATAGCAAAATTCGCAATTACATCAAGAGTAAAATAACATTTCTCCTCGATTCAATGAAGTGATGTGAGAGAGAAACGAAGATATCTGCAAAAGTACTGCATTTTGAGCCCTAAATGGAAAGGATTGCTGCAGTTCGATTCAGAAGCAAATTCGGAGGAGCAGAGATGAGGGAAAAAAGAGAATACAATGGTCCATTACATTTTCGTATATTGTCCGGATGGCTAATTCTACGCTTGAGATTCGGATTTTTCATTTTCGTCAATTGATCACCCAAAATTGGCAACGTGCTAAGTACGAGAGACGTTTGAAAAGTTTCCGGAATCACTACCAAGGAGTTGTTCTTTTTCAACAATCTCTATGCGGCTCTGTTCGAGAGTCCTCCAGTTGAACTGACTGTGAATGTCAATACGATCTGACAAAGTCCCTGCGTTTGACAAAGAGATCAATTCAAGCAACTATGAACTGCGCTCAATTTCAGAGATGCTAAATTTAGGTGATCATTAATTTTTTTTTAACTGGAAGAGAAAACCACAAGCTAACCGAACATCAAAATAACCGGACACTGATTTTGGAGGATCATCACTTTCATTTTTCAGCCACAGTTTCTAGTTTCCAAAAACCAACCGTAGCAGGACGCGAGCAAACAGAAAGCGATGTGCAAAATGTTAGAAAAGGTGACGACATCAGAAAAAACGATTGAAAGCATTGACAAGGTTTTGACAGATAGAGAGCAAATGCGTGTTACGTAAGAAGCCAAGCGCATCTATTATGAGTCGTTAATTTGTATTTTACCCAATGAACTTCTTCTGAAATAATGATTTCAAAAATGAGTGTCGCATTTGCTCAATCCAGAACAAAACGCAATCCAATATGAAATTCGGAAAATTATTTTGAATGGCTGAGTTTGGTTTCAGAACGGAACTGGGATCCATGTTGAAGGGTAGATTAGGCGCTACACTGCTGTGACAAAAGATGCAACGAAAACAGTAGGTCAGGCACGAAGAATGAATTTTGAAGAAGAAAGCACCGTTCACTGAGGTAAAATAGTGAAGGCGTCTGTGTTTGTTAGTTCCAGAGGATGAATGGAGAAGCCATTGCAATTGAATATAAGCCGGAATTTTTAGAAGCTTTAGCTGAAGTAACCCGAGCGACAAGAGATCTGAACGAGAAAAAAGAATTTCCTTCCATATTAGCATGACGGCTCAAGAAGGTGTTATACATAGCTCATCAAAAAAAAAACTTGTAATAATGAAATGCAAATTCCACCTCATTTGACGATATTTTTGCGTTGGCTTGCTCTCATCTGTAACTGTTTTAAAATCGTAGGAACTTCCCGTCAAATACAAGATTCCGACCAAGAGGCGAGTTAATCGTGGCTTTTTCCGGTCACTCTGAGTACTTCAGAGAAATTCATTCTGGATAGAGGAAGAAAGATGAAAAACAGACAGGACCATGTGTAGTGAGCTTCGAGGAGATAGAGTTATAAAATGAAATACTGATCCCATCACATTTGTTTTGTTTTCATTTTCATTCCGGAAACTTTTCAAACCGCCCTTGTATGTGGGCGCCACTGTTGATGTACGGCGTCAGGGGCCTGCTCATACGATAAGCACTGATCCTTACTAATTAAAGGACCTTCATGGTTTGCCGAAGTCATCGTTCATTAAAGTTGCCAAAAAAAATGATGTTAACGCGAAAAAGCGCCATTTCATTTGCATCACTCCAATATGTAGAACAGTCGTTGTCCTCAAAACTGGATAAATGAACTGGATAATAATTTTCAGAACTTGATCCGACTCCATCGAGTCAAATGCTTGATTGAGCGGTGGGATTCCAAAACTTGGGTAGCTGTTTGTTTAAAGACAAGGGACTCAGCAATCAGAGGAGCAGGAGTTGTGCAGAAGCTGATTTTCATAGGAAAATTGTTGTTATTGGGGAGAGGGAGGGTAATATCCATTTTGATCATGAAAAGCACTATATGCATTGTTCTGTAAGGCAGAAACTGCATCAACATGCGACATGAGATGTTTCAACTCACCCCTCTGGAAATCCTTGTCCTTGGAAGGCACAGAAGTTGTGGCAGAAGTGGATGGAGCTTGTGAGCTTCCTGTCTTCTCAGAGGCTTCCGCTTTCTCGGTGGTCTTCGCAGCTTCCGTAGTAGATTCTGCAGCAGGTGCTGCTTCAGAACTGGTTACCTCCGGCATAGCAGTACTTGACGGAGCTGCGGTGCTGCTTGCAGCACTTGCAGGAGCATCCGATGAGGGAACCTTGGAGGCCTTCACTGAGTCTGGAAAATTTCTCTGCTTTTGTATAAATTTCATATTCATTTTCTCTGATTCGCTCCTTGTATTATATTAAGCGCTTGACCTGTGGTCTATGGACAATTGAGCGAAGAATTAAGTAATTAAACGAATAAACAAGTTCTCACAGCAATTGACGCAGTGCAACCACGTGACCTCCTCGGCTTTGTAGTGCAGTACAACATCTCCTTTAGCGCAGAATCGCTTGTCGTTGTAAGATAGGGCACATGTCCCGGCTTTCGGATCATACTTTGCCCCGCTGCATCCATCCTGTATTTTTGACAATATAGAGAAACTTTTGTTCATGGAAAAATTCATGAGCAAGTACCTGGTAGCAGCGAGTGGCGCAGAGTTCGACGGAATCAACGGGCAGCTCGATCTCGAATGGAGCAGTGAACTCGGGAGGACGCTGTGAGAACGGTCGGGCTTGGAACTTTATCAGGCAGTCTGGAACAACATGAGCTGTTTGAAAATCTTATCACGACATATGCTTGATAAATAGTTGCTCTAAAATCCCGCAAATCCCTGAAAACTTTCACATTTTGGCGCGATGTGATTGTAAATAAGACGCTAGCCCGTGCTTGAAGGCTAATATTTGATCAAGTATTGTACAAATCCCATTATGGTAACGAGATGCGTGTACGCACCCTCTGGAACAACTTTTGGTCCGGAAGTAATGGTGCGCAGACGAAATAGTCAAGAACCAGTTGGATAGACACAAAAGTGAAATGGACTTATATTGACCTCATGTCGCACCAAGTGAAATGAGAGGTCTTACTGTCATTTGAATGAATGTCTGCCGAAGCAAAATTCCCGTTCATCTCCAGGAGTAAACAGGCAAAACTCAAATCTTACCCATTTCTGGTGCGCGGTCAAGTTATGAATAATATTTGATGAGGTACATATATAATACAGCATTCTAAGAATGGTTAGAACACAGGGATTCATGTTTAATAAGATTCGTCCCTTCACAGAAGAAAATGCAAAAATTTCGTTTTGCTAGCGTTTTTGAATGGAGTAGATTTGAACGATTAAGGTTTCGTGATGTTGGAGATTGTATGTAGCTGGGGTTTGAGCCCTAAAAAAATTCTTAACAACGAAATCTTCCACAATAAGATTGACGCAAAATGTAACAGTAACTCGGGAGCCATGCAAGTTTAATAGAAAGGGACCTAACCCTGTTAATCAACGAGCTTATGGAAATGTTGAATGGCGCTTCAAACCTTCGATGAGCTAAACCCTCAAAATTCTTCACTAACTTTCGTTTCTTATCTTTTACATGATTTGTTCTCAATCCACGTTCTCGCCCTGATGTTTTACCTCCTTACCGGGGTGGGATGCGAAAACTTGTACCTCCGTTCTTGGAATGAGGAAAATCGATTTGTTCATGCTAGATTTTCCAAAATATTCTACTAGATAGGGCAGTGATGCACAGATTTAAATCAAACACGGTCGGTTTTGGTCTTCGCACTTGTGATTGGAAATTTTATTGACATTTTTTTCTCTGACTTTGAAACGGTGCAAAAGCAGTGTTATAAGCGACTCCGAACTATTTCACAGCAATGTACACACTCACTTTTGCGAGCCGGTGGGGATGCCTTGTCGCTCGGATTTGCCGTCGTCTTGGATTCCTCGGGAGTTCCCCCGTGGCCTGCTGTGGTTGCCGGCAGAGTGGTCGACTCCACTGCGGCTGAGTGGGAAGAGGAGCTAGGGGAGGAAGGTGGAGGGCTTTGGTCCTCTACGTGGTTAACACGCTGTTCATCTTCCTGATGCGAGAATTTCGGGGTGGTCGCCTCGCCTTGCTCCTCCAACTCCTTCGCAAAGTGCTTCGGCGAACCTGAAGAATGCGTGATGTTGGTGGATCGAGGAGCGTTATACGACTCTGTGCGAAACCCGAACCCAGCCATCCAACAGGTTCTTGTAGGACCAACAATCATTTTTGTCTATAGTTGTACTATTTGCTGAGAAACGTATTAAAATTGGTGCTGCGACAGAGGTTTCAGTGATTGCCGCTGCGGTGACACTGGTTTTGATACGTATCGATTATTGTGGGCGACGCATCGTCGGCGCTGTCGCTGACGTCGCCAGTCGCCGATCGATATGTGCCAAAACCATTACCGCCGCGGGTGCAGCGACTGTATGTACCATACTCCTCAGGAACTATAACAGGGGCCTGCAAGCCTACAAACTGCCAGATCAAACGCCTGAAAATGCTGTTCGTATGGAGGAATCTTACAGAACATGTTGAATGGCCAATAAATGAAAAACCTCCATGTTATTCTGTTGTGAGGAGCATGCAAACAGAACGGCGTGTGATGAGTGAGCATAACGTTCCCGGCAGTGCACCAAAAATACATCACTTACTACAGCGGAAACACTGTATTTTGACATCCTTCTGCCTATGGTAGCGTATGGTGGACGGGGCGTTCGAGCAGGACTCTCTGAGATCGCTTCCCAACCGACATTCGCCTTTCAGCGGCGAGTACACCGCGGCTGAGCAGCGTCCTCGGAAGCAAATTCGCGCACAGTCGTTCACACTGCATGCGACTGGATTTAGAGAAAACCGAGCGGAGAGTTGACAAGAAAGGAAAATCAGAGAACTGAGTGCAGTGCGTAGAGAGAGCAAGGTAGGAGTGCGGTGCGTTCGGAGGAGGAGCCGCTCACCTTCTCACTTTCTTCACTTCATAATGCTTAAATGACAGGGTATCTGCCTCCTCATCTAATTGGAAGTTTATTATGCATGCTGAAACATATGAGTAGTGAACTTAGGCTAAACGAATCACAACTGAGCGTCATGCTGTTCTGTTAATCGCCAACGAACCCGTAGATGTCGCCGAGCATGCATGTCATCAAGTCACAAAATGCACTAATGAACTAGTCTACTCGCGACGGTGGACTAAGGATTATCAGAACACAGGAGAGTCAGCCCGTAAGGTTATGCAGTTTACCTGGATAGAGGGTACTTGTCGGCAGAGCCACCTCGTGTGGCTTGGAGGTCGGTGAAGCATCTTCGGAGAAGTCTATGTGAGGTTGTTGAGATTCTGTCACTGAAAAACAATGCACTAGTAGGGAAACTCAGTGATTCATGCATAGAATAATTATGAAAATGCCAGTTCATAGAGGAAAGCGTAATTCAGAAATTGAGAAAGTGTTAAAATAGTCTATTTTACCAGTATTTCTTTTTGAAAAACGGAAGCAGTCTTAAAGCTATCTAGAATGCGAAATTACGACAACGTGACAGTACTGATTAGGCGTCACGCTCCATTTTTGAAAAAAAAAAGAAGTTGCAGTTGCTAGAGGCTGTTGAAATGGGTGAGATGATAGTTCAACAGACGACGAATTTCATGCAAACGCTTTCTTCTTTTTTGCGCATAACGAGTGAAGATAACAAGTATGTTCTCTAAAATAGTGTTTGAGTGTAGGAATGCCACTTAACCAAAACCTCGATTGAATATCCTGTCTTATAAAGATTTAAAACGAAACACATGAACTTGACAAAAACTATGAATCCAGTAAGCAAAAACCAGATGAAAGAAATTTAAGAAAATTGCACGAGGTCACTTACGTCAGCAACTTTTTGGGATTGAAGGTATTCCACCATACAATACTTATGTCCATTTGTATTAAACACAAAAATGCCCAGAAAATTATAAAAAAATATTTTTCAACCGTATTAATAATGTGATGATGTTTGGTGCGGTTACAGTAGACTCTAAACGCGCTGGTTCAAGTAAATTGGGATAACGACGGTTAAGACAAACTTCAACCCAGGTGCTGCATCACGACATGAGATAGAACACCGGACCTTTACCTGTTCGTTAGAAAAGAGCACTGCGATTAGCATTGTTTGTTAGTGATAAATCAGAAATTGATTATGCCACACAAATTATGTACGGTTCTATAACTTCTCACTCGACAGAGAATTTGAGAATCAGTGTGTTCATTTGAGCACCTTTTTGTGGAACGCTTGTGGACGCTGTAGCCTGAGCGTCACAAGAGACACAGGTGATCTGAGTGGGCTCATCTTCCTGGACAGTATGCAAATAGTGCCGTGCCGACACGTCGCAGGTGGATCCATCCACGATGGACTCAGTGTTCGATGTGAAGCGACACGTCTTATCCGAAGGCTTGT
Organism: Ancylostoma caninum; assembly: GCA_037903475.1. Taxonomy (NCBI): domain Eukaryota; kingdom Metazoa; phylum Nematoda; class Chromadorea; order Rhabditida; family Ancylostomatidae; genus Ancylostoma; species Ancylostoma caninum. Next base: position 214,322 of record JBAJFG010000152.1, on the reverse strand, counting down.
AGTAAGCGAACTAAACAGAGTCCGTTGCAATTTGCAGGCAGTGCGAGTGAGGGAGGTGGTGCATGTGAAGTGAACTCACTCCACATTTGAGATCATAGCACAACTGAGCGCACTCGTTCCCTGAGGCGACAGTTGTCTCGTTCAGCAGCAGCTCAACAGTTTCCAGGTCAACATCCGTGGTAGAGAGGAATTTCAAAGTTCCAGAACAAGCTAAACGTGAGAACTTAGTCGCCGATTATGGAAACAATGAGACGCTGTGTTTCACCCCGTTCTTCCACTATTGTGCGGGATTCCGTTGGTTGTTTTGAAGTTGCTGATGCCGACGTTGCTTCTTCTCCTTAACAATAAATATTCTCCCGGATGATTTGCGGATTTTCCCAGCATGAGGTAGTGTTATTCGAGAATCCCTTTAAGTCATTCGGCTATGAGGGAAGTATATTTAGTCCTCGTCCAAAGGCCACGTTCAAGAAGCACCGGTTTTTGGCGAAGACGCTCGAGCGAAAGTTGCGTCAGGAGTGGATACAGAAACACTTGTGTCACCCGCTTGATGTTCCACCCGCACCGTGATTGACCAAACACTATCAAAAACACAAAGCAGCAAGTGACCAAACACTATCAAGAACACAAACCAGTAAGGTACATACTGACCTGCAGTCGGCTTTTTCTTTGCTTCTTGCGATTCTCCTGGCGTTGGTGATGTGGTTGAAACATTTTCTGAACCAGAGAACACTTAAAATTTGTCCCTGAACTTAACTTCCACTGCTGTTTTTTCTGTTCTTATCTACTCTGACCAGCTAGAAGTTTTACTGGTGTTTTATCCCTTCAAGTCTACTGAGACAGTAGTGTGCCTATGGAATTAGCAAAAAAGTTTAAAAACTAAGATTATGGCACTGTGTCGTTCCTCTGTGGAACCAAACTTTGCGACAGCTGTCTGACTCATAATTGAGTAGCCACTGTCGAAGGTTCGTTGACCGTTACAGGGCCGGTTTTTGCCACTGAACAGTGGAATTGGACCTCATTGACCTCATCCACCTTGAATCGCACGTGTGCAGAGTACAGAAGTGATGTTTTCTTCAACCTTATGTGATAGTTACAGTAAGATTCGAGGTCGTTTGAACGGGAAGACTCTTGTTACGCAGACAAATAAGAACGATTAGATATGCTATAATAGGAAATATGATGTACGAGGAGTAGTCAGGGCATTAAATTTTAGAAAAAGTGCAGAGAGAAATGGTTTGTTAGCCCGTGGGATTTTTCCTTTTCTGAACATTCAAATTCTTGAGCCTGATATGTATTAAATTATCAATTGAAGAATTGAGAGAATTACATGATCTATATTCGGTCCCGAATATAACGTAAACGGGTGAGCATCCAGAGATATGAAGCTCTGAATTCTGAGTTCTGAAGTGGTGGACAGTCACGTCCGGTCATGAAGCATTCGTTATGACTGGATTGTATTCTGAGGTACAAGTAATCGATTCGAAGAGTAACGAACATTCAAAATCAAAATTTTCTGTTGTTTGTATGCTTGAATTATTAAGGGGTTCAAAGAATCCGGTGATACAGGAAGGTAAAAAACCGGCTATTCGAATGTTGTAGTAATTGAAAGAGTGCCAAATCAGGTGGATCCATATAGTCGTAGGCTGAAAAAAAGAACTACTATAATCCTACAAAACTGCTAATATAGTAATACAATGTTTTATTCGTGAAAATGGGGAGATCAATAATGCCTCAGAGGCATTATTTTGCACCCGAAGTCTCGAATTTTTCAAGTTTTTTTGCTGTTACTGCGACTCATTAGGTGAACCTGTTTTGGGGGATTAACTGGACAGAATGATCAACTTCCTCGGTGTTTGGGGTCGAAGACCTTTTCAACAGTAGTTTCCAGGGAAGCTTTACATATGGTCAACCTGGAATAGGCCAGCAGTTATGCTGCTAGAGCTCAATTTTGAAGCTTATGTACGTTCATATAACAGCTCCCGGGTAAATTTGAACTATAAAATTGTGAAATAGGACTCACTGTGGCATTTAAGTAAGGGCTTTAGAAAATGTATTATAGAAGTGTTTGCCTATATTTAATACGTTTGAACTCCGTTCGTACATATATTACACCTCTGCGGATTCCAAACTAAGGAAAATGTCTTTTTCTGCAATTATCAGCATCGGAACTTCACAAGTGAAGCTCCAGAATAGGTAATTGTGAGCTCGAATCGGCAAGCATTTCCCGCTTTGCCGGAAAATCCCCAGCATTGTAGGTTCGCGTTAGCCGCGCGTCGCGCTTGTCGCATTGTTGTCTTAGTCGTGCGTCGTTAAAGTATGATACAGGGTTTGCCGTATCAGTCGCAAGGTCAACGTGTGGGGGAAATATGGCCGCAGAACCCAACGCAGAAACCGCCACCACTCAAAACGATACGTTACGCAGTGTTCTCCACGCGTTTTGGGGTGTCAGTGAAGTGTTCAAGTTCACACACGTGGTCGCAATCGGGTTGGTTTCTCGCTCCGTATGCTAAGAGCATTTCTAGGATAAGAAATTGAGAGAATGCAACAAGCAGAAGACGCTGCTACAAGCCACATAAATGAAAGAGAACATGGTTTTTCCAACGATATCGTGCGCAGGGTGGCCCGAAATTAACACTACAACCTACAGGCGTTTTCGAAAAAACGGAACGGGGGTTGGGTTTCATAGCATTGCGGAAAAGAAACCGGGAAAAATTGCTGCCGGACCTTCTGGGGTTTCCTATTTTGAGCATTCTCACCGCTTTTCCGCAGTCACGGAATTCGTCTACCTTTTTACCGTCCCTTACCCTTAAAAGAATTGTATGTAACTTGAAGTTAATGTGAGGGAACATGGACTTTTTTGTTATCATTTTGGTTAAAACAATTTGGTTATCTGTTCTGATTTCCGAGAAATGAACAGAAAATATCGGATACCTCCAGAAATGTTACTGATGTATTTAGCAGGACTCTGTGTCAGTTTGCTGAGACGAAAATATTCAACTACCTTCGTCTTGCTATCACCCCCGCAGACCCGGCTCTACTACCTGCATTTGGTGTGATGAATTACGTGCCCAACAACTACAAATACATTTCATAAACGCATAGATGAACATCGCAGAACTCCTCAGAACACATGTTCCTACTGTCCAAGCAGTTTTCCTAGGCAGCGGCCCCTGTCCGTGCCAAAAGCGGATCAGTGGCGTTTTGGTGAGTTGTCCTACCGTTACTATATGGGTACGCTGCAGGTGGTAAGTGTCTGATAATCTCGACATAATTGCAGGAACCCGAATGGTCGAGAAGATACTTTTTAGAAGTTCACCGTTAACATCGTCTACTTCTCCCATCCGCATCCCTTGCCGAAAAAATGGACAACACATAATGACAACTATCATAAATGTAGTCGCGCATTTGGCAAAACAGGTTCGATTCCGCTGAAAACTATGCGCAGTTTAGCAGATTTGAATGCATGTAAAGTACTTCCGGCATGAAGAAAAAATGGCTACGTTTCTTCAGAACCTTGCCCATTACATGTGATCGAAATGACTCCCCCCACCCCCCTCACCAACAAAGCATGAAGATGGGACGTTGACTCACGATACTAAGGAGAACATTCTCGACGAACACTTGAACACTTCATATGACCTCGGTCGCAACTGCTTACTCATATGCCATTTTTGGAATTCCACAATGAGAACGTAACCAGCGCCGCGCTGTGTTTCCTACTACGTACCTTGGGCAAGTTTCGACTCAATGTTGTTGGTGACCTCCTTGATCAGTGGCTTGGTGCTGATCGGATGGCCGGCCGAATCCTTGGCAACGATAGTCTGCTCGGTGAAGCCCACGAATGGCGGTGCTGTCACTGAAATGGGCCTTCTATTGGTTCGAATCCTTCTGTGCATCGCTATCAATCCAGAGAACGCGTCGATGATGTGGCGCGGTTTTGCATGTGCAATCGAGAAGTTATGTATCTCTCGCCAAGACAAGTTTCGATTCCTTATGTTGAGTGTTTACGGCCCGATTTCCCTTTCTCTCGGAGACGCCTGGCATTCTCTGACCCCCCGCGCAGGTCATTGGCATTGAGGAGAAACGCCAGGTAATGTGAAGTTGTGTCTGGCCTCGACACGACAGTTCATTAGCAACAGAGTCATATAAGTCAGAAGAACACAGAAAGCATATATTATTTATTTATTTGGCTTGGCTTCACCGTTATATAGTAGGTATTTCGCCTATTATTTTATGGTGATTCATTTAAGGAATATAAACAATGAGCGAAAGTGGGTGAGACATTCTTCGTAATTCACCAGCTAAAAACAAGCAGAAGAATTGACAGAAATGTTGGGTGACGGAGAAAGCTGCGTGGTTCGAGACCTTTGAGATAATTTAATTCTAATTAAGTAGTATAGAAAGTAGCAATGAAACACATTGTCTAGTTATATAAAAATATACGTAATAGTGACATATACTTACAATGCTGTAAAATTACAACTTAATTACTTGGCCGCCAGAAACCCATACTCACGTAGGTCCCTTCATCTGCTGATAAGTACGGATTTCGAGTATTTTTTGAATTAAAACCATATTTTCAGGTTTGCCGCAACGATCTTAGCCTCTTCTTATAAAGAGGATCATAAGAAATAGGAGAGAAAAATCATGTACTCTCCATGCTGATGTTATGGCCAATTTCCGCAAAATTTGCCTTAGAGAGATCTTCCTATCAGTTTACAGGGCCACAATAAATGAACAAAACTGCTCTGAGAATCAGACCCCAAAATGCTTCTAAGGGCCTTAGCGGTCCCTAAGCAGGCTCGTATTTGGGCGAGCTGTGGCTATCGAAATGTAGAGATTGATTTTCTCATTAAAGCAAGTTTTGAAACAGCATCGTCTGCTACGAATAAAGGCGATGGAAGTTAGTGTGGAAGTCTTTCCGCTATCCCACAGGTTTCCAAGCTCCAAGTGTGTAACCGGAAATTGTTTAGATGTAACACTATTGAATAATATCGAAACAAGACTTAGCTCAGCAGAAAACGTGCGATCAGTCCATAGAAAGCAGCCAGCAAACGATGCACAACTAATTTTGCCCTTTGTGTCCTTGAAAAATTGGCAATTCCATACAATACAAAATGAACTACAAAAACATATGATTTAGTGACGTATTCAAACAGTAACTACTACATACATATGACATAGTTATGTAATAATCGCTTTGTTCGAAACAGCAGCGGTGTGTAGAAGAGTGAAACGAAATTCTAACAGGAGACAATGTTCCTTGTTCTAACTGTTTTTCTTTCCATAAATTAGTTCCTCTCCTTTGATTTCTCCAATAAAACCCGAACAGAATCCGAGTTTCACTTGACAGAGACCTCGAACAAGAATCTCAAGACTGCACTGCTACGTCAAAACTTCGTATATCATTGGCAATTTATCGCTAATGTGGGACAGCTATCACTCGAAAGGAATGTGGCACCACAGCGCCCTATGAGCGGCCTTACAAAAAAAAAGCAAAGAGAAAAAACCGGATCTGTTTTCTTCTGTTCCAATTCGAATAGTGAAACCAAGATCTATGTACGTATGTGCTACACTTAGTACAGGGTAAATTATAAAATAGCTTCGAAATTAAAAACACTACTAGTACAAGTAGCCGAGAAAGATGGCAGCCCCAGAGAAGAAAAAAAAACCAAAAAAAGAAGGGCTTATGATTCTATGGAAATTGCAATTCTCAGTTGGGATTGAATTAAGCAAACCACTTTCTATACAACTGTTTTTTATTCAGTGTTGAGTACTGCAGGGAACATGTGGAGTTTAAAAAATCGCAGTGGCTTCATAAAACAAAAAAAAAACAGTGTCAAAAATGTGAAGAGCGCAAAATTCATTGTTTCAATTTGAATTAGCAATAGCGCTGCTCATAACTAATATGCCCCTCTATTAATATACTCCTACTAAAAGGCATTCCCGGCTTCGCTCCTTGAAGGAACGAGGTTTGGATAATTGGATAGGAAACTGTCCGCCAAACAGGAGTATGTTCACATCTTCTTGGAATATCCAATTTAGAGAAAGTTATACGGAACTCCCGCGATTCTCGCGAATCCTGCGAATCCCGCGAAATTTTGCAGTTCCTAGCGTTGGCACTGTATCAGATGTTAGATGATGGTTTGGATGACAATTTGTGGAGCTTTGATAATCTGAGTGAATTATCGGTTGCTGGACAATTCAGAAAAAATACTGCTGTCGTAGAGACGATTCCGTAGAAAATTCTCTGCGCAAATTCTTCCTCAGGATTAAAAACGATCTAGAGACCGAATTAGAACCGCTTTGGTCAGCGCAACTTTTGGAGTTTGGTAAAAGAAAACATGTTCCTCCGCATTCAAAAATTCACCTGAAGGTTATAGAAAGAAATTTGCGAAAGTTTTGTAGCAGAACGGCTACAGATAGTGGGATGTCTTACTTGTGAGCCATTCTCAAAAACAACAAGTATACCCGGATTTTCTGACGAATTAGGGCAATCGATGCTAGGTGCGTGCGTCAGTCGCGCGTCGGACGCACGCATTTTTGATGAAAATCTGTCAACGCGGTTTGTACACCCTACGTAGACGAAAATATCGTACAGCCGCAAAGGTATATGTCTCACTTGCGTCTAAGCTGCGTCAGGAATGCGACTGTGTCCATTCCTCAACATATCGACGCCAGCTTGCCAAACGCAGGCATTTAGTATAAACGGACCTTTGAGAAATTGAAGAGATAAAAAAATTAAAAAATAAATAAAAGAATGTAAAGAAAGAAAGAAAAGAATTTTGGCAGCAGAGCACGTTTATGGTGTTGCATTGAATCTCTGAAAATATTTGCTGAAATTAAAATATATCAATCCGTAACTTGGGTGTTTTCTACGTAGTCTATTCAATTCTGCTAGAAGTTGGCTTTCACAAGGTGTTTCAAATGAGCGCTTCATTAATAGTAGTGTTCCGTGGTGCATAATTCGAAATTGGGCGCTAATATTCCCAAACTTGAGTCTGGTTTTGCTGCTGGTCAGTGGACATATGATTCGAAAAATTCGAATTGAGTTTTGAACAGTCATTATCCGAATGGAGCCGAATTTGATGCCTTAGGCAGACCGAACACTAATTAGAGGCTATTTAGATTTCTAATACACTGGCAAGTCCAAAAATATCAACTGTCGAGTTATCTGATCGATTCGATATCGAAATCGAGTCCAACGTCCATTAAAGGGTACAAATTGTATGCAAAAACTCCATAGATGTGATTTTTGTGTAATTATTCCTCTTCTTGGAAATGCTGAGGGATGGCCGTCAGTGACCCTGTCTTTCATTCGGTGAAAAACTCAGGTAATGGCCTTTCAAGTTGCAGTGCGCGTCGCGTCGCGCTCGACCTTGCCTGCGTGTCTTCAGCCCTATCGCATTTTGACATGATAATTTCGCAGTAATGAGATCAACCTCTCAGGACAAGTGTACTCACCGAAGTCGCCGTTGGCCGGACATCTCAGGCAGTCAATGGTGACGGCGCCGCCGGAGTACTGCACACTGCTGGCCAGTACCAGGTTCTGGTTCGAGCAGTTGTAGGCGGCGAAGTAGTACAGTGAGCACGGCTCGACCGCGGTGCTTTCGTATTTCAAAGAGTAGCAGAACTGGTTCCCAAAGCATTTGTGAATACAGTCCTGAACAGTGATCGCTGATGACGTCACATTCCACGTATTTGACCCATGAAACTGTAATAAAGGTGAATCCAGGCAAACCTGTAAGTTATCTGCTTGCAGCTCCACAAAAATGTACGGTGTCCTGTCATGAGCTGAGCCATTCACATACACGTAGATGTTGTTGTCAGGACATGCTGAAAAGGCAATATTACTTGGCTTCAGTAGTTCATACTTCCCTATGCGGTCGCGTGTTGTATCAGTTTCTCTCGTTCCCTTCGTCATGACATAGTAATAACCAGTTGCTAGGGTAGTTGGTGACTATTTGCTTAGCTACTGTTGCAGCAGATCACTGTCACACAGTTCAGGTATCTTGGCTGACAACAGCCCCAGTGCACTGAAGGATCTTTTACTAAGACTTCCATTAATTTATGACAGTAAGGTTTCAAGTGTAGTTTGTGAGCAGTTTCCCCAGTCAGCGCCATTTCTCCTGATGGAGGACTACGTACAGTCCTGCATGGAAGAAATAGGCTACGTAGGTGAATGAGCACAGATATGACCAGGGATGAGTGGAAGAACTGCGGAAGACCGGAAGTCGGAAGTTTTGAGGATTTCGAATTCTGGCAAAATCTGAAGAGTTAAAAACAGCATGTATGTATGAGTTGGCATAACTCAACTACTGCCAATCCTCTAGAAACTTGGAAGTCTTAAGCTCGGACAACGCCAGAGGTTGGGGACTTCCGAACTTCCAAACCCGGAATTTCGCTCACCCCTGGATGTGACGTTCTGTTCATCTTCACCATAGGATAAAGCTTGAATTATTCATATATTCATTCTAAATGCACAACAGTGTGCGCCAACAAACCCACCCATAACATAAGATGAGAAAACTCGAAGAAAACCCAATGTTTTTGCTCGAACTGTGCACCTGAGACAAGAGCACAAGACCAGTAATAAACCATTAAATTTTGAACAGATAGAGCTAGTATGATTTTTCAAACATTTTTTACAATTAAAGGAAGTGAAAGTAAATTTCGAAAAACAGTTTAATCCGTATTCAGCATAACCGTACAAGATCAATCATATTTTTTTATTAATCAGTGGGCAACGTGGCCGTCGAAAATGATAATAACAATGATTTTAAAGCGTGTTTTTTCAGAGTACTGCGCAACTTCATCAGTTTTTCGTTCGCCGCTCCTTCGAGGTTCTGCGACATTTTTACACGAAGGAGTAAGAAATACATTACTGGGATTAATAAAACGGCAATGAAGCGAACTAACGATGAATAGCGTGTTTGTTGTTGTTGTTGTTGTTGTTGAGACGCAGGACGCGAAAGTTGGTTAGCTAGCCCAGTTTTGCTTGGTTACGCGTTCATGAACCCTTGTCCAGAAGAAAGAATACACTGACTACATACAAAAACATTACCATAAAATAATTTCACAATGAAGGAAGTATTGAAGCTAAAGTGATTAAGAGAAAGGAAATTTCGAGCGATTTCTTCTTGCATGAATATGCAAGTCACTGTCAAGTCACGAGTCACTCACTTAGAGCAAAACACGCACGTTGACTAGCGGGAAAAGCATCATATAGCATGAAATAATAATGATTTGAATGCACACCGGAAAATTCAGTATGAGCATAATTCCTTATTTTAGCATGCAACACTTTCCTTGCAAAATATGTGGAACAATCAATCCATTCAAAAGCTCAAAATTGCAAGTTGTACCTTTCTGTGCTAAAAAAAGATAGCTTGAGGTATTCATTTTGCGCATCGAATAGCCGATTTGTTGACAGAAGTAGTTCCTAACACTCATCCAAGAAGTTTGTTTAGTGTTCATTTGTTGAACTTTTGAACACCTACCCTTGAAAAATAACAGATGAGATCTCACCACCCCGATGGTCTACTACTGCTTAACTTGGTGACCCATAAACTCATAAGGCAAACAATAGAATTTTTACTTGCCGTCGGAAGGGATGATCGAGACCATGAACTGATTGACCTATTTGCCTCACCTTCCGACTTAATAACTACTGGAATTACTGCCTAGAAAACGTACTGGTTTGGATATGTCATTCCCCTCAACTGCAACTTCCATACAGACTGCTTCTTTGAACGCGGAAATCCGCCAGGAACTGGTCACGAGGGGGTGACATCACAGCACCAGCTGCATGGCGGGGATTTTTCCTCCATTTTTGGGATTATCCCCGCCACTGGCGTCCTTAATGATGACGCACAGATCCCAATACGTAGTGAAAGTTCCGCACACAAGCTATGTCTTCGCGGCTAGCTATTAGGCAATGAGCCGTGAAACGGCTATGGCGGAGATCTGCGCCTGGGATGTGACGGCATTGGCGCCAATGGAGATTTGAAGCGTTTGGTTTGCGAATGGATTGATGGAAATGCCTGTTCCGTGTTTTTACGGAAACAGCGCAGGTTTCAGGCCTTACAGTGACGGGCCTGGATTTTTTTTGGGAGTGCCATGTTTTGTAGGGATTATCCAACACCCACGAGAAATTATACGTCTCGAAGTGCTAATGACGTGAAAGAACTGGAAAAGACACCTTAATCCGACAATGGATGGGTGGTGCCTGCCCTGCCCATTAGAAAGTTTCTTGGCTCCCTTCCAGAACCGGTCCACTGCATTAAAACATCATAGAAATCCTTTCTTAAGCGGCTTTATGAGATTGTGACTGAAGTGCGTCCTAAAACTGTCCGTTCGCATTGTGAGTTGTGTGCTGAAATTGCTGATTATTCGCATTCCTTTGCTTACGACAGTTCGTGAAGAAAAAACGGGAACGGCACGGTCTGACCTTGTTAGACACCTCAGATGAATCCAGCTGTTAATTACAACGGGCGGTGCATGGGGTACCATGCCCCGGTGCTTTGGAGGCATGGAGAAGGTTCTTACTATATTTGGGACCGGATAATGCATTAGATATATTCAAATTCAAAAATTTGATTTCCAATAAGTTGAAATCTCGCATTTTCGAAGAGGAGGAGAAGCATAATTATTGAGGAACGACCACAAGAGGTTGAGGGTTTTCTCTTTTCCTAATATTTGAATTTTCTTGATCGGGTTCTGATCCTATAGGTGGATTAATCAAGTCATTTGATTTTTATTCGGTCTTAAACATACACTACATACTTACACTGATGCATAAATATGCGAGAATGTACGCCCCACAAATGATTTGTAATAATTTTAAATGCAGCAATTAATAACTGGATTAATGAAATAGTTGATGATTACATATATTTTCGAAGTTCCGACTGTCTGGGTTTCCATTCTCTGTGGAGATTCCAATAATGGGATTCAGAAGAGCTCCGGGAGGGTTCCGGGCCCCCCGATCATCAAGACTGGGATAGTTTGTCACGCAAAACGTGATACATTTCAATGCTTACTCAGAGCCAGAACTCGCACTCAACCCACCTATTTTTTTCCTGGAAATCTTCCCCACTTCCGGTAGATTACAACCTTGCCGGGAACACTCATGAGTCCCGCCAAAGTCTCTCTTCCCGCACTCTACCCTCCTCCCTTTCAACCGTTTATGCATACTCATCCTGATGCAGTTCAAAAGCTCTGGACTTAAACTATCTCCATGATTCTTGTTACAGCCGAATTTTAATGAGAGCCAATACATATGAGGCTTCTCAAATTCTGCGGCGGGATTCACGAGTGTTCCCAGGGAAGCTGACCTTGCGGCCCTTCCCACTCTTACGAGCTTGGCTACACATCCGGAAGAAATTATATGTTCTGTCACCTTCCATTCTACTACCTGTCAAAGATGCCCTCATTGGAAATGAAGCGGTTCTTGCTTGAATTCTTGTCTACACCGAATCTACTGCACCCCTCGTGATAGCCCCGATAACGCGCATGGATCCCATCACAAGACAACTCCTTTCGCTATTCTATTTTCTTAGGAACATTCAAAAAGGGGGGTCATAGGCTCCTTTTTGACCTTGCGTCCGTTTCAGCAAAATAACCTTCTCAACTTTCAATTGATTTGATTCAATTGAGCTCGAATATCTGAACTTCTCAACTAACAGACGAGTAATTTTTTCCACGTTAGTTCCAAGTACCACGGAGCCTCGAGTTTTTCCTAATTTCTTCAGGACACTCAACATATAGAGGAGTCTAGTGCAATATACCCACAACATGAAACCATACTCACACAATAGCGCTCTGCTGCTGGTGTTTTTCGCTATGCCTCAAGATGTTTCAAGTGCTCTGCACCCAATTGTCGCGACAGTTTCCGCCGGGGTTACCCAAGAGCAAAGGACTCGTTTTATGATCGTTTCGGGAGAATCATGCAAGTGAACTCAGAGTGATTGGTCGAGCTACACAGTCTCCTAGCAGTGGCAAGGGGAGTTTACTAAGTTTTAGTCATTTGTTTTTAATAGCTCTAATCGGGGAATATTTTAGGGTGACTTTTTTCTCCAAGTTTCAACATAATGGTTCCCTTTTCTAGGTGGACCTCAATGTTGCATCCACGCCCCCTACCCCAACCCCTTCCCGTTCTCTGCCACTATCAACTTCTTCTCTAGAGCGGCGAACAATTCCATAAGGGCCCTCACAACTTTTTCCATCCTCCGTCATTGCTATAGCTTGATTTGCAGTTTTGCGCTGCAGTTTTTGAGGATACCCAGGTCTCGTTCAGCCGTTAGCTGGGCGAGACCAGTGCGCCTGCTTATAGCTCCCCATTTCCTTTTTCAGGTGTTTCTTGAAGCTTTCAATGAGAGCGGGAGAGTTCTTTCCCTATTCCACATGTACGTAATGACGTGATACATGGCGCCCTTCTCAATGACACATCCGTGGGACGGAATGGGAAAGCGGTTTGCATATGAATGACGACGGATTAAGGACAATGATAGTATTTTTGTCTTAAAGCTAAATATGGTAGTGCACGAAAATTGTACTACAGTTGGTGCACAATCAAACACCAAGAATATAGTACAGTCAAAGTACAACTGAAGAGCAGTTACCCAGATCCACCATTTTTACAGATAGAAAACTCAAGTGGTCCGGGCCTGGTTGCAGCATCACCTGCGTATTGGTGCTCCGACTGTCTGCGCATCCGCGAATTCGGGTACGAACCCCTACAATCTTCTATAAGAAATGGCTCCCTCACAGGCCCACACACAAACCAGACTTCTTCGGTTCAGATTACCTACCCAAACCACTGATCCAGACCCATGGAACCATCGATGGTTTGCACGGCAGTGACCCTCTTTCCACTTTGTACCGCGCACGATAAAGTTATGGCATAAAAATAGTGCAGCGTAACCTTGTTAGTGATAAGAAAAAACCACTCCAACAACGTAGTGTAATGAAGATTGCGAAGGATAACATGGTAAGAAAAGAACGAGCGCTTGGAGGAGTTGGCGTCCCCTCTCATTTGCGGTTTTTCCTAATGTCATTTTTTTTGGACCTAAACATGTTGCAAGACGGAAAAGTATTCGTATCTGCTATACTTTATTCAGCCGGATAACAGAGTTTCTAAGGGTATTTTGGTGTGATACCGATATTTCGCCATCCAGAAAAGTTTGGTTTGAACATTTCACTACCTAAATCAGCTTGTTCACGTACGGATGTGAACATATGTATATGCAGTCGTTTCACCATGGGATATATTTATCCAGTTGATTCCCGACTGATGGCAACTCATTATCACTAATTCATGTTGTCTCTCCCTAACACCACGTCTGCACCAAAGAAATGAAAACATGGCTCGGCCCGTATCCAATATATTTGGCTGTAGGAGGAAAACACGGCCGGTATAAATTCTTTCCCACTGGTCTTTATCCACCTTGCTATCCAATGTAAGTAAGCTATCCACATGTCCATTCCTTTGCGCAATGAAGTCCATTGAAGAGTATAACAAGAATTGTTGATGGAACATACAGGCGATCTTTATCAATCGAATATCTACTGGACGAAGATATCCATTGAGAGGAGTGGATACACAGATCCACGGATAAGATCTTATTGGATTTTCGAATTTCCAAACCATTCCAACGAATTCGATAGACAGCATTTATTCGACTGGATAAAGTATATTATCGGAGACGAGCCTTTGTTGGGCACCAGAGTGGATAAAGACCGATGTGAACTAATATGTACCCGCTGTATTTCCCATCCCACGGCTAAATTTGGCCATTACAGATTCAGAAAAGGTTTTTTTTAGAAATGGACAGTTTGTACAAAAATAGGTTGCAAAATCAATAATGCTGCGCTAAGCAATCAGGGCAACATCTTGGCATTCTTCAGAAATTCCACACTGACAGTCATGCGACCTCTGCCTTCCCCACCTTCTCTCAGCAGATTAACGCACCTATGAGGACATTTTCTTGCGTTCAAGGTCTTGAAGAAGGCTCTGCTAAGAGCCATAGCTGAGACTGTTTCGAGGGCCTTTCTGTTGAACGCCGATTGGCTGTGATTTCACACCGGCAGCCGTTCTGCTGCTGGCTAACACAATCGACGTCGCCGGTCGAATTCCACCCACACCAGCGACTTCAAGTGGTCGCCGTGGCGCACGAACGGTTATTGTGTGTGCGTGTGTCGAGTTGGTTGAGCAGAGATTCACACAAGAGCGGGGGAGAAAGTCGACCGGTTGCCGTCCATGGAAGCGATCATGGTCTCCTATGAAACTCACAATCACCGTTCGGGTCAGGCGGGTATAAGCGGCAAACGAAAGGTGCCATAACGGACGAGTTGGTCGGGCAGGTGTCGTCGAAAGACGGCAGCCGACGTTACAACGATGGCGCTGCGGGAGGAACCAGAATGTTCCTTGCAGTTTAGGCAAATTCCGCTAGCAGCATGGTATGTAGGCAAACTTTCATTCACTCATTCTTTCCTGAAAGGAATGCCACGACCAGATCAACAAATAGAAGAAGATGCACTTGAAATTGGGAGGTAAAAGGAGTGAAAAAAATGCTATACTTAGGGCCGAGTTGAAATCGGGTAACTCAATTGATATCCGAAGAATTCAAGTGTTCAAAAAAGAAATGGACAGAAACGCCCACTTATCATTCATTAACGATTGTATTGCTCCCTCTTTTTTGAACCCTCAAACTGTTAACTTACTCAAAATCAAAATTTCGAATTTCGAGTGAATCGATAGGTATCTAATGCATTATTCGCTCCTAACTGTAAAAAATAGAGATCGAAATCAGCTACGTAGCTGTATTATAAAGAAGGCTGGCATGATAAAGTATGTACGTATCAACCTCTCGGAAATCCGTAAATAGAGGATTCACAATTTCCATCCTGACGTAAATACGGCGCTAAGATCTTAGGCGTTTTCTATAATTTCAAACAGTTTCTTCTTTTTTGCACTAACACAAATGAGAATCTATAGGGAAATAATGTCTTCCCGATTATCTCAATTAAGTCCTAGTCTTAATCCCGTCTTGTGAAAAAATGTCAACGAAAATCTTTCCAAAACGAACAAAAATGGAACAAATTGGGCAACAACAAAACAGTGCTAGGCCTCTTTGCTTGCTGCGACTGATTCAGATGCAAAAACAACTCGAGAAAAATGTGCAGACGTAATTAGCAACGTTGACCTTCACGAAGGTGCGAATTATTGATGAAACGATCGGCCCACCCTTTTTTGGATGAGTTCACCGCGAATTTGGAAACAATACTGATTATTTTCATAGAATCTGTAGGTAATTTTGTTCTATGAAACTCGATTAATAAACAGAGACTTTGGTTCTGTTTTTAAATTATAAGAGAAAGTGAGGACTCTCGGTTCATATAAAGTGTTCAAAAATTTATGGCTGAGGCGATGAATTTAAATCTTTAAATTGTAATTCTCTTCAAATATCTAAATTTTAAAATTTTGATCTGCAAAGCTTCTTTAATTTTTGATTTTGGTCTGGTCTTCCAGAACAGCTCCTGGGAATAGTTGTTCTCAAGAATCCCTAAACCGATCGTACTGCAGCATCAACGGCGGAGGAAGCGTGTCAGCGGCCTGTGAAGAATAATTACAAAGCCGCTCCTAATTTCTTCAAAAAAAACTAATGCGACGCACTAATCCGTCGCTAAGCGTCGCTCAGCCGCAACTTCATCGAACCAAAAAAAAAATGCAATCCAATTCCTTAAGATTTAATTCTTTCCCCAGAAAAGGTGAGGACAGCCGTGAGCTGTTTCATCAAGTGTGAGCTTCTCCGAGGATTATGTACACCAATTACTGATTACTGTCTCCTGTACATTCTACGTACAGCATGTGAAACCCTGCTTATTATCTTCAAACCTATTACATCTGGACATCACCTTATTTCCATCAATTCCAGGGTAACTGAAGTCTTTAGCTGGTATTGATTATATGTACATACCATACTCCGTACGGATACAAAGAGAAACATTCGGAAGCCTCCTGTTCAGTGGAGAGTCCAGGTGGGGCTCCTGTTTGATTTTGGACTTCTGTCACGTACATTGCTCTCCCTGTTACATTCCTCCAACATGTTTGACGTTCTCGGCTAACTTTGTCAAAGGGTTATGACAGTGTAATGACACCGAACATGTCGAACATGTTAAAGGAGTGTGGCTAAAACATGAGCGTAGGCACCAGGGGTAAGTGGACTATACTTATTACCCGGTTATTTACTCATTTATTTGTTTATTTATTGCGCCAGAAGTGCTCTCACAAAAATGATGCACAATGGTGCATATGCGCACCATTAATGTCAGTGCTATTTAGCCGTTCTCCGTTGGTTTTTCCATCGTCCGAGCGCTATTCGGCTCTTAGCACTGGATAACAGCCCGAATCAGGCAGAATTAGTTTGTTTTCAACTCGAGCTTTTCTTCAAACGACAGTCGTCATTTACAGAAAAGCATTTGTGCTACATATTCTTAGTAGCGCCTCCTTTGCCACGTTTCATCAGTGGTTTAGATTCCCGGGGTAAGGTATGTAGGAGTAGGTAAGAGAGGCTGTTTGGTCTTGACCACAAAGAGAGATTCTTCTTCAGATTTTCTCGGTTGTCTCGGTAGTGGTGTCCTGTACCATGATCTTCTAGCCGATATCCGTTATCCCGTCATTCTTGGCCACTCTGTTATCCCGGTCCTGAATGATCGTGTATCCCCTGATCACTGGTATGTAAGTGACAGAGATTCAGCGAAACGTGGAATTCCTACTCATCTATGATCTTCAGAATACACGTCTAAAAAGGGATATGTAGCATTTCTACGGAGAATGATGTAGACCATTGCGATCAACCTCCCTTAGCGACTCTAATCACATAAAAATCCTAGGAAATGGCCATGAATGATATGGTTTCTAACGACCACTCGATGTAACATTCGGCGAATGTTTCGCGCAATTTCGTCGCGCAGTGAATGATGTGCGGAAAAGGTGTTCCGCATGATTTAATCAATGCGATCGGTTCTTCAGGGGTGACGGTCAACGATTTGCTAAGCCGCGGGTGAACTGGTAAAGGCGAGATCGCTTTCGCCGACGCCGTCACCGTCCGCTGCCCTTAAGGTCCGCGCACAGGTGATCAGCGATCGCGCGGGCCTTCCCCACCCGTCTGCAGAACTTGTGGGCTAACATATGAGGCAGCAGATTATACAAGGATGATCAAACCAGATGTACGAACCATTTTGTGCGGCTCATTGAAGCGGCCATACGTCACAGCGCCGTCAGCGCGGGCGTTTTTAAGAGGGAAAGGCGTGCGAATCCCGTCGAGGAATAGGCTTGCAGTCGATAGTTGTCAGTTCTAAGTGCTCTTGAGAAATGTATCGTTGAATGAGAGGAGGAAAACAAACACGTAGCGAGCAATGCTTCGCGGTTCTTCTTCCCCTATAAAAAGCCTGTTCAGAGGTGAAGGAGTATCTGAGTTTCACGGGTCCTTTTTGTTGCGATTCATGGAAACTGCTACTGAGGCGATGAGGAAGAGCATTAGAGGGCGTGTAATGGCCACGAACGATGAGTCATTCAAGGAGGAAGTGGCATTCCAGCACTTGTACGATACGAGACACAATGTACAAGAAGAGAATTACTGCTTTGCAATTAAGTGGTGAATAGACAGCAGTTCTTGTAGTTCGAGCAGAAATGTAAAATTAGATGTTTTTTGAAGAGCCCATTGGTTTCACTTGGCAACCGCAAAAGCGTCCCGAATTACGGCGACTTTGTGAAGTAAATTAGTGGAAAACAGAGACAGTAGTCATAGTATTTAGTATGAAATACCCTGAGATTCCCTCGTTGAATGCCTACTGAGAAGTGTATGGAACTGGAAGAGTAGGAGAAATGCTTCAGAAAGAGGTGGATTTATCAGAAGGACTAAATGCGATAAAGAATTCACAACTGGAGAGAGAACTATGTAGACACAGTACGACCGGAAGCACATAGAATAAGAAGAGAATTATTAAGAAACTTCCAAAGTTTCTCTGACGATAAGCCCTACATCTAAATCTACATAGCTAGAATATTAGTAAATTTATTGGAAAACAGAGTAAATAAACAGTGACTAGGTGCACGCACCCAAAACGCAGCGCAAAACGAATAAATTTTCAAAAAACACTCGAAATTTCATTTTTTACAGAGGTAGAAAGGTTCCTCGTATTACTGAAATCAATGAATCAGTGCGGAAAAGGAAATTCTATCCAGAGAGACCTATTCCGCCGAAATATCTTTTAAAAACTTCGCTCTCACTATTCACTATTTCATAATAATTCTGATGATCGACATCGTTCATTTTTTTTCATTTTTTCTTAGGGAGCAAATTTAGGGCGGTTTTTAACAGGCATATTCTGGCAGAGGCAATCTCAAAAGCCATACCTTAGTTGCTCCAGACACGTTGGTATTGGGCATAAGATGGATAACACCTACATGAAACCTAAAATAATCTGCACATTTTGAAGCTAGTAGTACTGAGCCTTTCTCTGCATTTTTCCTTTTTGAGAACTAGGCACATTCAGAGGTAGGGTGATAATACCAGAATGAGCCTCTATATTCCTCATTCCATGATAGATTCGATGCCTGAGAGCGATTCAGCGTTTTGCACTACAATATTTTCTGAGAGTTGGTATGTCGGTAAGAGATGAATACGTGAATACGTGACAAAACTTATCACTATATCAATCACATCCAACCTATGTTTGTGTAACTTCAGTGCATTCTCGTGTATTTGTGTGATATTTGTGCGTTCTTATGTGGTAGAATGTCTCGTATGGCGCACGTTGAGTGCATTTAATAGTATAAAATAAAGAGAATCACTGGACGACAGAACAGCCGTTAGGAGCAAGAGGCATAGGAGGGGAGCGGCAGTAGAACTGTCGGATTCATGATCGCTTCCGGGAAGGTAGTGTTGCACCTGTCACTTCGAATTGGACAAGTTTTCCTGACAAAATTGAACATACTTTGCCCGAGGATTGGTCTCAGCCAGAGACAACGAGGAGTGCCAATGGCAAAAACATATACTACATTTTGATCAAAGAACTCGCCCATTTTGGATGAATATATGGCTTAGAACTCTACCGGATGTATTCATGGGACCCAGCAAGGGACTTCCCATATTCCAGAAGTAAGATCTTTCCACAGGCACTAATGTGACCCTGCTGATTCAAGGAAAACAGCAAGATGACTCACTGATAGTTTGAGGCAGGTTGACGGGCGCCGAGTGGACCGCACCGAATAGAGTGAAGACGAACTGGAGAAGTAGGACTAATGTCCACATGGGACCAGATTTTGGTGGTGGTGGGCGCCGTTAGAGAGCCAGGACTAGCAGGTGCAGCAGTGCGGGTAGTGAATAGGGGCGTAGGACTCGCTGAGAACGTGCTGAGGGCCCCGTCGGCGTTCTCCTGTAACAGAGAGAGTTGCTGAAGTTGTTGTCAGCCGGTGATCGATATTGCCGTTTCAGTAGGCGACATACAAGTAAGGAAATGCAGGTTTTCCAAAACAGTATATCAAAGCAGCACGACAAAGCACAGAGACAAGAATGAGGAATGATCTTCTTGAGGCAGAGGCTGGAAAGGTGAAACTGCTCGAGAACAACAATGAGACATCACTGCACGATCGTCGCACACCAACACAAGGACACTATCATTCACGAGTCGGAAGTCCGACACTGACGTCACTGGTAAGGAATTTTGTGACTAAAGTGTTCATTGTTCCTGCTCTTTTCCATTTTTTTTTTCAAAATTCGAGGAACTGTAGCAGTTCAGCGCCACAAATATTAAACAGAAGAATTTTATCCAAAAATATGAGCCTGTTTTGATTACCGTTTCCGAAGATCATAGTGACCAATAGTGTAACATTACTCTATACATATTTTAGGGTGTTTATGCTGTTTCTCATGACAGTGCGGACAATAATTCACAGCAGGGTGTCGCCAGATCAAAGTGTGGGTGAAAGAGTGACAATGTGGACAGCATTGACATAAGGAGAGGTGGTGTTAAAAGGGTGGTCGTTGGATAAAAGCACTGGATCTATTCTTTGTACGCGAAGAGGAACTATCTCCTGAGGGCTTCACAAACTTCAATGTAGGGTTGGCTGCATGGGGTGTGATGTAAACTAATTGAAAATCAACTTGAAATTTTAAGTACATCAGAAACACATTACATATAAAGTATTGAAGACACACTACATATAAAGTATTGAAGACACACTTGCAGTTCATAACAAGCCTCGAAGGATGAAAGGAACTTCGAAAAATGGAATTCATCCGTGAAGGAGTTCCTCGGAAGCGCCCAGTCACAGCCGTTTCCTATGTGATTCCGACAGCCACAGTGCGAGAACCTAGCGACGTGCGAAACCCGGAGCGTGTCCTCTGTGAAACGTTTCAAGTAGTTCTCACACAACTTCTTCAGACTCCCTCATGATCGAGAGATACCATCTAAGGTACTCAATCGACACGTACACGGCGCACGAAGCGACAATGATCGTCGGGCACGCTTCGGATGCTGCGCAAACAATCGTGCAGAGAATTCTTTAGAGTCATTGATAGCAAGTGGAGCTATCAAAAACTTGAGTAACTTCTGGTTGAGTTAGAACTACAGACAATCTAAGGAAGTCAAGAAAAAAAAAACATAGGATGCCATGAGAGAACAGACTGGAGATAAATTGGTTTTGCATTCTTGTTTCTTCTCAATCAGCACTACTAGAATGAGCGAACTCCACCAAAACATTGAGCAACCACTGGTTCTCTGGCTACGACAGTGAGAGTTAACATACTGCGCAAGAGGTGGTTGATTAACGTCTGCTTCTTGTGGATTTTGGTTCGCTGAATCTTTCAGGCAGCTGCAGGGATGAGGAAGAAGGTGGAGACCCTCACCCCTATTTTGCCAAACGTGATGATGATGAAATTTCTACCTTCATACGAATCCCCCCTCTCAACCGGTAAAGATATGACGTTTCCCAAAGCTCGCCGGTTAGCTCAAAAATATTCGACCCCTCTGCTCACACACCCATTCCTCTTCTCAGGTAGCGAACCAACAACCTCCTTCCTCCCTTTTTTGCGCTACGAACCCCCCCCCCCCCCTTGACAATGACCTATTCTTTCGTCTGACTATCTAGTCACTATATATGTATGCGCTTCAGCTTGTCACGTGTCATCCAATCTGTTCCTAAGAAAGAGTAGAGCTGTTGAGTAGTCGTATCTGTTAATAGAGTAGCGGGCAAACATTCATGATCTCAAATAGGGTAATCTTAATCCTAGCATTTGGTCTAACAGAAGGTCATGAAAATTTCCACACAAGTCCAGGGAATCAAGGTCACTATATCATCTTCGCAAGCACAACGAAAGTAAGAAAACTTTGAGAGTTTGACGACACATTCTAGTACAATAGAATCCGAGCTCCTACAGACTCTCCTATAGACCACCAGAAACGACGACCTTTTAGTATTGTGTCCTTTTGATAGCATTCAACTTCAAATATTCGATTTCAAATGGGTTGAGTACTCGAAAATTTGGAAGAGGGAGATCAGTATAGCCTTGGAGAAAACGTAAGGAGTGCTTCAGGTTGTCTTTTCCTCCAAGATTCGAGCTTTCAGTCGTTTCATATATCAGTGGTTGAATTACCTGGATCATTAAGCCTTTATTCAGTCCTAGGCACTTTTATCCCACGTTAGTTGGTTTTGAGATGCGCACTTCTAGGCCGGACCCGTTTTCAAACTGACTACCCCATCGAGGAAAATGCTGGAATTGTCACTTGTATATCATTTTGCTCTGAATAAAGCAAAATGTACATAAATTTCCGATTACTTGGGAAACTAAGGTCATACGGAGTGAAACGAAGAAGAAACGCATTTTGGTGCAGCAGCCGAAAAATTAAGCCAAGGTCAGCAGCAGATCTGCTAGTTGTGCAAAGATACTTGCGGTAGATTGGCTATCTCCTAGGAAAAAAAGGCATTCCATGGGAGAAAAACGCTGAAGAACGTCGGAGTCTACTTACTTCCATTGGATTGACTTTAATTCGATTTCCGGAAGTGTTTCCAATCGCCTGCTGGTCTCACCTCTTTGAACAAACGCCATCAACTTTTTCGGTGTGCTAACGAGGAACGGTTCACGAGTAGCTTTCCTCTGTTGGAGAAAGATTTTCTTCTGACGAAGTCAACTTCTCATTAAGAGTATTCGAGTAGTATTGCAGGAAGAAGTTTTATGAGCCTTTCGTTGAATTTTTGCAGAGGGAAGCTGGAACTGGAATAGTACTAAACAGAAACGATTCCGTAACGGCAATGGTTTTCCAGCCGCATCTGTTATTAGCATTACAATCTATGCAAATTCGTCGCTAGCTAAAGCTACAGAACCTCTGCGGAATGCAGTATTGGTCTTTTCCTCAAAGAAACTTGATGGTTTTTGCCATACCTTGCCTGTTAGGCTAGAGAAACTTCTTGAAATTCTCGCATCTGCTAGTTCCAATCGACAAGAATGGAGAATATGGAGTGAGTCAGAGAGAAACCAATACCAAATGGAACGAGTTCTGCTGGTAACGTCTTCATGACGTATTGTGTCGAAGTTCTACTGTGGGTATTCTTCTGTGAGAATGCCCTAGCTAAAAACAGTAATTTCCCTGTGGCCATGCTGCCATTATCACAAAGGCACACGGAAGTTCTTTACCTTCGGGCAGGATTGAGGCAATTTTTAAGGTGTTTTTGAGCGCATTCACGCACAGGCTTTTTGTGTTATTGTGCTCGCTTATAAAGGGACCGCAAGAGGTTAACCATACTGGTGGACGCGACATCTAATAGGTTTACTTTCACCAGTCATAGTGCTACGGTATGCGCACCATTTTTGCCCTCTACTCCTGAGCAGACAAATACAAGGATGTAGAATGAGGAACATGGGCAGAATCCAAATCTAAGGACCTTTACATAGCGATCCAGTGCGGAGCGCACTCCGTCGTCTGGTGATCAATGCCTGAGTTGTTACAGTTGCGAAGAAGAAAATCTTAGTATTCGAGGGCAAAAATGGTAGTATTCATACTGTACATAGCACCTGTTTAGGCATGTCTTCTAAGCGAATATTATAACTGATTTCCACCTGGCCTGGGATTCACGTAACACTAACCAAGGCTTGGATGCATCGTTGAGATTATCTAGGGTAGACGTGATGACGCCCGTCAACTATGGGTAGACTAACGAGATGATAACAAATTAACCCTGGGTAACCTCAGTGATTCATGCAGCCCCAAGCAAATCTATCGTAGTCGACGCAATTGGTTATTGTACAGATTGCGTAATGCTAAGAGACGCAGGACGTGAAAGTTGGTTTGCTAGCCTGGTATCGCCTGATTGCAGTTCATGAATCCTAATCCGGTTGTGTTAACCTCCTCCTTGTCTCAGGCTTGGGCTACTGACATGTCTAAGAAATAATAGATGATTGGAATCATAGTCCTACCGTCAAAATTCTACGTTCAAGGCGTTTACGACGTACGTCACGAAATTCACGGCTCTCTTCAAGTTTTCAAGATATCCGCCAGAATACCCAAATTTGGGCAATCACCGAACTTTCATGGGAGAGAGTCTGGAAGGACTGACGCTACTATACTCGCTTAATATCGCGAGGAAACCCTGCTAAAATCTCTCTCAAAATATTGAGGTTCTTCAACAGTTTTGTCGGTTCGACCCCAACAATTCCACAGAAAAGAGAGATTTTGAGACGCTGCTTCATGTAGCTGTTGGTTATTCTCTACTAGCAGCGATTCGCCTCTTATAGCCTAGCTGTTGAATGGAGCACGGTTAAGCTCAAATGCGAAATTTCTAACCCGAAAACATCGAAGACCATGTTCTTAGAAGGTCTAAACCAGGCATGCTCTTCAATTATTGACCTGCTAGCCCTTTATAGACATTCCTCTTCTTGTTATTGTGATTAGTTACACCATTTACACACTGAAGTGGGTACTTGATAAATTCCATGACAAAATTTTCAACAATACGTAAAAAACGAACTCAAAGACCGTTGCTGATAGGTGATAGTCAGAGAAATGTTTCTGAACACACGGAACGTTCGCAAATGGAGTAACAAACAGATTAGGAAATCACATAAATAGGGAGAAGACGTGCAAGTGATGGTGACATGGCAGCACAGAAAACTAAGATACCAGGACAAAAAGGTGCGATAGGTCCGTATTTGGCAGGTGGGGGCGACGAAACGCAGTGGTGGGGTGGCTGAGAGCGATCGAGGTGTTATGTGTGGTGTAAGAATGGCGTTAGCTGCTACAGTCCCGAGCGGCATGTTCCGACCGACCGACCGACGGCGGGGCGACGACGACGACGACGACCCGCCTCCCGCGCACCGTCGCCTACCTATCTGCCGGTCGGCCTGCTGCCACAACTGGCACAGCCATCGCGGCCGCCGCCACCGCCGCTGCGACTCGCTCGAAATGGTAACGGGCGATCGTATCGAAGAAGTCAAAGCAGATGAGCAGCAGATAGCCAGCCGACAAGCACAAGATCTAGCGGATGATCCGCGACACCAGGGGTCACGACCGAATTAGCGGTGAGAAGCCCATTTTTCGCGCCTCCTAGCCGCCACAACAACGAAGTCGGCGCACCGGCTTGCCGATTACGTGGCCGGCGGAAAGATGGCGCGATAATTTCAGGAAGGCGCTACAGACCGTGTCAGGTTGCAAATGAGATCCGACGACTAGCTGCTAGCCAAGGAGCGCTGTTGCTTCCACGCTTTTGTTCGATGGTTCCATTACAACAGGCCAATGTCAGCCGAGGAAAAACGTCTGCGCTTCATTTGACATGGTCTATTTACAGTGAATGCTTTAGAAAATGGACTGCATTTTTCCTCATATGTCGAGGTGCACTGAAAGTCTTAGAAGCGCTGTTTTCTCTTGAAGCATACAGGCAGTTAAAGCTTTCTTCAGTCTATCCTTGATTTATTTCATTTAAAATCTGTAGCGGTAAGAAATGAAAAAGCAGAAATTTTTGGCAGCAATTTCGTCTTCAAATTGTGGAATGAAAAGATAAGAGGTAAGCCTGTAGAAATATGGAGTGACGACTGCATGGAACCACACTAGAATCAACACAAAAAAAGGCCAAATGAGATGAAAAAACCCTCTTATAATTGGACATCAGCGTCATATAGAGCACGAATAGAGCTGGAACCCAAAGATGAAGGTTCGCCGGATGTTAGATTTCTGTATATAGCGGAGAAGAGAGCACTGGCGTCTTTTCGACCGTTCTTCGGTATTCCGTTGGATTTTCTGAACCAGGCAGCTTTTATGACAGACGCACTCCACCATTTATGGAAGATGCTCAGTATCCCCTCGTATGATCAACAAAGGACCTCTTCATACACCCTGGAAATGACTTGTTTGCTACACAGCCTACATAATTGGAATCAGCAATAGTGGAATCGTCAGCGGACCTAAATTCACCATTGCCCAGTACCCATCAACGTGTTTACCCATACGTGGGTGTTGTGTATACCCAATTTCTAGCCAAGGGTAACCTCACCGCTGATTTGCTATTGCACATCTCGGGTGATGTATGTATAACCAATTGCTACCCAAGGGTAATCTCACCTCT
Source organism: Ancylostoma caninum (assembly GCA_037903475.1). Lineage (NCBI taxonomy): Eukaryota > Metazoa > Nematoda > Chromadorea > Rhabditida > Ancylostomatidae > Ancylostoma > Ancylostoma caninum. The sequence goes on along the minus strand of JBAJFG010000152.1, from coordinate 188,701 downwards.
GAATTGACTTTGCACATCCTTCCGGTGATGTATGTGTACTAAGGCCGGAATTGACCAGGGTGAAAACATTGGAGACCGTAAGAACGATGGGTAAAATTGTGTGGTGTTGACACATTTACCCTGCGTAATCTCAGTGACGAAAGCTGCATCACTGCATGCAAATTGTATACCGATTTCGGGTTTCGCTGGGCTGGTCCACGTAAAAAATGAGTTTTTCTTTCACAGGAGAAGCTCAACGAATATTCGAAATTTTTTTGATGGTTGTGATCGGAGAGCTCGAACTTACGCAGTCAACACTTTTATCATTGGGAACTACTCGAGCACCTGATGAGTAATGAGTTGTGTCGTTTGACCCAATCTGCAAAGCTTCGAGCAATCCAGCTTCCGCCCGCTTGTGTAGTGATGGAATGAGTTTGCTGGACAAAAATTGGTAGAGTTCTTCCTGACTTGTCCTTTAAGGCTGCACCGTCAGACTTGCCGGAAGATGGTTCGTTTTTTCGAAAAGCTCGTTAGGATCGCAAAGTGACTGTGGCGCTTGCTATCTTTTTGGTTGTCGTAAAACATAATATCTGTTACCGGAACTTCATATGTGCAGCTGGAAAGTCTGCCGCTGGAGTTTCCATGCATTTTCTCTTGTAGAAAATAACGCTTTCTGTGATTTCATTAGACAGTTTTCACTTTTCACAAATTCGTAGTTTAGTTCCTTTCATCGCTTCTTCTAAGGCCTATAAAATGAATTGTATGGAAAGAACATGAATGACCAGGTAGCTCTACCGGAACGAAGAGCATTTTCGAGACATAACTTAACCAGACGTCCGTTTTTATCCTTTTCATCGGCGAAGAGGCTCAAAAATCAACGCTGGGTAGTTAAGCGCCAACCTACTAATATCCTCTCCAGTAAACACTGTTTAATTCTAGGCTGGGAGAACAGATGAATGCAGGGAAATAGTCGAAAACACTACTAGTTATGTGGTCATAAAGTAAATCGACTCCAAAGTTCGGTAAATTGATTGTTCAATGACTGCTGACTGCACAATAAACTACGTATAGTAGTAGATCTTGCTCGTAGATAAGTTCTCCTAGCTGTGTTTACTACGGCATCTGTAAGGAAATAGCACACAAGCAGAGCTTGTTTTTTTTTCGACAGGAATCGTATTGGCCTGTATTTCTGGAGGGCAATTCTTCTAAATGCGCTCCCAAAGCTTGGAAAAGAAATTGTTCTGTCCAAGGGTTACCTAGAGTAACGCGGAGGAATCCAGTCTTGGATAAAAATTTGTCGTTAATAGAGAAGCATTGAGTTGTTGAAGTTACGATGACGACGAATTGGTTACGTAATAAGTGGAACGTATTGATGAAGCAAAACATACAATCCAGCCGAAACCTCTCCATGACAAAGGACGTCAGCAAAAAAGAGGGTGGAGTCGAGAAAGAATAGCTGGCGATTGATGGTTTTCATTCATTTATTTACTTTTCATTTTCAGCAAGGGTGCAGGAAACAGTAAAAGCATAGCCGGGGGTGCACACCAAAACTAGAGGGAATGATACAAATACAAGTATGATCCCAGTTGAAACACCACTATCACCATTGACGTGCATACACATACAATCACTGCGGATGGCACAACTAGGCTACGGAGGGTCACAAGTAACCCAAGAGAGGTCAAGTTTCCCTTAAATGCAGAGGAAATGCAGCTTCGTAGAAATGTCAGTGGGGGAGGGGAAAGGGAAACCCACGGTCTCACTTTCCCCCACTGGAACAGCTCGACGTATTTTAGGCATCACCGCGCGACACAGTAATCCGTCATAAGCCTGCGGTGAAGCATCGTATCGATAACGCAGTTGCACAGGTTTTTGGGAGAAATTTCTTACTGAGGGCTGAAAGACTATAGTGATGAGGAAATGCGTATAATCTATATTTCGAACTCAGGACCAGAAGTCAAGGCAATGAGTCTCCTAAATCTGTATCGAGATGTAGAGCACTCAAAGAAATAGTACAACATGCGCAGGACATCAAAAAGGCAGCCACAAAAGAATCTCTGGATGATGTCCTTGTTTCATATGAAAAATACAATCCTCTATATTCTTAGAATGCTACGTTCTCCCTTCATTCCGCTGCAGCTCTTCAGTGTGTTCAGGCCAGAGCCAGACATATGTCGTTAGATCTCTGAACATTCCTGAGCCTGGACGAGGAATCACTTCCTTATCATTCCTTACCATTAATTAATTAATTAATCAATAATTAATTAGTTAATTAATTCGTTCATTCATTCATTCATTCGTTCATTCATTCACTCATTCATTCACTCATTCATTCATTCATTCACTCATTCATTCATTCATTCGTCCATTCATTCAAATACCTTCAATGATGTACTCGTATAAAGAAATGAATCATTGAATGTCACCATAGTGAGACGAGTGTTGATGGCATCTACACCCAATTGAGCCATGGAAATCCAGCTTAACCTGGGGAAAACGGCTTGGAATGAAATTCAAATGATATTATGGTGTGAAATCCTTGATTAGGGGTGGAATTTTAGACCTTTCTATCCTCTTTAACTTGATTTGAAGCGCTTACTGATAGCAAAGGCACGAGAGAGCCTTTGAGCTCATGCCTTCGAAGCCGTTAGTTAGTACAGTTCAGTCCCTAAGAAATACCACCAGGAGGCCTTGAAAATAACCACTTCCAGGGATCCTCGAGAAACTCCAGCGCTTCGTTGATATTCATGGGGAGGCTCTCTCTTATTAAATTCCTATCCTTCCCTAAGTGGACAAGTTCTCTAGGTCGTAAATGCTACTTTATAGCATTTACATTAGTGTATAATCATGGCATGCCCCAAGTGGCAGCAGCAAGTAATACATGCATACCTAGTGAAATCTACCACATTTTGAGGGAGAAACTTTACCACTCTAGGTAGACGGGGAGAATATGAGATTCCCAGGAGTGTGAGTGAGTCCCACTGCAGAAAAAAGAAATAAATTTTCCATCTCTGCGTAGTTGTGCAATTTAATGGATATGTAGAAGGCAGAAAGAAGAAGTAGAAGAAAATTAGTAGAAATAGGGTGGGAAAGTAAGCACGACTCTAAAATCTGCTTCGATTTCGCAGTAATCTGTGCGCAGAAATTGCCTAGCGTCCCGTATCTGTACTGCTACAGAAAATCATCGTGTACCCAATGGTTACGGAGTGACTAGAGGTAGAGAGCGAAAGTGCGTTGATGTTTTTGGACGACGACACGCCAACACGGAAAGAGACAGATGGAAGATATGTGCTGCTTGAACCGGATAGCCGACGCGAGGCTAACCGTGCGCCACAAATGGCCGCTAGCAACAGTCGCTCGCTCCGCGGTGGCTTTCGCCCGTGTTCGCAAATTGCCCGCTAAGATCAAAGAAAGCGATGACGGGATGTGTGACGATGAAGACGTCGGCGCGACGGCCGGGACATGTTTTTGTGGCGGAAATTACAGAGCTGCGCTGAAACAATACCAGCTTCTACTGTCTGGCCAAGGTTGGCTATGTGAAGGTCGCTGAGAGCGGGTGGAATAGTCCCTGCCAGCTTTGAAGGTTCAACAGTGGTATTCGTTTCTTCCATATCGACCCCGACAAGAGGAATTTCAATTTCTTACTCTTCAGGTCGCCGCAGTTCATGGTGAACAACGTTGAGTAACAATAGGTGCTGTTGCAGGAACTTGATTGTTATGTGTTTGATGTGATCTTTGATGTTTGATCTACAACTGACCTGTTGTGATCTAACCTGGAATGTTCTGGAACCTCATCTCTTGATGTACAGTGGGGGCCATAAGTTATTGTACAACGTTTGCTGGCCCATTTCTCCGCAGTAGTAAAATATTTTTTGCCGCACTAGGCACTGTTTAATAGAGCTGGATTTGCTCTATCTTTTGATCACAAAAACCTCCTGGATACTTCCAAGATAACGAAAAAAGTTTATCGGAAACATTCATTGCAGACTTTCGGTGCCGCAAAATGCACTAACTCTGCCCGCAATTTCCGAGCAAAACAGCCACAAAAACAGTTTGATATTTTTAGAAAGAGCATTCTTTGCTCTTTAAGATGCATCTAAGCAGTACACCCCACTTTAGAGATTTGGTGGATTTTTCGTAAAAAATTTCCACATCAACCCGCTTTTTTCAAAAACCTGTTCTAAGTCCAACTGCTCCAAAGCAAAACTCTCCCGGGAAACCGGGTTTTAATGTAAGATACTTTGATCCCTGCTCTATTCGGCAGCGAAAAGAGCAGGATAATCCATGTGTTGCTGGTGGAGAAATAAATGAGCAAACGTTGTACAATAACTTATGGCCCCCCTGTATATAAACTCCAACATTGTCACTGTATGTATTCGTTCGCTTCGTATTCACTAGTCCTTGCGATGGTATTATTATGGTTCTTCTAATAAACTGCTCAGCTACTACTACCAGACAACTTCACCAGGTGCTTATCACCGTCTTGTCAACATATTCTCTAAGGTGCTGTTTATGAGAGATGACTCTGATGTTCATTGGCGATACGTTTGGCAAGAGAATGTGTTTGGCAATGCATTTTACGGGATAAAATTTCGGTTGGCAATATGATTTACGGGAGAATGAGTGACGAGCCTGTTTGGCGATACAGTTGACGAGGTTTGCTTGGCGATACAAATGGCAAGGTTTGCTTGGCGATACTTTTTACGGATGTTCTGATAAGGCGTTCATTTCATTTTTAGTTTGAGGCTTAACCATTAAAGGTGTCGGTCCGGATGGCTCAGCTGGTAAGGCAGCGGACTCCTATGATTGGTATCATGGCACGATTCCGGATGATATCGAAATTTTTGCGCTGTTGATACCCCTTTTGTTAGATGATACAATTGGCAAGTTTCGTGAGGCGATAAATTTGACGAGGTTTGCGTGGCGATACATTTGACGGGGTTTGCATGGCGATACATTTCACGGGACTTCTTGTCTAGCGACACTTTTGACGGGCTTCGTTTGCCTAGCTAGTTGACAGGTTCGCCTGCAAGGTTGCCAAACAAACCTCGCCAAATGTATCGCCATTGAACATCAGAATATGTTATTTTAGTGGTTCGATTGCGTGATTCCTCACTGTTCACAACATCTATCTCCGGTTTAGTCTCACGTGGTCTCATCGGAACCCTATTGAAATTATAAGAATGTAACGAAGTAAATAAATGAATAAATACCTTTTTAATTGAAGCTGAATTTAGATTTGCTATAGACTGTCATTATTATGTCTGGCCAAATAAATCAGTTTTTCTTCTGAAATCTGCGCATCTCTCGGCACCATTGCTTAAGTTGTTGGCAGATAGGAGGATCTCACAAGACTCTTGCGTGTGGCTCCAGAATAATCTGGATTCTTAAAAGACTTTATAATATGGAAGGATTCAGGTGCCCAGTACTTTGTTAGAGATGTAACACGTTACCCACATTCTTATTACTTTTTATTCTCTTCCCTCTTATTTTTTCATGTCTGCGTCTACTGGATGATTAGTGAGCCTTCTGCAAATTTTCCGTTTTAACTCAATGATGATCCCTTTCTGTACTTTATCTAATCAGTTGCTTTTGCACTGCATTAGTTTTTCTTTTTATTTTCTTTGTGCTAGTTGTCTGTCCTGCGCTGTTCAATGTCGCGCACCTTGGGTGTAATAAATAAAATGAAAGATGCCCTTTCACGCGATATAGACGGAACGTTGGCCGACTTAAAGTAAAAGATTCGAACCGAACCATACATAAATCTGATGACGCTGAATGACAGACGAATATGGGGTATGGAGTGAAATATTTTCCGTCGCCCACTACCGGAAAACACTTTTGAGTAACTACACTGGGGATGTACATATTAGTTCAAGAATAAGTTAAGTGAACGACAGTGGATAAGGTTAGGTTCATTTCTGGATGAATCCACCCATGGCATTCGTTTCAGTCTAGGGCTATATTTGATGACTATGCGGTAGTATTCCAGAATTTATACACAAACATCACCGGATGGTCCATCAAGCTGGTTCATAACCAAAATCGTGTAACTGTAAGATCTTCGACCTGTTCAAAGGCAAGGATTCGCCGTACATCAATATTTTGAGGGGGAGAGACTATATCGGCGTTCGTTCAGTGTCTCGTTAAGTTCCGCGGAACCGGTCAGCTCTATGGTTGACGCAATACGCGATCTCTGAAATATGCTCTGTTCCTCTGCGGGCCAACTCTAGCCTCCTTTAGAGGTAGCACTGGCCCAAATTTTTGGGGTTCATGATTTTGTCGTATTTTTGAGGCTGTGAATAACTTGTAATTCATATCCATGCTGGAACTGCTCGGAACAGAAAAAAAAATAAAGAAGATATGATGCTGTTTCCCTTGCGTTAGTAAGGTCATTTGTCGACTTTCTGGGTCCTTCTGCATCGATTAGGTCTAGTGGTCCTTCTGCAAGATGGTGTAAATAGGAACAAACAGTCTTAGGATACACATAGAACTCGTCTGAATCTTTTCCGAGACCTGAAACCTTAGAGTGAGCTGTTTTTCGGATTGATTTTCAAAGTTACTGCATAATACAGGGGGGGGGGCCATAAGTTATTGTACAACGTTTGCTGGCCCATTTCTCCGCAGTAGTAAAATATTTTTTGCCGCACTAGGCATGTTTAATAGAGCTGGATTTGCTCTATCTTTTGATCACAAAAACCTCCTGGATACTTCCAAGATAACGAAAAAAGTTTATCGGAAACATTCATTGCAGACTTTCGGTGCCGCAAAATGCACTAACTCTGCCCGCAATTTCCGAGCAAAACAGCCACAAAAACAGTTTGATATTTTTAGAAAGAGCATTCTTTGCTCTTTAAGATGCATCTAAGCAGTACACCCCACTTTAGAGATTTGGTGGATTTTTCGTAAAAAATTTCCACATCAACCCGCTTTTTTCAAAAACCTGTTCTAAGTCCAACTGCTCCAAAGCAAAACTCTCCCGGGAAACCGGGTTTTAACTGTAAGATACTTTGATCCCTGCTCTATTCGGCAGCGAAAAGAGCAGGATAATCCATGTGTTGCTGGTGGAGAAATAAATGAGCAAACGTTGTACAATAACTTATGGCCCCCCCTGTATACTAGGAAGGACCGCTCAATGCGCTCGCTGCGAATGGCCAGCAATCAGGCTGGGTATCAGCGTCCGCCGCAAACGCGTTCGTGGGTTCTACCAGGGAGGAAGCTGCCACCAGGGCATGGGTGGAAATGACCGAACCTCCGTAAGCTGGCGCTTCATCTGATGTGTGCTCATTTGTGACTGCTGAGTTCGCGGTATTAATTGTAATGTTTGTTTTTTTTTGTTATTAAAAGCTCTTCTCACATGCCATAACCTAGCTCAAGAGGAGAGATTTCCGTGGATGCTACATTGACATAGCCAACGCAGCAATCTTACGGAAGGCCCAAGTCACTAATGAGCGCAATCCAGGTTATGGAGCTGTGGGAGTTTCTGAACTCTGGCTTTTAGCGAGCTTCCAACTCCCATTACAGATTTCTAAATGATCGGCGATGGATGATTTCCCTTCAGGTTTTTTTGTGTTTTCTATCTACATTTCACCGATTTCCCCACATATAGACATTCTTCCAACTTTATACTTCCAAACTTCCGTTCTTACGCAGCACTTCCGATCATCCCCGGTGTAGACCTAAGTCTGAATGCGCCAGGAGAATCGTTAGCTACACTTCTTGCCAGTTCGCTTTCGGGGTGCGTTTCCTTCTCTACTCCATAACCAGCAGTTTCTTTCTGGCTATGAGAATTAATGCGTTCGATTTCGATTCCGCCCATTGTCAGCGACGACGTCGTGGCGCAAAAACGCGGCTGAGCTGCGTCGCCGACGTTTGTCCTCTCGGATTGACCATTGTCGTCGCTTGACCTGCAGCTTTTTCGGCTGCTTCTCATTGCCTATGAGTGTTACTGCACGAACTGCTTCTTCTATAATACTCGCAGGTTTCAACACACCATTAGAGCGTGCCAAGTGATGCTGAAACGGCCGAAACCAGTTCCGCTGCCTCTCATTTATTATGTTTCTTTGTTGCGCTGTTGATGAAATGACGAATCAACCACTGCGCCGCGTATCGCTTACATTTTTTATAGGCTACGGTCTTTCCCGGACAATTAAATTTCTTTTGTTTTTGCCTTGAACATTCAGGCGCTACTGCTTGGTAACGTTCCTTTGACTAAATGGAAATCACTGAATTCTGTCCCACCTCTTGATTTTCATAAAACTAAGGAAATGTGGACTTTTATAGTCTGTTGGGTCAGAGAGGTCCGATGACACTGACACTGACTCCATCTATGGAAGGACGCCGCTAAATGCGTCTGGAAGGACATTTTACTAAGTGGCAGTGAAGAAACATCAAAATGGAAGCAATCACACCGCACACATTTCGAAACGTACCGAGAAATTCATAAAAATTAGATCAGTTTGCCGACACTCAGTCTTAATTGCAGACAAAGTCACTCCATCGGCCCTGTCTGAAGCAATCAGACTGTACCTGTCTTCAAACATAAGGATCTCTGCTGACGAATGTCTGAATATCTCAAGAGTTCACTGGTTCAAAATAAACTAAACATACTGGCAATTTATGCGGTAAAGGTGTAGAGAAAATCGCCGTAGCATCGCTTACCATCGCTTCGCAACGCCTCCGAACACTTCCCATTGCCACAATGACAGGCAAACTCTAGTAATACTCTTAACAAATAAGACATAGGCATATTTTTTGGAGGAGTGTTTACTTTTTCCACAAGTAGGCGCCTCACTTTCACCCATTCTGACTTACTAGTTTCTTATTTTCTCATTCGATTGATCTCCTCATACAAGGGATCCAGCCGGTTAGTTGCGAGGTTACGTGGCACGTCTCCAGGTGACGGATAGGGGGCCAGTCGGCCAATTGATCATTACACTCATCCATTTTTTATTACTCATGGATGTTTCTCGCATGAACGGTAGAAAACCTGAACTTATTCTGATGACTAGTTTAAGCCAGTAACAGCCAGTAACAACAATTTTTATGCATCCTCTCCAAATGCTTAACAGCTGCCGTTAACCATCTAATGCACCCAATAGCCTTGAAATTTCTCGCACTAGCGATTGCTGACATATAGTCTGATGGGCAACGGTGCCACGAAAACGCAGACGAATTGCTGGTCGTGGCGCTTGTCTATTGCTCTTCATTGAAGCGAGGTATGCTAGGAAAGGCAAAGAATGCAAGTCACACAAACACCTCATCCTTAATTAGAGATAGAAGCCTAATGACACCTTGAATGACAAGTACTTAGAGTTCTTGTAGAATGTTCAGAATGCAATGGAACGTGGAAATGCCCATCACTGAGGAGAAAATTTTTTGTAACTGTCTACTATCAACAATCCTATCGACAAAAGTACCTCACAACACAATTTACTAGCACACCTTCGATGCAGTTTTGTATTTTCCCGCCCTTTTCTTCTTTTTCCATCAATTTGTTTCTATTCCATCACAAAAACTACGTGTCATGGCAGCTGGAAAAAATGCTATCGTATTCGCGCATGATGTATGTACAAAAGCGTTCTTCACCTCTTTTTTCGTTTTTTACTGTCGTGTTTTTCACCCGACGCCTCCTCCGTTTTTCAAGGCTACCAATGTCTAGGAGTATCTTTCCTTCACTATTGGAAATGCATTAAGAACTATGGAAAGTGCTAACTGCTAGAAGGAAGCCAGCGTGGGAAGCGCATCACTTGTGCGCAGATAGAGAAGATCCATCAGAAATGGAACGAAATACTACATAATTTTGTTTTTATCACATCACGAGATTTATTGCGACAATTGCACAATCACTATTTATTTCGATGAATCAAACATCGTGGAAACCAAGGCTACATCAGTGAGGCCGATGTGAGTTTATCTGGAATAAGTAAGCCGGTAAATAGTTATCTATGCTACGTATGTTTGTTGATGATTTTTGGAGACCAGCAATTCTTATGCACGTCAGTGCAACTTTCCAGAAACTGCTTCAGTTCGAACTTTCATGACTTCGCGGTCTAGTGCAGCTGCACACACTCGTAACAATCTATGCCTTATTTTGGTTATGTTGCACCCGTGATATGGTTTTACACTTCAAAGTAAATAAATATGTACATTACATGAATATGTATGTACATTATACTATAGGTCCTTCATTTTTCTAACAAATCCACTAGTAATGGAGCTAAAAACTGGACAGTCAACTACTACACTATTTAAATGCTTCAGAATTGAATAGATACCATGTGTCGTTTACCCAAGGAGGTTGTGTACAATTAAGTTGTAGAATGCTCGTTCGATGCAATCCATCAAATGAATAAAAATGTCCCCTAATAAATCTTGTTGTCTGAGGAACAGTATACTCCAGTGAAGAAGATCCACCTGCCTCAATACCTGTTTGGACAGGTTAGAACAGGATACAGGAGGATCGAACGAGAATGAGGACGGCGGTATCAATGAAATGTGTGGATGCGCAGACGATCAGATTGGCAGATTATGTATGTAAATGCCTCTGGAGTTTCCGACGCTCTGACGAGGCTTACCTACTCGAGTTTAGAGACTTATTATCCCCTTCCTACTCTCAACTACAGTCGCATTATCTAAAGCTACGGTGGTCTGTGGAATTTCTGCATTTATTTTCCTTTTGTTGAGTTTCCTGCCTTACGAGAACCAGGGCAGGTCCTATTTATCGACATGGAACTCCATACCCAGAGTCAAAGAAATAAGTTACCAATTTTGCTTTGCTTTGCATGGCTATTCTTTAGCATCCAGAGCTTTGAGTTCCTACCTACGTGATGATGAAGTGAGCACATCTGGAGGCTCGGTAGTTTTGTCTATTGTCGACTACTTGTTTCGGCTATCCATCACAGATGCGATGTACTTGAATGGGAGCATTCATCCGTGAGTTGAAGACTGTACAAAAAATGGTCGAAGTGCCGTAAAGGACTTCGCGCTCTATCAAACAATTCATTGATGTGGGTTTGCACTTTATTTAAGTGACGAACAGTGGTGCTAGAAATTATTGATTGTACAGATATGCGTATTTTTGATCATTAAGATATAGTACTGCACCCATGGTGCTCGTATAAGGAGAACCGCATAGCTAGGAATAGGTGATAAATTTGCATCCCTCACAGGATAACAATAACAGCAGTAATTCATATACATAGCTAAAGGGTAGGGCAGCAGGGTTTACTGGTGTATAGGTGAAAATCACAATGTAAAATGGGAATAAAATCCATACTTGTGTCCTGGAAAGTCAACATGGTCTTCCTGGGATTTCATGTACGATGTTGCAAGGATCAGCGTGTTACGTTGATTGAAAATTTTCCACTTTTGCTTACTAGTTATCCTGACAAACTTGGGTTTTGGCTTGATCCGGAGGAGAGAGCATTCTGATGTTCTGCTTTTGCGTCTGGTTGCCTCTACGCTTCTCGCTTCTCAACCATAAAGATCTACATATGTATGAACGAAATCTTTTTTTCGGCGGCTGTCCGGCTGCAATTTTATCTGAGGAATGCACTCAACGATGCGTCGCAGCAAAAAAAAAACGCGGAAGCTAGAAAGAAGTTCCTCATCTACTTTGCAAATGTGTTGGAAAACATTTCCGTTCCAAAACATTTATGAAGTCTTTCCGTTTTACCCATAGTCTTAAAACGCCAGTTACAAAGTTTTTACTGCCGTCCAGATCAGGACTCGATTGGCTGGAGGACGCACTCCTCATAGAATAATGTGCTGTTTGAAAAGCATAATGTGTGAAAGTGGAAAATAGCAGTCAACGATGACATCCCCAGGATGCTGAGTTTAGTCAAGTCCTATGATTAGGGTGTATATTCCCTATATTAGGATTCTCCGGAAGTCTCACACAAAATATTTTCGAACACAAACACTGGTCTGCCAATTTCTAAAGTTGAGAATTAGTAGGGCATTCTAACACATTCTAATGCCAGAGCATTTCAATTCAAAACCAAGAAATTCTGGATCGAAAAATAAACATTGAAAAATGACTTTTGGACCGACTTAATATACATATTACCTTCGGAGGGGGGAACACAGCTGCTACACATCCATCCCCAACGGCAATTCATTCATCCACTCTGTTATCCATGTGGTATATTAGCAAGAGGCATTAGAAATCTTGTATTAGTTTATTTTTAGTTGTTTGTTTTTATTTTTCGAACAATTTTTATGGATTATTTACTATTATAATTAATATTTTTATTGATTTTATCTTCCATCTGGGTCCCCAAACCGGCGGAGACCCCACTTTTTTCCCACGCCCACCCTTCCGCCCACATTCTGCGTTCGCCACTGGTACGTAGGTGGAATGTGGATTTCAGGATGTCTAAAACGCATTAAAAATATCCGCCATGGGGCGTCTATTAAACATCAGTTTACTCAGTTTCTAGAGGTTCACACGTGGGCCATAGGTGGCCCTACTTGAACCCAATTATTCATATGACTTTGTGCAGTGTATTCGAAATCAGAAATTCAACCACGAATTAGTTGGAAATTCGAGTGTTCAGGGGAGAGATTGCAAGAAAGATCTCGGCAGTTCTTTCACACATATTTCACATTACGTGGAGAAACACGGCGATAATTTTTTTTGGAATGGTCTTTATCCACCTTGCGATACGATATATTATTTGCGTGTTTATGTGTTTATTCTTTAGCGCCACATGCGGTGCATGGGTGAGGGTTTGCACAAAACTGTAAGTGTCAATTGTGCGGTGTTATCAAATGGTACAAGATCTGTGGAAAAATGCTTCGGCACAAGTGTCCACTCCATGGGGCGTTTAACTGCTATTGAAAGCTCACTGGATCGTATTACAGAATATCTAAATCCTATCAAAATTTTCGTCAGATCACGTTCATCCGGCTGTATTGAGTGACTGGATGCGAGCCCTACAGGGAAATTAAGTAAGGTTCAAGGACTTTCATATCTTCTGATTCTCGAGATTTTTGCTGAGCTCTTTAGATATTAACCAAATTAATTGAATAAAGCTGTTTTTATTCGGTCACAGTGAAAGCCTTCACGCTATGATGTGTACTCCCTTTGTTTTTCTACGCTTCATCAGTTGGAAATGATATGCAGCACTGGAGACGTGTGAATCATAGCTGGAAGCCGTTCTGCTAGATTTCAGCTTGTCAGCCCAAGAAGTGGCTGCGTTGTACGTACACCGGCGAAGATTCAGCGAATAGCTGAGGTGGCATCCACTGCTTCTTTTACAAGTTACTAGCGTAGATGATGTCTTCTATTCTGACGTCACAGAGTACGCCAAATATGATGCGTCAGACGTGATGAATTTTCTTTGCGTCGCGTTTTTGCTCGGCAGAAAATTACCCGACGTTCGCTGTTGAGCGGGCAAAGAAAAAGACCGTGAAAGGCATACCTTCCGAAGAAGTGCACACTGGTTTTTGAAAATGTGGCGGAAAGGTTTCTTACAGGCGCTCTCCATGAGTCAGACGCTGCGAATATCTGTCTGTTCAAACATTACAAAACTGTTTTAGACCCTGAACATATACCTTGACACAGATCTACCTTGTTTTTGTTCGCGTCCTCGTCTGCCATCTCTTAGGATCGGTCAAGGAGCCGTAGTTCGGTTTTTATTGCCTTCATTACTCTAATGTCCGTATTCAGGCAGTACCTATCCTTTTCGTCCACTTGAGAGACGAGCGAGGGTCGTCTCCACCTAAACCTACTATTAGATAAATTATGTTGAAGGGCAACCTTGGTCATTCCAGTGATTGAGACCTTGTGAGGAATTTCCCGTGACCATGATGGAGTTTCAATAAACTTCCACTAATCTAAAAAAAACCTAGAATAAGCCAAGAATGCATCATTATTGATGGAGTTTCATATCAAATGACAACTATCACATGAGAGAAAGTTTCAGAACCGCAAGATGAGGGAGCAATGTGATGTGCTCACAAGCCCAACGGGGACAACATATTCCTTTGTGGTGAGGAATACATGAAAGCTCAAAAATTATGTGACCACCTGCGCAAACATAGAAGATTTCTTATTCTATTCATTCATCATGAGTACAGCCGCGTCAAGAACAAAACGCGGAACCCTTCCTCAGGATATAACAAAGGAAAAGGGATGACTACTAACCCTAGACACTTAGCCATGGTCACCGCTTGATGGAGGGAGTGAAAAGTTGTTTGTTCACACCTTTCTGTGCAAAGAGGAGCAAAGCAGTGGAATGTACCGTGATACTGCCCACGAGGACACGTCGCGCCCGTTTCTATCTGATTGTGAGATCTTCTTAGGGTTAGGAAATAAGATTTTTCGTTTCTCCAACTATGGCATACTCAACGGCATACCCGGCTTCGCTCGGGCGTTTTACTATACCGGCCTTCTCACACTAATGAGGACAATTGCTAGTTCCTAAAAAATCATTGCGAAGGCCCATAATTTTGGTGATGAACGTATTAGCAAGACTCAAGTAACCCCCCTTTTCCACCGATCTGAAAACGAAAAATCAGTGAAGTTATTTTAGTGATGAATTCACGGAAAACTGGTGCCACATTCGTACTTGGCTCTTTAGCGTGTTCGATTGATCCTGCAAGCGCATTCTTAAGGGGTTTTTACAGTTTTCAGCATCGTGCTGCGCGGCACGGTGCGAGAAGTGAAACGCTGCGAGCTCACTTCTCGCCTCGAATTGAACTTCCATTTCGCCGCGTTGCTGCAGTGGCAAAGAATGCCACGAAGCATTCCTTACCGCAGCCCGTAGGGCGAGCTCGCAAACTGACGCGCTGCGGCAAAAACTGTGAAAGGATCCCCTTGCTGCAGATGACGCTGCGAGCTCGCACTGCGTTGACGCTGCCTATGCTTAAGCATAGGGCGCGGCGCGTCAAAACTGTAAAAACCCCTTTACCGGTCCCTTTCCAGAAGCGGGAAAAGAACAGAGGAAATTGCAGAACCGATGTGATCGTACAGAATAATTGTCACACTTGTGATCATGGTACCGGAAAATCCCAGTGGACACTTCTTCACTGGCTCCTGGGCCAAAATAGCGAGAAGTAAACAAAGCCGACAAATCGATAATTCATGCAAAATGTTTATCATATTCGTATTCAGCGTACTGGGAAAGCATAGTAGACATGTCCTTGCCCGTCTGCGAGCGAAAACAGAAAAAAATCGATAAAACCAATAAGTCGATATATCATGCAAAACGATAATCGTATTCGGGTACTGAGATACTTCAGTAAACATCTTCCCACCGACTCCTATGCAAAACAGCGTAAAAAATAGGATCGATAAGTCGATATTTTGTGCAAAGCGGTTGTCATGTGCGTGTTCAGCGCATCGAAGAACCCAGTGGCCATGTCCTACCGGCTAATGGGCAAAAATAGTGAAAAGTCGATAAATTGCGAGGTAAAGAGGGTGGAAACATTTGAAAATTTAGTGTAGGAAGCGAAATAGATCGATTACACATGCAAGAATTCGCCTGCAGTGCCCGCCAGTTTGTGGAAAACGTTTGTGGAAAACTAGGGTGAATTAGACCTCGCACTAAAGTTCTCTGACTCGAAATCAACACATACTTGTCAATATGTGCAAAGAGCACGATCAGCTCTATTGTTTCTCAGAGTTTCAATGTACTGGAGTTTCATAGTTTCTTTGGGAGCTCGATGGGAAAACGAGCGAACTTCGCGGAGCCAGATTCTGTACTCAGTTGGGAAATTTCCTCTTATAAAACTCATAGAAGAAAAGTTTCCATGATATCTGCAAATGGCTTTCAGTGACCTCCCGAAAAATTTACTCCATTTTCACCATCGTGACTCTGAATTGATTCCGACCCGTGCCAAAATCCATTGAAGACGCCGGGAATCGAACCTGAGGGTGCGCTGAGGCCGATTCCTCTCATACGTTGCCAACCTGTCCTTTCTGACGGTAATGACATGGTGATTCATGCTGGCAAGTGTCATAATGTCATTTGTCATAAAGTCATAGAACAATCATGAATTTACACTCAATGACCAAGCCTCCCCTCTACTTACCCCATCCCCACATCTCCAATACGACCCCGCCCCATTCCCAGCCCCCTCCCATACGACCCCCTCATGGGAAATTCCCATCGGAAGCTTGACCCTGTTTATATACCAGAAGATTTAAAACACTCAACTTCTCTACAGTGCAGCGGTACCCAAACGAAAGATACAGTAGTGCTGGGGTCCGTGAAGGGTCAATCTCCGCGTCTGCTAACACTGCATAGTGTCAGGCGTTATTAGTTCGAAACATGTCAGTTTGAAAAAATTGAACCATTTACACTAAGCATCTCACGTTGATCGGACATCATGCACGTCAACTCAGAGTTAAGCTTAAGTAGCTCGGGAGGTGCTTATCGGCCTCTCCTGTGATGATAACGCCATTTCTTCGATATTCTGACCACTTTACTCAGAGTTGACCTCTTGCTCAACACCTAGTTGAGTTTTTCACTGAACTCCCATGATATCGCTGTTGACTCAGAGTTCAGCCTCTTATCCTGATACGTATGAAGTGAGTGGACGTTGAAGTGACCTAGCCAAAAGAGTTGACATTTCATTTGAGTTCACCTGAAATTTAGTGGGGTTTACTACGGGCCTAGTGTTCCGAAAACTGAAAAAATACTATTTTTCGCCACTTCCTTGCTAAATAGTTGTAAATGAAAAGCTTGTAGAATAGTTGTTCTGACGACTTCTCTGCTAAATAGTTGCAAAATGAAAACTCAGTGAAATAGTTGTTACCCGAAATCAACCCGTTAGAACAGGAACATTTTGTGGATTATATTCATTCAAAATACAACATTCTATTGGCGGCATTCACAAGCGTTTTCAAGCTGTTTGACACGACATAGTCACAAATCTAAGATAAGCTCGTGCCAGAGCGATAAAATCCAATGCGCTGATTTCTCTGATTTTCATAGTTTACTGTAATTGGAAGATCTTCGGCTACCGCTCACATCAGCTCTTCACGGTTCGCAGTCGTACACTCCTTAGTCAAGAACCGAAATTGTCTAAACAGGCCTCATATCCAAAAGGAATTCGTTTCTACATTAGATGCCCGAACAGGGATTCTGATAATCGTGCAGCACCAACGCAGCCCAAACAGCGTAATGCGTCAAGTAAAAACCGTAGCAGCATCTCCTCCCAGTTGCTCTATTTGATTTGAAGAGTTTTTCATTTGCTGCACGATTATTAGAGAAGTTTTATTTTAATGTAGAGTCTATTGATTTGAATAGTTTTTCATTAGAGCACTTGCCTGCAATGCTTCGAAATGAATGTTGCGAAGATAAATCAAGCTTGTTGGTAGTACATAAATGGTCATCTTCAACTGATCTATAGTCATTTATAATCGCAAAGCTCCCTCAAAACAGAGCAATACTGTCGGTAACCTGAAACCCCTGATTAGGTAGGAGTGAGTAAAATCTGAAAACTTAACTTTCTATCGCTATCTTCTCATGAGTTCCAGCTCAGGAATCCTAGGAACCGTGTTTTGCATGAGATTGAAGGATGCAAATCCCACGATCAAGACATGCATCCTCATGCGAAACACGACTTTCAGTTTTTAAGAGAGAATATAGCTTTTCCGAAGCTAGTAAAATAGTTGTTTCTGGAGAAAACTGGTAAAATAGTTGCTTTGACTTCCTAGTCAAATAGTTGCGAAATGAAAAGCTAGTCGGCAACTATTTTTCCCACGCTGATGATGACGTCATACTAGTTTGCAAGCTGTTTCTCGCAAAAGCTTGTAAACTAGTTTATTCCAGCTTGTTTGGAATTTTCTTTTGAGAAATCCTTGTTTTCAACGTGCTTCAGGGGTTCTGGTTAGTACACCCGAGTACTTTTTCGTGACCGGTCTGCGTCTCTTGCCTTATCACACGGATTTTCACAAATACGTGTGATCACATAAGAGATGATGATCTCAGCTTTGCTACCGTGAAATCGAGACCAGAATGAGACATCGAAGTGACCATTCGGTTACCTCGAGATCTCAGTTGTTCTACAATAGATTTTGGGAAACCAGACCATAAGGTGACCACGTTTCCCTCGAGGTTTCGACTAAATTACTACCATCCCAGATGTTTTTGAAAGACATCCATAAATTCTTTTTTTGTGTATACCCTGTAGCATTTCGCTCATTATCAGGAGGGAATAAAATTGTCAACTTATTTTAAAAAAGAATTGAGATTTATAGTCTAAAACATACTTGGCCAATTTCACTCCCAGAAATGGATGGAGAAGACGAAAATGTGAGTGTTTTGATGAACTTGCGACATTCCTGTGCTCTCCTGTGACACGACTCTCCTGTGACATGAAATGATATAGAATGGCATAACAATGCACATGCCGGTAACATGGTTCTCTCTCTCTCTCAAGTCAAAAGTTGCAACTCTTCAGTGTTCCATGTCACAAGTGCCTCACTTAATGAGTAATTACTCGGCAGTAACTGTTGCTGTGATCACATCGTTATCGCAGGGAATCATCTCTTCTTCTTTGTTTTTCATTTATGCCCATTTATAGCAACAGCTCACACGACTTCCGCGCACCACGCAAGCGAAGGCATAAACAGATTTTTGCCGTTAAACAACCTGAGGAATTCAAAATATGTAGGTGAGGGACTGCCGCCTTCATCTTCAACGGAACGAGTACCGCGAGCGATCGCTAAAATACGGCAGGTATTTTTAGGGTGGTAAACTGGAAATGCGCGCTTTTGCATGGGATGAAATATTTTATAAAAACGGAGCTGCAACACCAGTCTAATTTATATCCAGAATTAGTATTGCTGAACCTTCGACATCTTCCAGATAGAGAGTTGCTGCTATGCTATGGAATGCCACAACACCGTGACATGAAACGGCTCACCCAAGTTTTGGTTTCCTCAGAGTTTTTAGACTTTTCTCTGCCATACAAAGATTCGTCAATGTTAGCAAGCTGATGCCTGATAGAGCAGCACCTAGGCTATTAGGCGGACATCAACGCGACTTTTGATTCCAGACAAGAAGGGCACCGCAGTCTAAGAATCGATTGGCTGTCATAATTTACCCAATTTCGGCGCAACTTTCGATAATTGCATAGATTTAGTGCATTCAGGACTTCGCGGTGGGACCACGTCGTCCGCCGGCGGTTCCGGCTTAAGGGTGATTCACGAGGTTTTCAGGCTGCATAATATACGGAACAGGATCACCACTGCCCTCCATTTTTGTATGAAACAGACAACACGGCATTCTAGCGATGTGGATAGTTCCGTGAGAGGTTCCATGGTGGCAGAGTGGCGGTGATTCTAAGTTTACCCTCAAACCCCGAGCACGCTAGGGGCGCGTCCGGGAGCCAGTATACCGAGGAGCAGATGGAAACCGAATAATTTTGCTACGTTAGCTAAGAAGTAACGATACAATTAAAGTATATAAATATCCGAGAATGAGAGAAAAGTCCCAAAGCTCTTCTTCTTTTTTCGTAGCACTGCATTGGTCTCCACTGTTAGAACATTCGGATTTTCCATTCATTCGAAATCGGATATTTTTATTCTGGAACATTGAACATTTCGAATGAATGGGAGATTCGAATGTTGCATTATCAGAGACCGATGTAGTGCTGTATGAGAGAGAGGAAAAGCTTTAGGGTTTCTGCATCCTTGAATATCTGGATGTTTAAATTGTTCCCTGAATTGTTAAAGAGTAAAAAGACCATTCGGTTTCTAATCGGTCCCGAGGATACTGCCCAGGTTCAGACTCAATGCTGCTCTTCATTCTCTCGAATCGGACGGTACTCACACGCGTACGTAAGCGTTATCACAGCCTGTTATGATATACTGTTGGTAACCAACCATATATATATATATATATATATATATATATATATATATATATATATATATATATATATATATATATATATATATATATATATATATATATATATATATATATATATTAGGGTGGTAAGAGAGTCTTGAGCCGATTTTTTTTGTCCAGAAATTTTGATTATTGATTGGTACCCATGATCTACCGTGTGGAAGTTGTACGTCAAACTCGGGGCTTCTCGATAATAGACATATGTAGCCGAGTTGCCTTCCCTAACTCTACGACTTTTACGGCGTCAAGACCACAAGAGGACCTCCGAGCTATAGTCAGTTTCCGTGCTGTGCTCGCACCGAGTTTCCGGAATATCTGATGAGTGGAGATGAGAGTTGGGTCTACGATCCTAACACGCATCTGCCATGTGGATCCACCCAGGAGAAGATCCGCGAAAGAGCACGCCCATCCGAACAAGCTCGCTACTTCTGGAATACGCGAGGAATGTTGTATTGCGAGCTGCTTTCGCAAACACATAGTCTCCGGTAACAATTACGCCAATCTGCTCCAGAAAGTCGCGTATGGTGTTCGAGAAAAGCGGCCGAGACGAGTTTCTTGTACACCTACGCCATGATGACGCTAGGGCCCAATTTAGTTAAAGAGACCAGTGAAAACTTGGAGGAGCTGGGCTCGGTCACGGTTCCTTAACCACCCTATTCTGCTGACGTTGCCCTTTCCGATTGACACATACTTTGCTCCTTCAAAGAATTCCAAGTTGAGAAAAAATTCACCAAATTTGACGATGTTGAAAGGGCGGTCAGCGATTTCTCTGGCTCCCACCTTCTTCAGTTCTGAGAGAAGAAGACCGCGGACCTGCCCATTAGGTGGGACAACGCAGTAACTAGCTATGATTATTATATTGGTGAGCATATTCCACTGTATGCTGAGTAATGAAATGAAACAGAAAAGAAACGGCTCAAGACCTTCTTGCCACCCTAATATGTATGTGATTAATCAAACTTTTTCAATGTTTCCTAGCTTTCTTCCGTTGCCCTCGAAATTTACAAAGGGGGCGAGTGCACCGATGGAGGAGTGAAGGTGTGAAGGTTAGCACATACCTCAAGTGGCTGCCCCCCCCCCTCACATTTCGGCGTCCCGTAGGGGCTCTAGTCGCTTATATTTCACTCAATGCAATGTCAGATTGCTATGATTTGGTGCGAATGTCCTTTACATTCTTTTATTTTTGTTCAAATATCTTATCATTTGATATTTGACATTCTAATCCCGTGCTTTCTTTTTCAGCATCACAAACTTCTTTGTTTGTTCACTTTTCTATCGTTGGAAAAAATAACGAAAAAAACTAAATTTTAGCTGTATGATTCAGATCTCTGTTGATGGTCAGCTGATCATTTGGAGGAGCCAATGCGAAGGATGTACAGAAAATCGCATGGTGATTTCCAGTCAGACAGCTTCAGCACGAGGTCCAAGTCACCCAACTTTTCCACGAACTGACGGGCCCTGCAGAATTCTCGCATTTGCAATAGATGGATTTCGCTTCCTACACTTCATTTTCAAATGTTTCCACCCTCTTTACTTCGCACTAACTCTGAAGTGATTTCAACGCAATGATGATCAGCTTTTCCCGTCGTCATGCCTGACTTCGGTTGAAGCCAATAATCGACCAAATAACAACTTTCGAGAAACTACAAGTGAAATTAGGTCAACGCAAAATTCTTAAAGATTTATTAAGACCAATACAATATTAAGTGGTGTGCCCTCGATGCGCGATTAGGATGTGATGGTGAGAACGTTAAACGGCAACCAATCCAATATGTGTAAGGTCTGGGCTGTGACGACTCTCATGCACTAAATTGGCAAGGAACTGCGCCTATACGGCCTCATGAGCTCCGCAATAGAGCAGAGGCCTTGTATGTTATATAGAGAAACTGATTAATAAATACGATATAAATAACGACTAATAAAAAATGGTTGAAAAAGAAGAAAGGGAGTCACAAGCGGGGGACGGCTGCGGAAAATATAAGTCTTCTGAAGATCGAACCTATCGATAGTCGATAAGGTGGATGTGGTCGAAATCAGATCACTGCCACACCAGGACCCTTTGTGGGCAAAGCGCCCCGGCTTCCATGTGGCCTGGAGCGATAGGTTTGCGATAGGACCAGCAATTCTTACAATCAGTGCTGCAATGAGCCGTTGCTATTGGGTTGTGAAGAAAATAATGGCTGATTTCGATTCATGCAAGTTTCTGGAACAAGACTGCTCCTAGCATCTATAAAGAGAGGTGGTCTATTACGAGAAGGTGGTGCAAATACAATGTATAAAGCAGAAAGTGCCCTTACTGAGAGAAGATTTCTAAGTTTCAGTCTCAGCGCAGGCAGATCGCCTCAGTTCTCCAGTCTAAATGTCTTCACTTCAGAAAAACTGGATTATTTTTTGCCAAACGTGCTAGTGAAGAATCCATGCTCGCAGAAACAAATTGTATGTACTTCTCCGAACGGATTAGAATGTTCACAACTTCCTTTGTCATGGAGTTTACGAGAAACGTAGGAAAGAACGTGTTTTCTCCTCTTGTGTCACAAACTTCGAATATCGGATATAGCTTCCAGTATTCGAATACATTCCAATACTGCCATAAGACAAATATTCAAATACAAATACATTCAAATACGTTGACCTCGCACTTTCTAACGCTCGAATTTTCGAATTTTTCTCATATTTGTTCTAATACGAATTCGGATATAAAAATATCGTGTGCAGGCATTGATCCACTTATCTTGTCAATGTATTTTCGAAGGCAGCACCCGCTCAATCCGCAAAATTGGGATGCCCTCTTACGTGCGTTTTGTCGCGCTTCACTGACACCTCTGGGTCCCGCTACACAGGCGAGGTCATACGCCTTTGTAGATGTTACGGGTCTTTCTTCGGATTTCTTC
The DNA here is from genome assembly GCA_037903475.1 of Ancylostoma caninum. Lineage (NCBI taxonomy): Eukaryota > Metazoa > Nematoda > Chromadorea > Rhabditida > Ancylostomatidae > Ancylostoma > Ancylostoma caninum. The sequence goes on along the minus strand of JBAJFG010000152.1, from coordinate 165,960 downwards.
ACAGATAAGTCACGATTCCTTGTGTCGGTTCAACGTTTATGATGCGCTATCATTTGCGAGACCACTAGGTCCTTAACTTTGTGTTGTGTCCGAAGAGACGGTCGTTGAAGATGGTTTATTGGTCCACAAAACTCGATAACTAAACCAGACGTCTCAAAACAATGCTACGTACATGAGACGGGTATAACAAAGAACACATATCTCACGTGACAGACATAAGAACACGATCATCACGTGTAACATTTTAGATCAATGTTGATCTCCACGGCTCCAAACGCCAAGAGCAACAATTGCCACAGATCAATAAAATCAAAAAATCAATAACCACTTTGTGCGAAGTGGTCCGTGATCGGCATGGTAGAGATATCCTCCAAGATTGCTCGCTCCACACTTGGGATAAGACTCGCGGTAGATTAATTCAACCAATAAGTCGGAAACGATCGTGCGGAATGGTTGTCATATTTATGATCTGTGGGCGGATTAACTCTATGGGCACATTTCGATTCGGATTGGAGATGAACTGGGAGAAACCGATGAATTCGATCAATAGCTCGATAAATTGCCATACCCCGCTGACTCCATTCATCTCTTGAACTCCGTATATTCGTGAATTTTCGAGATTAGTGTATCTGAAAACACTGAATCATACATGTGCATGAGCCCATCTGTCCTAGTGCAATGAAAAATGCAGAATTTATTCGAGTAATCATCAACACATAAAAAAGGGACTCACTTGGAATGTTGAATATTACAAACAAATGCTCAGGAGGAGTTCCATCCCCTATAAATCCAGTACAAATTATCAAAGCTATGACTAGGCGCATGTTCCCGCCCAAGTCAGTAGCTGCTAAATTACCAAAACATCCAAAAACCAGGGAAAAACATAAATGCTAGCTTATTCCACAATGGAATCCTTTAGACTTTGAATATTACGATACAGCAAATGCGAAACTTGTCCTGATGGCAGCTACATTCTCAGCGATTGATAATTCTTGAGCTGTTTGAGAATACAGACAATTATAAGTGATGTAGTATATTCTCTAGTATATACAGTGAAAATTCACAGAATCCATTCGAGTAATTATTAACACGTAAAAAGGAGACTCACATGGAGTATCAACTATTACAAACAAATTAGCAGGAGGAGCCCCATCCCTTATTAATCCAATTTTATCAAAACTAGGTCCCGTTCAAGTCATTAGCTGATAAACTATCAAAGACCCACAAATCGAAAAAAAATATAAATTCTGGAGTATTCCAAAATGGAATGCTTTAAAGCTTGAACACTACAATACAACGCATGAAAAACCTCTCTTGATAATAGTACCACTCTCATTGATTGGTGATTCTTGAATTGTTTTGTGAACACAAAAAATTAGAAATGATATAATACTATGTAGATATAATACATCTTCTAGAAAGCAATCACTCTGCAGCAAATCTCAGAGGTGACGTGAAGCGATTTCTCTTCAGGGAAATTGTTTTCCACCAGCAAGTTATTGACCAGTCTATTTCCAAGTGAGAGTATCTCTATACATAATGTAACGCCTCTGGACATCCAACCGATTCAGCTAAATTTTTGTAGAGTACATGAAGTTATAGAACTTGCAGCTATACAGGGTGGTCCAAAATTACGGAGACAAGGGCGCGATGCGCGTTTTTCGACTTATCTCGAGTTTTAGCGTTTTGCATCCAATCTTTTGCTGTTCGTTTGTTCAATTGTACAGCTTCTTCCAAAACATTACACAACACTATGATTTTAAGGAACAGCTAGGCCGTCAGTCAAGCTTAGTTTTACAACCCAATTACATCTTTTGTGTAGGCTTGGCGCGCATGTTGTGCTAATGTGTAAAATTTTACAAGAGGCATACTGAGCAGTACATCGCAAAGTACAAGATGTGGGAAACGGAAAAACGTTAAATTCGTTGTGAATGACCATCTACCTTGGTTATGAGATCCGGGATTTCGTGCGGACACGCCGAAATTCAAAGCGGGTTGAGGGTGCTTTTCAATTCCAATCACCATCATTAAATGTATTATGAGGGAAATACTTCTCAGAACTTCGAGATTGGAAGTTGATGAGCCTAATAAGTTCCAGCACCCTCCCTAAACAGTGAAAAAAGAACAAGAAACAGCGCTAGAATACTTTTTTGCTCTGTTTTTGCACAAGAAGTCATGTCTGCTTCCTTATGAATCTTATTTTCAGTACTCATTCGAGCAGATTTCTCATTATGACATTCATTCGAGGACAAAAACTGACTTCACTCTCATAAAAATTGTTTAATTCTTGGAGCAATCGCTTTTAAAAGGGTCAGATTGTAAGAGAAGACTGCACTTCCGCGGCACAGCAGGCGACTAGTTCGAATTCTTCATGTGTTTTCTCGCTGGTGGTAGGAGAAATCGTGAGATGTGGTGGTAGATTTTGTTCATTGTTCTGCGAAAATTGCTAACTCGTTTTCCAATGTTAGATATGAACCTTTTAGCGTGTCTCCGTAATTTTGGACCACCCTGTAGCTTCCATGGAAATAACTTGCGAATGGCCAGTATTGACTCCCAGCGGTTTTCTTATCAAGAATATCGGTTGCCTGAAACCAAGTCGATTTGCGTTCGGAAAAGAGACTACAAGTGAAAGTGAAAACTCAGGTCATGGTTTCAAAAAACGAGTAAAGTTGCTCGAAAGTTTGTTTTAATACCCGCTAGTCGTTTGTCAACACTCGCATGTGGAACCATTGGACATGTATGCTTGAAACTAGAAATCATGGACATAAGAATTGTCGTGGTTAACGCCACGAGCAGAGCATGACCAAACCTCTGAAATTGGAAGGCAGATTCATGATCGGGTTGTAGGAGTGCCCCAGTAGGCACACTTCAATCTGGATTGGGACTATACTTGAAAAAAATAGATCCATGAGTCAATATCCAAGTCGATATTATCCGACGAGAACTATCTAAGCCCTCCGCCAGATTCGGGTGGTATCCCTTGCTTCAGTGCAGCTTATTTCGTCTCCTTACTTCGAGAATTAAACTACAAAAAGCTACATACTCAGAACCCCTGGAACAATTTGCAAACAAGGATTTCTCCAAAACAAGTCGCAAACAAGCTCAAATTAAGTTGTTTGCAAGCTTTTGTTAAAAACAGCTTGCAAACTAATATGACGTCATCACCAGCCTGGAAAAAATAGTTGCAGACTAGCTTTTTATTTTGCAACTATTTTACTAGGAAATCAAACCAACTATCTTACCAGCTTTCTCCAAAAACAACTATTTAACGAGCTTTGCGCTGATATTCTACAGCTATTATGCAGAAATGAAAGAGTCCTTCGCATGTGGTAAGGTATTTTAGCGGTCCCATATAACGAAGAGCGGCAGTTACATTACTTCTTCGCAGCTTGAGTGAGTCCCAAACCTTCTCTCAAATTTTTTAAATTCCTCAAAAGAGGTAGTCGAATGACTCGCGCCAATCAATCAGTGGCTAGTTAAGCTACATATATTAACAAGATTAAAAGTTCGGAACAGCTATATACTCTCATGAAAACTGAAAACCGTGTTTTTCATGAGCTGGAATTCCTGAGCTTGAACTCATGAGAAAATAGCGATAGAAAGTTAGGTTTTCAGCTTTTACTTACTCCTATCTATTCAGGAGTTTCAAGTTACCGACAGTATTGTTCTGCTTTGCGATTATAAATAACTATATGTAGATCGGTTGAAGATGACCAGTTATATACTACCAACAAGCTTGATTTATCTTCGCAGCATTTATTTCGAAGCATTGCAGGCAAGTGCTTTTAGGGAAAACTATTCAAATCAAGAACTTCTGTAAGAACTGTGCAGCACGAACGCAGCAACGTTGCAACCATAGCGATATAGTCCGTTTCAACAACGACGATAGCTGAGTATCTGTTCCCCTGATCTGCACTTCTCGCCCGTTTCCCCGAGTACAATACTATTTCTCGTGTTCTCTTTTTCTCTCATATCTGCACAACTATGTTCTCCAGTGAAACACACTATATCTCTTCAGCTGCTGCCATCGTCTCTCCTCCCACAATTGCTGAGGAAAGCTTGTGCAGCAATCGAGGGCAGGATGGCAGCAACTGGAAGGAGATGCTGCAGGGGGTTTTCTGGACGCATTACGCTGTTTGGGCTACGTTCGTGTGCACGGTTATCAGAATCCCTGTCCGGGCATCTAATGTAGAAACGATTTCCTTTCGAACTTGAGATCTGTTTAGACAATTTCGGACTTTGAGAGAGTGATGTTCGAATGCGAACCGTGAAGAGCTGATGTGAGCGGTAGCCGAAGATCGTCCAATCACAGTAAACTATGAAAATCAGAGAAGCGCATTGGATTTTATCGCTCTGGCACGAGCTGATCTTAGATTTGTGACTATGTCGTGCCAAGCAGCTTGGAGACGCTTGTGAATGTCACCAATAAAAATGTTGTATTCTGAATCAATGTAATCCACAAAATGTTTCTGTTCTAACTGGTTGATTTCGGAGAACAACTATTTTACTAGGTTTTCATTTTGCAACTATTTAGCAAGGGAGAGGTCAAAACAACTCCTCTACAAGCTTTTCATTTGCAAGTATTTAGCAATGAAGTGGCGAAAAATAGTATTTGACCAGCTTTTGAAAGACTAGTTTCAGATGCGATCTGAAACTAGTTTCCCAAAAGCTGGTCAAATAGTTGTTGCAGAGGTTCTGAGTATGTAGTTACCCAAATCAAAAAAGGCAGTACTCTGAACTTTCGTACCACGGTGGGCCCACCGTTATCCCACGGTGGGCCCCCAACCGACGGTGGGCCCACCGTTATCCCCCGGTTATCCCCCAGATATCCCCCGATTATGGTGTCCGCCCCCACTTATCCCACCGTTAGCCCACCATTGTTATCAGTCCCACGGTGCACCCACCTTTTCCCCACGGTTGGCCCACCATGCTTTGAGAACCCATGGTGGAACCTCCGTTTGCCCACCCTTTGCCCACAGTTAGCCCACATTTCCGTTTTTAGCACGGTTGAACCACCTTTTGCCCACCATTTGCCCACCGTTATCTCACATATCCCCATCCCTCCTCAGCCCCTGTTTTATCCATCATTTGCCCACCATTCGCCCACCTTCACCTCATCTAAAGACCTGTTCCGCGGGAGCGTGTTTTCAGAATGACACAGGTATTCGATGAAAACAGCATCACTCATTGTGTTTACTGGTTCCAATCCATTTATCCGGTTCCCCTCCCGCTTGCGGTAAGATTTCTGGACTTCTATAAACTCAGAGACTACCGGACGGCAAACGGAGCCGTGGCGGTTGATTCTCGTCGAAAAAGGGGCATGGACTATGATGCCCCATGGGTATGCACGGTCTTCACCGCTTCTGTTTGCAGTCACGTACAATGGCGATGAAGTTGGGCGGAGCTTACCCATAAGTGGGCGTGACTTGTGGGTATGCTCCGCACAATCCTCCACACATATCCAAATATCATGACTTATAATAACGGGCTTAGTCTGTCTGTCACGTGTGTGTGTGTCAGTGTGTGTGAAACGAAATTCGAGGGCTTGGCCTAGACCGAAGATTATGCTCTACAACGGGTCCACTGTTGCTGTAGGAGTGCGCCGGCTTCCAAAAGTGGGAAAACGCCAGGAGTCGGGTCCAACGGTGTGATAAGGGTGCGCCGGCGTCCAAATGTGGGAAAACGCCTGGAGTCGGGTCCAACGGTGTGATAAGGGTGCGCCGGTGTCCAAAAGTGGGAAAACGCCTGGGGTCGGGTCCAACGGTGTGATAAGGGTGCGCTGGCGTCCAAAAGTGGGAAAACGCCAGGAGTCGGGTCCAACGGTGTGATAAGGGTGCGCCGGCGTTCAAAAGTGGGGAAACGCCTGGAGTCGGGTCCAGCGGTGTGATAAGGGTGCGCCGGCGTCGAAAAGTGAAGTGGGGAAACGCCTGGGTCGGGTCCAACGGTGTGATAAGGGTGCGCCGGCGTCGAAAAGTGGGGAAACGCCTGGAGTCGGGTCCAGCGGTGTGATAAGGGTGCGCCGGCGTCGAAAAGTGGGGAAACGCCTGGAGTCGGGTCCACGGTGTGATAAGGGTGCGCCGGCGTCGAAAAGTGGGGAAACGACTGGGTCGGGTCCAACGGTGTGATAAGGGTGCGCCGGCGTCGAAAAGTGGGGAAACGCCTGGAGTCGGGTCCAGCGGTGTGATAAGGGTGGTGGGAACGCCTGGGTCGGGCCGGTGTGATAAGGGTGCGCCGGCGTTCAAAAGTGGGGAAACGCCTGGAGTCGGGTCCAGCGGTGTGATAAGGGTGCGCCGGCGTCGAAAAGTGAAGTGGGGAAACGCCTGGGTCGGGTTCAACGGTGTGATAAGGGTGCGCCGGCGTTCAAAAGTGGGGAAACGACTGGGTCGGGTCCAACGGTGTGATAAGGGTGCGCCGGCGTCGAAAAGTGGGGAAACGCCTGGAGTCGGGTCCAGCGGTGTGATAAGGGTGCGCCGGCGTCGAAAAGTGAAGTGGGGAAACGCCTGGGTCGGGTTCAACGGTGTGATAAGGGTGCGCCGGCGTTCAAAAGTGGGGAAACGATAGAGCTGTGTGGAAGGATGCAGATTTTATCATTCCATTTACACTTTTGTGTTTGCTTTTAACGTGTAGTATGCGAGCGAAGCGAGCACCAGTAGAAGTCTGGGAAGTCTGGACGGCCAGATTGGTTGCACATCTAAAACACTCTAAAACAAAACAAAAACTTCTCCTATTTTTCTGTGCTTTCATCGTGTGCATATACGCACCATAGACTGAAAAACTGTGAAAATCCCGATTTTTTTTTGCGTTTTCTCTCACACTTGGCATTTTTCGCCGCTCTTACTCTGATTTTCACCCAGAAACTTGTAGGACTCCGACCGCAATAAGTTTTAGCCATTACGATTTTGAGTAATTTTTGTCCACTTTTCTGATTTATCTCAATGACGTACCGGCAATAGCTCTAGTTACTCTTTGCAGTAATCAGTTGGCACATATCGTAACTCATTGTTTGAAGAGGAATAATTGCTTCGACAGTCGCGCATGCTAAGATATCGGACATCCTTTTTGACTTCCTCACAAAGAAGGGGGCTCGTCCAAGCACGTGAGTAGATAAACTCCGAAATGTTCGTTCCAATGAATAAAGATCCTGCCTATGTTTAGGCCGCACGGAAATGCAGCGGCGCGTAAGTCTTTTGGGAGATGTGAATTGTAACGACTCTCACGACGATGCTGTAACAGAGCCAACTGAGCTAGAAAGAGAGAATCAGCAAGTCTTATGCAACGAAGGGAACGAAGCCGAGGACCGATATCTCAGTATGCTGTCAGAAGCTAGCGACGAGCTGCTCGCGAGCCTAATTGAGGATGAGATATCGGGCCTCTCCTACCTCCAGCGGAAGAACAGCTTTGCTCTGTCCGCATTGAGAGCGAGAGCTGGGCTGCGTTTCAGCCTCGACGATGAGATGAAGCTGAGATCTTCTATCCTCGGGTCGTCAACGGTTCATGAGAAGTGGTACTGTAGCGTGTGCAGCGCTCAGCTACCTTCTGGACTAAACGAATGCCACAACCGCGACTGTCCACGGCAAAGGTCAGAGAAACAATCCAATGAACCGATTCCAAAAGACATAAAGTTTGTACTTCCAGAATGCAAGCCAAGCGCTACAGGGCAGTGCGTAATATATGCGTGGCCACAGTCGATGTAACTTCTCAGCTGGCCCATGTTCTCACGAACAACATCGATGTATGTTATTCAGAATAAATTTACAATTTCGCGAAAAGCCCATTTTCGTCAATAATTAAGGAGATAGCATATGCTCACACGGTTGTCCATAACAGGCATTACATGCCACAATTTCTGGACTCAAGAGGCTTGCCAGACTTCCAGGTACACTAAGCAGCATGACTGGTAATTGCGAGATGCTTTTATTTCTTGCTATTAATTTAGGCCAACATTGAATCCTATTCTGACTTCCTCCGTCATCGTCTTAAGGTACAACTGATCCTAAATTCCGATGGATTCGTCTACAAAACATTGCAGAGGTGGCCCTCGTTCTCCAGTATGAAAGTCTATGATGACTCCAAATTGATGTTTAGGGGCTCAACATGGCCTATATATGCTGCTCTCTGGGACATAAAACCCAGCGTTAGACACAAACGTGAAAACGCTATAGTGATAGCAGCAGTCAGTGGTTCGTTATTCGCGATAACTTCCAATCTGTGTAAAAGTTAATCTTCACTTTGCAGGAGGGAACAGTATTTCTGATGAAATGTGGGATCACATGCTTGATCGCTTTAGAGCATTTTTGGATCTGAATGCTCGTCAACCTCTACTGATCAGAAGCAAACACGGGTCTACTTTCGAAGTAGTAATATGTGTCACACGTGTGGACATGGACGTGGATGTCTGTTTAACTGACATATATGGTTCTCTAAAAAGTGAAAATAATCCTGAATTTCGGGATTTTAGGCAATAAAGAAGCTATACAGAGTATCATGCTGGACCGGGGCAAAAGGTTGTCCCAGGTGTACTCAGGAAGGCATCTATTACAAAGGCTATAAATGGCCCTATCAGGAGAACGTTGAGTTGAGAACTCCAGAAAGCGCCTTTCTCGCGGCCTCATCAGCCACAGAAGGCTTCTCCGGTGCCATTACTTCTCACTGTTATTTTATCACTTGATTAGGATGTGAACTGTTAAGGACTGTCGCCCTTTATGAGGATATGTAATAGCACGCGCTTGAGTGTAGACGGCCTTCACATTCTTTGGCAAGGTCTCCTTAAGAATCTTATTGCAGGTAGATACAATGAAACCTGAAGTCAAAGTTGGTTTAGACCCACCAATAATCCAGGATCATTTAGATACACTCGGACCAAGGTATAAATTTCCATGTCTTCGAATATCTATGGAGGATAAAAAAGTGCTTTCCGAAGCGCTATTAAATACCTCATTTCCGACATATTTTGTATCTGCTTGGGACTTTACCGATTTATCCTCGAAAACTGGAAATGAAATATGTGTGGTAGGGCATGTTTCATTTATCCCGGCATACTAGACAAGTACTACACTCTTCTGCTCGCCCCTAAAGGCAGATTACGATTAGACTGACATTTCATATCAGATTCTTGTTATATCATGACTTATAATAACGGGCTTACTCTGTATGTGTGTGTTTATGCGTTTGTTAGTGTGAAACGAAATTCAGGGGGCGTGGCCTAGAGCGAAGAAAATGCTCTAGAATGGGTCCACTGCTTCGGTAAGGGTGTCAAGGGTGTTCTCATTTGTTTACGAACACATCACACCCTCTTTTATATGTTCGAGCTGGCTCTTATCTTACAAATAGCTACTTCAGTTGAGGGAAAGACAAAATTGCCCGAGGAATGCTGTTAATTCTTTTTGATAAGTCCGATTTTACATAGGGGAAAGCAATGGAAACGATGTGGAACGCCTATAGCAGAAAGTTGGCATGGCTGTGAGTCTATTAGAGTAAAAGGGGATAAACTCGTGCGAGCGAAGCGACCATTACGGTAAGTCTGGAGGTCCGGCGTTAGTCGGACAGCCAGACTGGTAACAGATCACCTTTGAGTCGGTATCAGCAGCATATCGCCTATTTCGGCTAAGTGAAAGGGGTCGAACTTTTCATACTGCAAATGGACCACGCAAATCTGCGAGTGCGTGTTTCAGACAGCAACAACTATACTCCCGATCGCTGTAGCATTGGGCATGTTTTTGGATCCTATAGTTGCGACGCTGGTGCTAGGTATATGTTATGTTACACGTGAGTTAGACTCCTTCGCCCTTCGTCAAGAGGAATTGGAAGAGCTCAGTGCATTCATGGGAACTTTGCACAAACTTTACTTTGCTGTGTTGGGAGTACCAGGATCAATTTTTAAGTCCCATGTAGGTAGCTTAAGATCTCAAGTTCCAAAGAGGTGTCACTTTGTTGATGTTTCCAGCTTTTTTTTGTTCATGCAAAAGATGATCTGCTCACCCGTGGAAGTCTGATGGAGTCTTCAACATGCGGATTTGAAAAGCTCCATGGGTATACTTCTACCCTGAATTATTGTCGTGAGAGTAAAAAATAATTGATTCTGCAGCTGCCTGAAGAACGCTGCTGGTCCAAGAAATACAAGAGGATATTTACGGAAGTCCATTGAGCGGTTAGCTTTTTCCATCACATATCAACAATCTTCAAGCAGGACGAAGGTTTTTCAGCCAGATCTTAATATCAAGTGTGCTGTCCGAGGTAAGCTCAAGAGTGGAGCGTGGCTCGGGCATGCTTAAAGAATTATTGCAAAGAATTGCGCCAAACACGTCATCTCGGGTGATGCAAGAAGCTACTATGGGCAGGAATTTTAGGTAAGACTAACAATTCAGAATCAGTGTTGGTTTCGCAAAATTCACATATCTTTGCAGCTATAGCGAACGCGATGTTTTCAAGCGTGTAGAGGATTCGAATCGGTTTGTGTTGGATGCGATTCAGACGTTGCAAAATCACAGCTGCAATGTTTTTGTGTGCGTTTTAAGTAACATTTGAAGGGAACACCCCACCCACCCACGCAAATTCTCTGTGAAACTTAAAGCAATGCTTAAGGACCCGCATCTCTGTGTATGGAAAACCATTGTCAAGTTCACTATGGTGGCGTCAAAACACCAGTTCCCAGCAGTGTTTCTTCATCTTCGAAGACGGTGGACTGGAGTGTGGCGAAGCAATTCTGTTTGGAATTGCTGGCGACTCCGCATATGCTTATGTGAAAACATTTGCATCGGGTTGCCCTTATGGTGTATTGGAAAATGCAGTGCGCGAGTCTGGGAATGATTTAGCTCTATCCGTTTTGAAGACAGTCAGACAGAGACCCTTGTTCTGGAGATCTATACAACTGGATCAATACTCTCTTAAATGCATCCCTATGTCATCCTACCTTGGGCACTGTGCTCTGCTTAAAGTAGGAGACATGCCCTATTTTGTTAACATGATAAGAGCCGGATATCATCAGTAGTATTCTGATGCTTTTATTATATGTATTCGTTTTATAATGTACTATGATATAAAAGAACTGTTATACTATGTGAGTGCAGTATATATGCATATTTTACGCCATTGAACTTTGACTATTATCATGCTACATAATTACAGACGCTACGATTACAGACCGGTATCTATCTATGAATATATGAATTGCTATAACTATAAACAACGGTCTGTCGTAAACAAAGATGATATCCATGAAGTTCACTTCATTTACCTGCATCAAGCAAGTGGACTGGTGAGCGCAGTTCGCTCTTCTTCTACTTCTATGTTCATTTCCATTAGTGTACCTGGGACTCGATTCTTCGGCACTCTGCTCTTAAGTCCATCGCCGAACCAGCAAGTGGGAGAACGGGTGTGCTACCAGGAAACGGGAGATCTGAAGTTTGCCTGGTCAGTTTATGGCTGAACCCACGTTTTCAGATGCTGCTTGAACATTTGGGTCAACACCTGCTCGTCTCTCTTTGAGGTCTTCTTTTATCGCTTCTCTGCACCGTTTTGCGAGCTCGGACGTTAGCTGGTAGTTGCCTGCGGCTCTCGCGGCTCAACGCTGGCGTATGAGCTCGATGGTCTCGTAAGACAATCGTCTCTTGGTGACTATTAAACCCTCGGCACTCTTTGCGCTGTCGCGGAGATGCTGTACAAGCCGATCGTACTCTTCGTCGATGTTGTCGACAACCGCATCTTCCCAAAAGCCGGCTAGCGAAGTGAAAAGATCCCAATTGATGACGGGTTTGGGACTCCTTCTCTTAAACTTCACGGCTTTCTTTCCTTTGCGTGAAAAGAAGAATCTTGCACGAAGGAGGCGATGGTCGGATCCGGTGTAGAACTTTGGTACAACACCGACGTCGGTCAGGCAGAACCTTCGATTGACGATGATGTGTTCAATTTCATTATGGTACTCTCCACCGGGTGACTCCCACGTCCAGCGTAGGGAGGTTGGCTTCTGAAATTGTGAGTTACCATGGATGGTCTTCGTCGTCATGATGAACTCAGACAGCCTCTCTCCCTGCTCGTTCCACTGCAGGCCGTGGGTACCGATGTGAAGTTCCTCAGGCGTTCTCCTAGGACCAATCTTGGCGTTGAAATCGCCAACGATGATCTTGTAGAATGTGTGGTCTTCCCTGTAGAACTTCTCCAAGTCCATATAGAAGGCCTTCGTATCATATCCCCTTCGTCGTAGCTGGATGTTGGAGCGTAGGCGACGAAGATTGTCAAGGCCGGTATTGATCCACATCTTCTCAACCGCAAACGTCCGATTCGGGTTGTTAGCTGTTCGAATGAGTCGATGTTCATGACCAAGTTCGTGTTGACGAGGACACCGACTCAATCAACTCCTCTACTGTCGCAGGTTCCAAGGAACAGTTCTTCTCCAGTGTCTAAGGTGGCGTTCAGCGGTCGGTGTCTCCTCGTCTCGGTCAGTCCGATGACGTCGTACCTGATCCTCCTGGCCTGCATCATCAAATCCTCGATGGAAGTCTGCGATGCAAGCGTGCGTGCGTTGAAAGTACAGACCGTTATCATAGTCCTTTTAGTTTTAGGCAGCCTAGATAACCCCTCGGACCTCGTCCTCACTGGCGCTGCCGTACCAGTGACTTCCGAGATCAGGAGGACGCTCTCTATTATTGCTGTGTCGAGCTTGAAAAATTTAAAGCCCACAGGAGATAGCTTGCTGGGCTCTATTCCCCCGTGGGAGGCTGGAGTGTGATTTTACCGGGAAGTTGGCCGGGCTTCCCGGGAGTGGACGATGGAGCTTATTTGTTGGAGGCGACTCCGAACCGCCTCCCTTGTACCTCCCAGTCACTTGAATGCAGGGCTTTTGGTCGGATATATGTGCAGGATACAATCTGCAGACACGCAAGCATACCCATGCACGCATGCATGAACATGCCCACGCGCTGACAGATTCTGCGGTCAATAGTGCGTTCGAATAGCTTCATGGTGCGAGACAGAATAACCATACTTATTAAACGATTGCTCGCATAATCCGCAGGGTTGCCTTTCCCCTTATGAATCGGTTATCCAGACCAGAGCCTTTTTCTCTACGACTACCTGACCGAAGTACATCTCATCAGCCGCTCAGCTGCGTTCCAATAACTTGACTTCAAATGTATGGATGAGAGTAAAGTCCAAACAAATGCACAGGGGACGACAAGGCAAATGAGCGGCAGAGAATTCTTCTAAAACATTGTGCGCTCTACGTACGTTCAATAAGCAGTACTGTCTCAGATGTCGCAGAGATCGCATCGATTCTACCAGCCATACCGACCGTACATGCACAGGCAGCCGCTTCAGGAAAACGTAAGACAATCGCCTAATCTTCGTGCCACTCAGGTATGGAGCAATATTTAGCATGATTGTTCTATTATTTCTTTTGTGATAACCTATTCTAGCGAGACCCTAACAATGATATAGACGTTGAAAATGTCGGCGAACCTCAAGCCATTGTGAGTTTTGGTGAGTGAAAACCCTTCTCCGATCTTCTTATGGATGTTTCCTATATTATGATTTTTAGCGGATTGGCTTACTGCGCCCTCGAACAATGACGATTTCTCACTGGTGGAGATGGGAAGGAGTTTTCTAATGGACGATGACGCAAACTCAATGGACTATGTAAAGGTGGATTGTAACTTCAATTTGATTCACCTATTATGATCATATAGTGAAATGTTTGTTTGTTTATATCAGGACTCACAAACTTCCTGCTTTCTATTTTCAAAGTTTTGGTGGCCCGGGCATTAGAAGCCGTGAAATAGTTTTTCTTCTCACTCCACCTCCACTCTTTCTGGCTCTGCTAGCCAATTATGTATTGTATTTTATCTTGTCGAGGAAGCAACGTTAATTCATTAGGAATGCCTGTCACCGAGGAACATAAAGTTGGGGAACCCCAATTTGATGGAGATGAAACAATTGTACACTCACACGCGAAGTGCAGAGTTTCGTTCTCAAATCGAGCTCGTAGCGGGATCGGGTCTTTTGGTATGTGACGACTATTGCACAACGTTTATTCACTAAATGCTCAATTATCTTGCAGTCTGTGCACCGAAGCCTATGCCAGGAGCACCTCGAAGGAGATGTTACCGGCATTCATCGATTGGTAAAACATCAACATTTGGAGCCATCTTCCTTCGGTGAGGCCGATCCCACCATGTCATTTTCGTATGTGGCATCAGACGAACATTTCCGTAAGTCACCTCAGCCAGTCTTCATTTAATTTTATACACCAACTAAGCTTTCAATGCTCCCATTACAATAACAACAATGCGCGAATCATCCTGACAGCTTACTTGTCTCAACACCTTCTTCAACTACCGAAATAACAAACACTTTCAGGGATCATTAATTTCGTTGATGAATACGGCGGTTGGAAATTATCTCTGGGACAGCACCTCTCAGAAGACACAAAAGTTCGCCACTTCTTAAAACAAATGCTGAAAAAAGTAAGGATTTTATTAGAAACCGAAACCGCTTATTCGAAAACACCTGACAGACGTGCACTCTTCCTTTACTGCTTTTCAAGGTAATGTCTGTAGTGTAGTTGTTCAGATTAACGGATCACTTTAGGTTGTTGTCAACCCAAATGACTTCCACAAATTAACGGTTCGGGTGCGCGATGGTCACGACGGCCTGATCACGCTACCATTGCCGTTCCGTGCAACATTAAAAGGTACTAAACCGTTTTCTTCTTCAGAGGCCCTTTATAATCACAAGTTATTTAATTACGGTCATACTTCTCTTTATTCAGGATTCATACTACATACTGCCGGACGGGAAGGTGACTCAGCGTTCGCAATTGCGTTGGATGCAATGATGAGCTCAATGGTGTAAGTAAAGCATGAGACATGTCAAGACTTGAACGCGTCACACAGCTAACACATGCAATTCAGGAAGGAGGCAAGAAGACCTTCAGAAAGGCAGCTACGTCGCAGAAGCGACACTGGTGTTGCGAATGACGAGGGAAGCGTTGAACCGTAGTTCGACTGCTCTTTATCACATGCTTTTACTTCGGTTCGCATTGTTCTCGTTAGACTACCTTTTTGCTAATTTCGGTGTGTTTCGCTCCACTCGCGAACCACTCTTGTTCCGTTGCTCCCATGATTTTATTGTTTTTAGTGTCAGTTTGTTTAAAATAAATATGTGCTGTTGCGTGGTGCTTATGCAGGAAGAGGTTATCAAGACATGAAGAGAATGTGAAGACCATGACGACACCCGATCAACCCCTAGAAGACCCCGATCAACTCCCGGAAGTACCCCGTTTAAACCCCGGAAGCACCCCGATCAACCCCCGGAAGCACTCCGATCTACCCCCGGAAGCACCTCGATTAATCCACGGAAGAACCCCGATTAACCCACGGAAGGACACCAATCAAACCCTGGAAGTACCACGATTAACCCCTGGAAATACCCCGATTAGCCCCTGGAAAGTCCCTGGAAATCCCCCAATTTCCCCATGGAAATCACCCAGTTTCCCCACAGAAATCCCCTAGTTTTCCCACGGAAATCCCCCAGGACCCCCTCGTGAGCCCCACCGTTAGCCCACGGTGGCCCCACGAATAGCCCGCGGTGGTCCCACTGTTTGCCCATGGTTGGCGTGCCGAACATTAACCATGGGATAACGGTGGACCCACCGTGGTACGAAAGTTCAGAGTAGTGCTACCTAGAGGCGAGTGATTAGGATCTAATAAGGGTAATTTATACTAGCTGCGTGCTTCAGTCGCACATCAGTCGCACGCATAAATTTGCATGGGATTTTCCATGAAGACCGGTCAACATGGCATGTAGATCCTCAATGAAAAGAACGCGCGGCTGCCGCGAGGTCGTAAACGCGTGCGTCTGAGCTGCGACTGCGATGCGAGTTCTATGCGACTGGGCCCTATTCTTCATCATATAGACGCACGCGCGTTAGTCGCACGCATCCAGTATAAATTGCCCTATAGAAGGACTGAGGATAGAGTCAGAAAAGTATCAACAAGGGTGGTAAAGGCAGAATTTGTTCTATAAAGGCAACATTTGTCCAATAAATGAAGAAGAAATCTCCATAATCAAGTAGCAGCTGTACTCCACATTGATTGTAGCCCCCTGCTGCGACTACAGTCGTTACGGCGACGGTAACACTAGGGGCTCCACTCCAGTTCAAGAAAAAATGCAAACGTAGACTGTGCACATCACAGAAGGAGTTGGTGTTTCGCAAGAGGAAAAGCGCAAAATGACCGCAAGAAACGTCTTTATGCGCCCATCCGATCAACTTGTTTAACAGCCATGTGAACAGGGAGATAGAGCAAAGATTGAGTAATGTGTAAGGCAAATGCTTCCATGTAACATGTTTAGACTGGCAAGATCATGCATGTGACTTGTATTGACTCGCGAAAGATTGCGAGATGCTTTTTTCTTGTTTTTGATAAGCCAAGCTTACAGGTAAGATGTGTTAACTTCGTCAAGGTTGCATGTAAACTGAAAACGATGAAAAAGTTACATGTAAAATGTTTCACGCATGAAAAGTCACATGGTCAAGGTTGCATGTACTTGGGAAGGCTGCAAAAGCTTACATGTAACATATTCAAGTTCCCAAAATGTTACATGTAAGATGTGTAAACTCCCATCAGCTTATAAGTAGCATGCTTAGGCTCGTAATAGTCATATTCAGATTTGAAAAAGCTTATATGTAGGTCATTTGGACTCCCAAAAGTTCCCTCCATCTACGCTCTTTCAATTGTTGTTGGACCGTATGATCGCTTCTTTTTCCCAGAACTTTCAAATTTTCAATTATGATATAAATTTCTGTTCATTAGCTCTTTACACTTAATCAGAAGTTTTGTTTCTTTTCTTAAGGCATGTCTCTGTGGTAAACATTCTATTTCCCTTTTGTTTGTGCTTTTTCTCCTGTAGGAAAGCTGGAAAATTAGTCGATTATCTAGTTGCGCCGAGAAATTCGCCGACAATAAAGGCAGCGTCATCGACTTCCTTGATCTCCTCCACCAGCGTAACTCGGCCGAATTGCTATAATGCAGCAAATTGGGAGCATCCAAAAACCATTTTAACATGAGTTCTGACAAAGTTGACCACATTATTCATGCTCCACATAGTCAGAAACCCAAGATCGCTCTCAAACCTGAGTGACAATGTTTTTCTTGGGTGCTGCTTTCAAACAAAGCGCCGTAAGGGGTCTAGAGCGGCTTTGTTGTATAACGCGGCGGCACTCATAGACACCGCTAATCTTGAGGCGCAGAATGGGAGGCGATTTTTAGGTACTCAGACACGTTCGCTTCAGGACTCGCTAATTACGTCACTGCTGGCTCTCCCGCATGCACGGGATGGTGATTTCATTACCTTCGCTGGCGGTCTCGCAGCATAGCGGTGAGGAAGCGTTTACAAGCTTCGAGGCTCCACGATGTACGCAACAGGAAAACCTGCCTTCCACTGTTGCGAAGATGTAGGCACCTCCACTGAAGTGATGCCTGTAACGTTTCGAAAGCGTGGTGATGGCTGGACCTATGCGATGGCCTCATTTGGTGTATGCTTCAGCAGCGTCCCATGGCGACGTCTCGATGGAAATGTGCTGTCAAGATATCCGTCCACTTCTAGAAAGACTGTGCACGAACATACAGAGGAAACGCTTCAATTTAGCAAGGCATGACATAACGTAAACAATCAACCAATAGTTGATCAAATTCGACAAATAGTTAATCAAAATTTCTGAGTAACTCCCAAGCCTTTACCATTAAAGTATCCCAGACTTCGCCAGCAATCGTGATGATCGCCACTACAGCCGGCTGTCGTCGCAATCACCACGACGGCCGGCAATTTATTCATTTTCAACTGGGGAAGTCCAGGGATACTCTTACTCTCGAGATGTACAAAAATGGGTACGGGGACTGAGATAGAAAATAGGTGTGCCGTGGCCTGAAAGTGGTGAAAACGCTAGGATACGGCTTCGCCAATGGAGAGCGGGTCCGATTTGGCCTAATTATGAGGAAAAACCCCAGAATAAGCATTGACCGACGGCTGAATGACCCAGTAGTGTGGGGCATACCAGCATGCAGGTCCGCCATTATAGGAACGGTTCGCTCTGGCTCACTAACGTGGAGAACGCTAGGATATGGATCCACCGATGGCATGAGGGTCCGGTGTGGCCCAACAGTGAGGAAAACACCAGAATGCTGGAACTCTGGAAGAATGCTGGTCCACCAATGGAAGAAGGATCCGTCATGGCTCAATGGTGAAGAACGCCAGGATATGGGCTCATTTTTTTTTTCCAGTAGTGTGAGGAATGGGAGGGTGCAAGTCCGCCCAAGAAGAAGGCATCCGGCTTAGCCTAACCGTGAGGAAGACGCCAGAATACGGGCCTTCACCTGGAAGAAGGGTCTCCGTGGCCAATTGGGGTGGAAAACGCCAGGATACGGGTCCACCAATGGAGGAAGGGCCAGCCGTAACCCTGTGGTGTGGGGAACGCCAAGATACGGTTTCGCCGACGAAGAACGGGTCCGCCGAGGCCCAATGGTGTGGGGAACGCCAGGATAAGAGTCCATTGATTGACAACGAGTCCGCCGCGGCCCAGCAGTGAAGAAGACGCCAGAGTGCGGGCTCCCAGATGGAAGAAGGGCCCGCCGTAGCCTAATGATGTGAAGAGTACCGGGATAGGAGTCCGCCATTTTAGGATGGATCCGCTGTGACTCAGTAAAGTGGAGAATACCAGGATACGGTTCAGCCGACGGTCAATTGGTCCGCTGTGGCCCAACAGTGAAAATGACGCCAGAATGCGGGTCCACCAATGGAGGAGAGGTTCGCTCTGGTCCAACAGTGCGGAAGACGCCAGATTGCCGGTCGTCCACCGATGGAAGACAGGCCCATGGCCCAATAGACACAAGAATACGAGTTCGCTTTGGCCCCCCCCCCCCAGTGTGGAGGACGGGAGGATACAGGTCTGCCGATGGACGCGTCTGCATTGGCCCAGTAGTGAGGAAAACGCACGATTACGCCCTGCGATGGAGAACGGACTCGTCATGCTCATACTTAACTCATAAGAAAGATTTCATATTTTAACCCATTTAATGATTAGTTTTGCTTCTTTCTCAATTTTCCAGGGATGTAGTTTTTGCACATGCTCCAAATGGCTGCCCACCCCACTTCCTAGCGTCCCGAAAGAGAAAGCTAGAAAACCTTGAGACTTAGGACATGACATATCCCTCCGAACTTTCTGCCCGCGGTGGATCCGCGGTCCGAGTTCAATCCGCGGTGGATCCGCGGCTGCACGCGATAAATTCGCACGTGCCTGCAGTGCACAACTGGGAGTGACATCACTCCCGCGCCATGCCCGCACATGCTCACGGTACACCCGCACTAACATGGCTATGCACGGTGGTCCGCACATGCCCGCGGTGGATCCGCAGTACATCTGATTGGGTCATCAATGCCAACAAAACTTTCACGCACGATACACGTATGGCCGAGTGGATAAGAGAGCGGGCTTGGAAACATGAGTTTGAGAAGATACGTGGGTTCGAATCCAGTGATGTAGAAACGCTTGCAGGATGAAATGCCAATGCCATCGTGGATTTGCCACCTCCTCTTCACGACAAGTACTTCGACACATTTTTGAAGAAGATAATCAGTCCCTTAAAAATGCAGGTTCCCACGGTGGACCCGCACATGCCCGCGGTATATCCGCACATGCCCGTGGTGGCGAACCGACTCTCCACCTCGGGCGCACCGCGGATCCACAGCGGGCAGAAAGTTCAGAGCCACTGTTTTATAGGCCGAATTGCAACGTGACCACAGCAAGAAACCTTTGGCGGGCCAGATTCGGCCACCGACACGTACCTTCGTCTTTCGCATGGTTACACGATGTATAGTGTAGATACGGTATCTTATGGACTTCCCTCAAATTTCACGAGTAGGGTTTATTCTGTGTGTAGAACACAATTATTCTTATCACTATGTACGATACCCTCGCTTCTAAAAGATTACGATGCGAAAACGTGAATTCCAGCGCAATATAGCCAGCCTTCGATGATAGCACTAACGGAAGTTTCTTTCAAAGCATACCGAGATTTTTAGGGATGATACACTCATCGACAATGATGAAGCACCGTGAAATAAGTGGGAAACACAGGGAATACTCTGAACGTTTTGCCCACGATGGATCCGCGGTACGCCCGAGGTGGGGAGTCGGTTCGTCACCGCGGGAATGTGCGGATTCACTGCAGGCACGAGTGGGTCCACAACGGGCATGTGCGGATCCACCGCGGACATACCGCGGATCCGACGCGTGCGTGTGCATTTTATGAGACCAATATTAGCAGTGCAAAGTGACTTTTGAACTATATATTGGTCATTTCGCAATGAATCTACTGAATTACATTACTCATAGACATCATTAATAATTTTAGTGCTGCTAGTGTGAACAAATTCTTTCTGCGCTTGTGTTGCATTTGATAGTTTGGTCAAAAATATGACTCTAGAGGTGTCCGATGAAGAGAGGTACTCTGAATTTTCTGCCCGCGGTGGATCCGCAGTACGCCCGAGGTGGAGCGTCGGTTCGCCACCGGGCCCACAGCGGATGCACTGCAGTTGCACCGCGGGCGTGTGCGGATCCACCGCGCGTCCACCACGGGAACATGCATTTTCAAGGGACTGATTATTTTTTTCTAAGAATGGTCCACTCGGCCGTGCGTGTATCGTGCGTGGAGGTTTTTTTGATATTGATAACCCAATCAGCTCTACTGCGGGTCCACCGTAGGCATGGGCTGGTCCACTGTGATCATGTGGTAGCGGCATTGCGCGGTAGTGACGTCACTCTCGGTTGTCCACCGCGGGCACGTGCGGATTGACCTCGTACCGCGGGTCTACCGCGGGCAGAAAGTTCAGAGTAGAAGCAAGTCATCGGCTACATCTTCACTTCACTTTGCAGGCGTTTGCACATAACAGGATTCGTACCTAACCTCCTTCCAAAGCTGGTGCTTCCAAGTGCGTTGCCTTATCCATTCGGCCCATACGTGTCGAAAGATGGGATGGTTCTCACAGTGAGGTTCGAATCAGCGTTATTGCGAATCCATCATGAGCATTATGCATTGGTCGAACAAATATTCGAATAATTCGAAATTTTCGTTGTTCGAATATTCGAACAATCCGAAAAGTGCCAAAATTCGATCATTCGAATACTCGAAGAGTATCTTCGTAATCAGCGTGTAATGAGAGCTTCTTTGTTAGTAGTTTATTCAAAATCCAGTAAGCTTTCGGCGCATATTGCCTTCCTAAGATCTTAATATATACACAGTACAATATGCAATGGAATTCACGTCAACGTAACAACTGTACATGTAAGACCAACCGAGCATGAATGCAGAGGAGGAGAAGTGAGTTTATAACAGAAATATGCAGTATCTGATCCTATACAAAGACATTGGTCATATAAGGTACTACTCCTGCTACTAGCTCTGAGTTATCCAAGCAGTCGTGTCAAGTCATTAGTTTTAGTGCCTCGACAAGCTCTTCCTTATTGTTGATCTCAGGCTGATAATGCTTGATCTCTCGAGCCTCCATAATCTTCCTATTGAGGGAGTTCTCGAGATGACGGTGTAACACAGTAACTTCAAATTCTGGAGCAGAATCTCGGGTGTGTACCGTCGTGCGGTGCTTGGAAAAGCTATTTTTGGGGTAGGCTTGTGGATGGCAGAGTGCTCGACGGTGTTCCTCCAGCTTCTTTCTCAGTGGTCTTCCACTTTCTCCGATGTATCGTTGACCACATCCTTTACACTTTATGAGATACACCGTACCACGCAAGTGACAGATCTTCTTATCGGTACATTATTTGCATCCCTCCTCGTCGCACCTGTTTTCATACTCTCGTGACGACGTCAGTATCTCCTGGAGGGTGGATGGTGGCTGAAATATCAGGCGCACTGGTAACCGTGACCTCTTCACTACCGTGTTGACTTGTTTGGCAAGGCGTTCGTTGAGGTATGGTAACACCAATGCAATCCCATTAGGGGCCGAATACGGTCGCCACGTGGCAACGTCCCCACTGTTGTATCCATTCTCAAAGAGGATACGGTGTATTGTCTCATCAGTTCCTGAAGTGCCTGCCGCAATCCGTTGCTGGTTCCTATCAAATTTCGCACTACATTCGCCTTCATATAAGTGGGATGTGCACTTCGTGAATGTAGTAGGATGTTTTCGACGATGGTTTTTTATACCAGCGAATTTCCGTCGATCCATTGCAAATTCGAACTTTAGCATTCAAGAATGAAAGAAATCCATCACTGCCTGGTTCTTCGACAGTGAACTTGATATTCGCATCCTTCGTGTTCAAATTTGCTAGCGTTGTTGTCAATTCAGAAAATGATGATCCAATTACAAAGACGTCGTCGATGTATCGCTTGTATAGTATTGTTGTTAGTTAGTTTAGTTATTAGTTTGCCAGTGATGCTTTCTCGATATGGTCGAGATATACAATGGCGAGCAAAGGGGCAATGCGTATCCCCATCGCTAGGCCTCGTCTCTGCGCGTAGTAGTTGTTGTTGAAACGGAATACGTTACAAGCGAGCGTAGCTTCTAAGAGAGTCTCGATATCGTTAGCAGCAAAGCCGCACATGCTCACTTTCTTGCTATGAGTGTTAAGAAGCTCGAGCACAGTTTTGATTGCTGCATCGTTATTGATGTTCGTGTACAGCGATACTGCATCGTAGCTCACATAACATGCAAAGTTTGGAACCCGACATTGTTTGATGGCATCAATGAACTCTTCAGAATTCACAATGTGGGCGCTGACATAGCTGAGAAGTGAAAGCAACTTCACTAATAGCCAGCTGATTCGGTCCGACGGTCCTCCGCACGAAGAAATGATAGGTCGTGTTTTTATAGCGGCTATGTCTATTTCGGAGAGGTCTACGTTCTGATCAAGTTTATGTGTTTTGATCAGTGAATAGTATGTTGGAACCTCAGGATGGTTTGTCCGAAAGCGCGACGCTGTCTTCATGTCCCATTTCTTGCGAAGAACAGACTTCACTGCTGCTTCTAGTATCTGACGCTTGCGAGTGAAGCAGTTGTACGAGCTTCTTTCGTAGACATTGTCGTCAGCAAGTTCGGAAGTTGTTAAAGGTTTGTCGGGCTCTCGAGGCATAACCACGAAAGCACCATCTTTGTCACCGACAGTTATTCTGAAGTCTTTTCGTGCTTCTTTGAGTTTCCTTAATCCTCTGAGCTCTTGGGTGGTAAGATTCGTTGCGAAAAATGATTTCGATTCGTTTCGGTACACTCGCATCAAATCGACTTCAAGAGCTGAGATCATGGGATCCAAAGATGTTGGTTTGGTATGGAAATGTGAGTTTTGGGGAAAGGGAGAGAAGCGAGCACTGATGATACCCTACCCAGAACTGTTGGTCCAATACGACTGCGCCATCTGAGTTACGCAGATTTATGAATGCCACACAAAACCGCGTCGAGGGTAGCTTCATTCGATGGTGTTGCTACGGCGAACGAAGGTCCAAGATTAAGCAACGCCTTCATGTCATCATCTACCATGTTCGAGCGGAGAACTGTACAACGTGTTGGTGGTACGGCCACTGCTCGTATGAATGATGAATTGCTGTTGCTATTCGAAAGAATGTGCTGTAGTTTCTTTCTAAGGCGGTTTTGTTCTCGTTTGGGTAGCTGAGAGCAAACTTGTTTGTTTTGGTTCAGAAACACTCCAGATGGTTGGTTCCAAGTTTGACTGAAGATGTGATCGTGCTTTGATGATTTCATTGATGCATGTGCCACGTCGACGTTTTTGAGCGGCTATACTCGCTTTGAGTTACGCTATCTTCAAGCGCGCAACACCTATTCTGACCTCGTAATTGTGCATATGAGGAATGTTTGAGAGCATGTTCTCGATAAAGAGAGGAAAGATGCGATATGAACGACAACATTTGAGGAAAACAATGGATTCATCACAAACAATTGTCATCTGATGTAACGCAGCATATCGTAACATGACAGCAAAAAAGGCCCTACTGATTTTGTGAAGACGTTGCAGGCCTTTCAGATGTTGTAGTATTGTGCTATCGTGAAGCCTCATCACGACAGCACAATACTACAACTCGAAGAGTAATCATTCGAATGCTTGACCTCCTTGGAAGTGTTGCGCGGTCAAGGGTCAAATGTGCTCAGTCACATTCGTTTGAGGTACAACTGGTCCGTTCACGTAGAGTAGTTTGAGTTCCACCTAATGAATGTTCTTCAATCCATAAGCAATAGTTTGGCTCTCTCGATTACTAATCTTCTTGGAAGCAACATTGACTTCACTCATAGTTTCAAAATTATTGCCATAAGCATTAAAGTGACGGCACGGCACTTGACGTGTTACATTTCAACAGAGCAGCTTAGGTCCTAGCGCGAAAACGTGTAGCTGGAATGTTCGCGAAGAGCCACAGCCGATTAGGACCTAGCTACTCCCGTTTACTTCAATCGCTGACTTCGTTAAGGCAGGTAATTTAGGTGTGAAGTTTGGAAGTTGATTATTATTAGTCATTTTTCATTTCAGACAAAGCATATCAGTGGACAAGAGTAGAGGGAGCTCACGCAACGCAACCGATATCCTCTCGCCCGTGAACAATAGTTGGACAGGTTAGTTAAATTTAATTGTATTTGTCTATGTGAGTGTCTTCTGTAGTCTTCTTGTTAGACAGTTTCTTGCGTTGCTGTAGTAGAGCCGCCACGAGCTTCCTTACCTGTTGTGAAGGTCACCACTTTGCGTCAGTACAATAATTAATTGGAAGAACTATTGGAAGGTTAATAGTGAGATATCGGATTGATATAGACAACTGCAATTTCACCAGCTACAAGGTCTGGAAAGCATCATGGTCAAAATCATCGCAGTACTACGTTTTCGGAAAATTTGGGATGAGGTGCATTTTCTTCTAGTTCAATTCTCATAGTGTTCTTCCGCTCGAAATTGATGGTGACTTGCAACTGTTTAGAGAAGATATCTTCTACAGAATCCGTTAACCAGGAAAGAGTCAGTTCCTTTGAAAACACTCTTTCCTCATGATGAAACTCGCTTTCTTTCTCACCTTCCATTTCAATCCCTGGTAACTCTGCTATCCTTTGCAAGTGTGCTCTAAGTCCGTCACTATATCGCTACACCTAAGAATACAGAAAAATCTGTGAGAGCCGAGTTACAGCGGGTGCTGCCTCCAAATATATTGAAATGGTAGTGTTCGCATAGATGAAAGACATGAAATGAATGCTAGCATAAGCGCATTGTTTGAGGGAAACTCTAATCAAAGTTGAAATATTTCGGAAGATTTGTTAAAGATCGAATTCTTTAACAAATCTCCGAAATATGTCCATTCTTCAGTTCTCTGGACCATTTAAGGAAGTTGAAAGTGAAAGAAAGAAGGTTTTGTTAAACTCCATTCTACATGAGTGGCTCCCGTCTTCTTCTGTTTTTCCCGTCAGTGATGGCTACCATCAAAACGTGGCTATTAGAGCAAAATGATTTCATTTCCAGAAACCTTAGAAGAAAACCACAACGAAAGTTCTGGTTAAAGACTGTTGCTATCCTGTATGACATCCCATTTATGACAGCAATACTTGTGTGGAAACATTCCACGCCTAGGAAACGTTGCTTTTGCTTCACGACTATCGTATTGTGCAAACAATGTCTGTTAGACATTGAAAACAGCACAAAATTAGCCCTTAAACCTTAGGATAAAATGCAACTTCCATCAATCCAAGAGTTCCGAAAACTTCCGGCTTTTTTCGGCGTTTTCTTGGAACTCGGAACTCGGAAGTCGGAATTCCAAAAAAGACCGGAATATCGGAAGTTTCGGAAGTCGGAATTCCGCCCATCCCTGGCCTGGATGCCTCATTGAGATTGCCTATAATAATTGTATTGGAGTCTTGTGTCAAGGAGGGGTGGATTTGTCGGTTATTAGCACGTTCACCTTAAGCAATTTCAATTTTTTTATGGACTGCAGGTCCCAAAATGTGTTCCTTTCGTTATACATCAATCAGCAAATGAGTATAAGTTTAAAAAGAAGGAAAAAACAGAAAATTGTCCGTATTGTCCCCATTTGTGCCACATTTTCATTAGCGTAGTAGTGCACTGATTTTGACGCAGAGACTATGAGTATATGAAGCTCCACTCATAGAACCAAGTACTCGCTGGCATGGACACTACAGAGGCTCCAAATACTCTGAAATTGAATCAGGCTCCAAATACCCTCAATACGACCCCCCTACTCCCTCGTCAAACCCCCACCTTTTCACGACCCCCCCCCCCCCCTCTGCTTCCGCATGTTTCCTCTGTATACTGAGCAGTTTCATAGAAGAAGGCACAAAAGAAACGCATAAAAAGCACAAAGTTAGAACTAAAACAGCATTGAAGTCGATGTGCTTTCTTAGCTGATTGAACCAGACTGCCAGCAAGAACGATCACGTCATTACGTGTCAAAACAGGACTGATTGCCCGCATGCAAGAAGTCGGTTTCAGCCCTGGCATTTGCACGCCCACGGGGTCGCCCCGGCACCTCCAAGAAATTTTTGCAAAGGTCGGAACTGCTTCAGAATTTAGTGTGGAGTAGAGAGGATGGAAAGATTTGAAAATAAAGCGAGAGAAGCGAAATCGATCGATTGCACATGCGAGAATTCGCCTGCAGGGCCCGCAATTTGTGGAGAACTAGGGTGAATTAGACATCGTGCTGAAGTTCTCTGACTTGAAATCAGCAAATGATTTTCGACGTATCCATAGAGGACGATCAGCTCTATCTCTTGCCAGAGTTTCAGCTTTCCAGATCTCCATATTTTTTTGGGGGCTCGATGGGAAATCGATGGGAAATTTGACGAATTTCCCATCGATTTCCCATCTAAATTGCGGGAAAAGGAGCGAACTTCGTGGAGCCAGGTTCTGTATTCAAATGGGAAATTTTCTCATCCAAAACTCATGGAAAGAAAGTTTTCGTGATATCTGCAAATTACTTCTCAGTGATTTCCCAAGCAGATTTACTCTCTTTTCACCATCTGTTCAAATTGCGAGGTTTTCACTTCTTCAACTCCCATGAAGAGATTTTGCCTTTTTCCGAAATTTCACTACCTTCACGTAATAGAGCTCCAAGCATTCATTCTTCATTCCCATTATCGCGCCCCAATGTTTGCTCCTGTTTGAATGAGTTAGATGGGAAATTTCCCGTCGGAGACCCGGAAATTTGGAAAATTTCCCATCGAGCTCCCAAAAACATATGAAGCTCTAGAAAATTGAAACTCTGGCAAAAGATAGAGCTGATCGTCCTCTAAGGATACTTTGAAAAACATATGCTGATTTTGAGTCAGAGAACTTCAGCACGAGGTCTAGGTCACCCTTTTTTCCACGTTCTGACGGGCCCTGCAGGCAAATTCTCGCATGTACAATCGATCGATCTCACTAACCACACTTCATTTTCCAACATTTCCACCCTCTTTGCTCCACATTTGATTCTGAAGTGATTGCGACCCGTGCAAAAAGCTTTTCAAGACGCCGGGAATCGCACCTGTGGATCCGGTGAGGCTGATTCCTCTCACACGCTGCCAACCTGTCCTGTTTGACACGTAATGACATAGTGGTTCATGCTGGCAAGTGCGGACCCTCATTTGTCATAATGTCATAAAACAATCTTGAATTTACATTCAATGGTCAAGCCACCGCCCTACTTAACCCCTTCCTCTCCAATACGACCCCTCCCCTCCTCAGCCCCCTCCCATACGAACCCCTCATGGGAAATTCCCATCGGACGCTTAACCCTGCCTATGCGTCTTCCACCGTGATTCACTTTCTGTAGCAACAAGCTTAGATCACTGTGGGAGATCGAATGGATACGTGTTCAGCAACTAAGATACCGCTCTTTCTTCCAAGTTTTTGGAGCCGTCAAAGTGTAAGTGTTGTTACATGCAGTGTAGCACATGTTGGGTATCAACCGCAGTTCACTGGCAGTCGCAGGAGGTTTTATTCATTTATTGTATATATATATATATATTTATTATATACACATATTTAATATATATTTTTTATTATACTTTAAATAATTTTTATTATTTATCTGTTGTTATTTTTACTAATTTTATTTCCCATCCAAGTCCTTGAAGTGGCACAAACCCCATTTATCCCCACGCCTTCCCCCCCCCCCTCCTGCCCACTTTCTCCTTCCGCCGCTGCCGCAGTCTAATATGACAGTGGAATTTGGATGATAGATGTACCCTTAAGTTGCATCTACCACTTTCAGGTTTCTGCGATTTTCTAAAATGAGCACGATATCGAATTTTTTTTTTCAAAAAAATCAGTGGACAATAGAGGATCTGATATGGTGGTCTGCTCGCGATGCTCGAAATCCTTCAGAATTCCTTTGTCAAAAACCACAACGAACCCACATATTCACATGAGGGAAAAGCATCTGGAAGAATACAGTGGTAGCGGAAAAACGCACGAAAAAGGACAAGGAAAAAAAGAAGAAG
Source organism: Ancylostoma caninum (assembly GCA_037903475.1). Taxonomy (NCBI): domain Eukaryota; kingdom Metazoa; phylum Nematoda; class Chromadorea; order Rhabditida; family Ancylostomatidae; genus Ancylostoma; species Ancylostoma caninum. The sequence continues at coordinate 137,481 of JBAJFG010000152.1, read as the reverse complement.
GTGGAAGTACTCAATTGAGCCTGGACGAACGCTTCAAGAGAAAACTTACCAGAGCACAGAAAAAGGCCATTGACGTGAATCAAATAAAAATCATCAAACTCAAACTTGCGCAGGTGATAGCCAAGGCATCGCTGCCTTTGTCATTTACTTCACTCGAAAGTCTGAAGGAGTTCACTATAGCTCTGAATCCAGGATATGTGCTTCCTAACATAAAAACTCTCTTAAATATCATGAAAGAAGAAGTTCAAGCGATCGATGAGAAAAATCAGAAGCGTAGCGGTGTTATGTTTGTACGTGACAAATCAGGTACAAACATTTTCATTTACTTATCTTTTATAGTTTTCCTATTCATTTATCTATCAGGTGTTAACGTAAGTCCGTACGTTTTTTTTGGTTGCGATATTTTCCGCACCGTTGCCATTTCTCTCCAACATGCATAATATATTCTGGAAGCGCTGCTCTTCCTCTACAATCCTATCATCATGAGTTTCTACAGAACTATTGAATCACTCAATTTCTAGGCTCATGAAGAAAAACGGCAATTCGGGGAAAACCCTATTTCCTTCTTGTATTCAGTAGGGACCAGAAAGCATCCCATACTGTTAGGGCGTGTAAGCTCTGTGGAATATGAACACGGAAGGACATCATCAGTGGAACTGATGAAGCGGCAGTTTGACGATTTTTTTTTTGAAAGGTGGGGTCTGACATCGCCATGGGATAAGATGACTAGACCCTCGAGATTGGATCCGTTTAGCAGAACAGCCTTAGGTATTTGGTAAATTTGAGAAGTATGATGTCCGTCAAGATCATACGATTCCTTCGAAGCAATTCCCGGATCTTCGTATAAGAAATTTGTTCGGTCGAAGTGGTTGGTGTCATCGAGACCAAATATGTCTTCTTTAATCCTAAAAATCGCTGATGACCAGTCATTTCAATCAAAACGTCTCTTTCATACTTAGCATAGGTCACTTGGCCAGTTTTGGTGGCCTTTAGAGCTCCAGCTGATTGACAGGATAGGTGGCTGTCGGTTGCGCTGTTTTTTACTAACTCGTGGCTCTACTTCGCAGGCTCAAAACTTAAGCAAACTATCGCTTTAAGAAAAACTTTGCAACATTTTTGTAGAGGAAGAATAGCGCTTCCGAATCGTATATATGAATTGTACTTAGAAGATGACAAATAGATAGAGAAACGTGTATCCGAAAAAAAGCGCAAGGACTTATGTTAACACTTAATATCTCTATCTAGGTGTGCATTCAAAACCTATGCGCTTCAATCTACATTGGCGTTTCGAGAATACTAATAACCAGCACCGAAAGTCTTTGATATGCACGTCTTGAAGCCGGAGCAAAAGCTAGTCAACTCTGTATTTTCAGAACATTGCTGTCTGCGCGGAGAGAAGCGAAAATATTGGAGAAGCTTTGTTGGAAAGCACGAGACGCCACTTCGAAAACAGCTTGAACGATGAGACCAACTATGTTGCTGCGCTGTGTGATCCCAGAGAGGCATTTCTGGAAACTGTTCCTCCCATGGCAAAGTGGAAAAGCACTCCCGAAAGATTTACCCGTTCACGAGGTAAGATATTCTTCAACCGCTCTTAAACATTTATGCGTGCTATTTTTCTCTTTCACTTCAGTGCACCCATCGGATCGCGGAACTTTATCCAATTCGTCTCAAACTGAGGAGGAGTCAGAAAAGAGGTGCTCTAGGAGCGCCCCTGTCTGGGAAATATTGACTCGAGAACAGGATGCTGAAGCAGATGCAGCGTTGGCGAGGGCTAATGCCAAAGAAGATGAATTACTGGTCGATATCGTTCTAACTTTTATAGCTGTTTATTTTAAATGTTCAACTATTCATGGCATGTTCCAGATTCAAATACAGCAGTATTCCGTTTTGCTGAAAAAGGGGCGTCCAGCTTTGACTCAAACCCCATCGAGTGGTGGAGAACGCACAAGAGTGAATTCAACTTGATAGCTGAAGCTGTAGGAGATTGTCAGGTAGCACCCGCAACGTGGATTGTGAAAGATTGTTCAGGTTATCAGTGCTTTTATTGTGAAGGATGAGATTCTACCACGCTCCAAAGCAGCTACACATTGAAGTGCATATTTTCAGTATGGCTGGCATGATTTATGGAAATAGGCTTAGAGGAAGACTTCTATCAAAAACTGCGCGACTTCTGTTAATGATTAAAACTAGTTCGCATGAAAATGTGGCAAGGTATGGCTCGTTAGTTCTAGTATCGACATCGGTGATAACGATTCCTTTTTAGAACAACCACATTGTTGACTCAGAGTCAAGCAGCTCGCTACGGCCGCGACGATGTTAAAGGCAGCGTCCCACCTCAGAATGACATCTGAGATGTGCACCAGAAATGATTCCCCTGGTCCTCCTGATCAGAACGATGTACATTTTACCGTATCAAACAGCCTTGAAGGTCATTTCCCAGCGCTTGACCTCAAGGAGCCACTGGGCGTGGCCGTGACAGCAGTCGGAGCCTCGGTCGATTGCTGGCTAGATTCCAGCGCAACGTTGATTGAGCAGCGCGCTAGAATCTTGCCAGCCAGCGACCGACCCATCTCTGGGGCGCAACGACGACTTCTAACGTCGTATTTTATACTTATGTCGTATTTTCTTCTCGTATGTCGTATTTTCTTCCCTTGCCTTTTTCATATTTTGGTTATTGGCACTATTCCACTAGTTCTGCCCCACTTCAAACCCGAAAATTTCTCTAAAACATCGTCTAGGGAGTTATTTGACATGATGATTACGAATATCATAATTATTCTATGACTGTTTGTATCAGACTATGGCTAACTAGTTTGCAATCTTCACGTTGAATGTTGAATTGGAAATTCTCTGTTTCTTTGTAGCTGAGATTTATGGACAAGTACATGCCAATCGAGCAGGTCACACGTTTGCTTCTATGCATTGAGCAGTTTCATTTTATCTAGGCAGAAACGAAGGTTTAATTTGCACACATACGTTTCTATTTCTTCGTACTATTGGTACGGTTTTTCTTTACCTTTACTGATGTGAGAATCTTCTACATACTATTGTATTGTTTTGGAAGGCTCCGTTTAGATCAACATGTAAGATTGTTTCGCCAGGTCCGTCGAGCCAGAAAGAAAGGAAGGTCTTTCCCAGGAGAAAATGTTCGAACATGATTGTTTATGAAGACAAGGTGAAAACAATGCTCAATCAGTGTAGATTGATAATTTGTAGATGACTTTATAACAAAGAAAAATAGGATAAAATCCAAATTTTGAACAAATAATGAGTGTCATTTCACGCTGATTTTAGTAATAAATTTGAAATGCTCCCTAATTTGCGATGAATTTGCATTAAAACCTCTCAAAATGGCCAAATCGCATCTAAAATACACAAGACCACGTGTATTCGGCCAAAAATCGAGAAAACAACGGAATTTTCTCTGTATGGCTTTCTGTGCCGAGCAACTCGTGTGAGAAATGGAAATTAGTATTTTCCCCGATAAATGACATTACTGCTCTTCATAGTATAGTTGGTTAACCTCTGCTTCAATGATTTCATCTTCATTCTCATTTCAGTTCACCTGAAGATTACGAACGTTACAAGATCTTCGACGAGTCAGGTTATGACAGTTTGATTCCGTGAGTTTTTGGATTTCCTCCATTTTCTGTTATTTTCTTCGTGATATAACATTTTTCAATGCAGCATGATGGTTGTAGAAATTTCAATCCCAAAGAAAATTCTAAATATCCATTTTATTGCCTTATTCCAGCATCCGTTTAGGTTACCTGTCAAGATGATATTTGGAATTGGGAGATTAATTCTTTTTGGCTACAGCAGGTACTTTGTCTTTGGTTGAAATTTCTCATCTCCTCTGTCTGCATACAGCTGTAGATACAGTTGTCCGTTTTCTTCACAACTTATTCTTGTCCAACCTAATCCTACACAATCCTTCTGCTTCTTACCAAACATCTATAAGCTTATTGATACTCTCGCCTATTATATTCCATTTTGTCAAATAAGATAGCTGAAGAGACACTCATCACAATCATAATAGAAGATCAGTGTCTTTTTGATACTTTCATCCTATTCGTAGTCACTATTAGGAAAACTAACAATAAAAAAAACCTGTGGTTGGTACAGTCTGTCCGAAACGACGAGTCCGCCCACGCACGCGGGGATCGAGAAGCTGCCACGTTTGCCAGCGCTCCACGTCATCATCCCTGATCTGCGTATCACGTTTCATCGTTATCTTCATGGTACTGACCAATGATTTGGCTGTGACGTGTTCGACTTGGCAGCAAACAGCATCCGTCCCAGCCGCGCCGCTTCTCGATCCCCGCGTGCGTGGGCGGACCCGTCGTTTCGGACGGCCTATATCACAGTGCCGATTCCAGCACGAGCAGAGCAGTCACGAGGCATGCTTTACTAGAATGCGAAAAACGCAGTACCATCGACGCTCACTGTATGTGTACAGCGCATTCACCTTGAAGTAAACATCGCGCGCGATCTGATCCATACCAATGGATAAAATTCTCCGTTGAAAGGCTACGTTTTTGGCGGCTCGCACGTAGCCTTTGTACAGGGTCCGCAATTGCACCGATGTTTACTCTGTGACGAATGTCTTATATATACCCACACGCAATGAATATCGGTTTTATTTGTATCTCACTGATGTCCTCTATGGATTTCTACGTTCAGGAGGTATCTCGATCGTGCTAACTGTGAAACCGCAACTTACGGATCGATTTTGCTTATGGAAGGAAGTCCGAAAATGTATTTAATGTGGTAGACTTTGCAAACCATATCAGTGTTCGTTTCGCATCTTTTTTTTGTTTTTTTTTTTCAGTTACTGAAGTTCTTTCTCATATATCCTCTTCTTCACGACATTGTTGTGATGCGTGAGACCAAAAGTGGTATTTGTCATTACCTTCAAAGTTTACAAGGTATACTTTGATGAGTGGCATTGTAGAGTTCACCACGTCCTTCACGACAGATTCAGTTATCTTGAGGTGTTTGAGCACAACATCTACAAACTGACTCTGGTCTCAATATATATTCATCTTTGAGATGCATGTCTGTGAGAAATAAAATCACTCAAGGGGTTTCATTATTTTCCAACATTTCCATATACAGGGGTATCAAAAAGTTTCCGGCCTGAACCACTTGCAGAATAGCTGCCACAGTGAAATTTTAGAGTAAATATATATGCATCAATCGAAGACCAAAATATCTTCATCTTGTCATTTTATTGAACTTACCCAATTTTATAAGAATTTTTATCAGCCGAACACAAACACCCAACGCAGACTCTTTTTCGTTATTTGTTTCGTTATGGTGAAGTGCCGTTTCAGATTTTCTCATGGATTCTAGTATCTAGTCCCTGGACTGCCTTTACAAACTGGCCGAATCAGCAAAATGCATTCGCATTGTCATGCAACAATACAATTTTGTGGTAAGTGATGTCTCATTGAAGAGCCTGACTTCCGGGGTTGAATTTCTGCCGTCCTTTTCCTTGACTCGTTTTCGAAAAGTGTAGATCAAGGTGGCGTTGTAACAATCCACTTCGTTGAGGTTTACATGCAGGTGGTAAGGTGACAAAATCTTTTCTCTATCGCACAGAACTTTGGGCAAGACATTTTCACCCCCGCTTCCGTGTTCGATCGCACTGTTCTCAGAGATCTGCCCATCCTGACCCACGCTTGGGACTACAAATCTTTGCTGTGAATTTGCCACTTATTGGCAGTCAATATATAATACTACAGAATGTCCTTTCCGTTTTCTACAAAACTCCCAAAAATCTTCTTTGAATATTCAACTGGAATTTTCTTGTTGGACGCCGAAAAGGTTTTAAAGACTCAATGTTCTGCGAAGGTTAACATTCTTAGATGGTAGCCTAAAAAATTTCCAAAGGAAGTTTTGAATAGCTTAGGTCCTTGCGCACTTACTGCACCTAAAGCCTGTCTGCGACGCTTAGTGATTTTTTCTACAGCGACAGTAATCTGTCTCCGTCTTGTCTCTGCTCGTTGATCAGAGGTCGCTCTGTTTCCGACCGATTGTCACTCCACTAAAAATATTGAGTTCCGAAATTTTATGTGGGAATGCTAGAAGACTTACTCTTCGTTCAGAATTCAGGGGCGGATTTAGATTTTGTTCAATAAATTTCGTTTACAAAACAAAAATTCGTCGGTTGCTCCTCGCTGGATACACATTTTTCGAGCGATAACCATACCTTGGCTTGAATAAAACGTTCTTATTCCTGGGAAGTTTAACGAAATCTCATGAAACTTTGCAAATTAACATGAAAGGCTTCACCCTACATGGCGCTCTCAAAGCAGTACAGGAATATGGAACATGCAAGCGGAGGCCGGAAACTTTTTGATACCCCCGTATCATTTGGATTTTGCTGCCTTGTGAGTAGTTGCAACTTTTTGTTCTATTTGTTCATACAAGATGAAAAGTTTACCGTGACGATGAGAAGACACGTTCGTTTTTTTTCCATAATCGCGTAAATGCGGCCACTACTTGAAATAGTGAGTTTACGCGACTACGGCTTAATTTCTTTGTTCCTATTCTGTTAACTTCTTTGTTGAACCCTCCCTACCCTACTGATGAGCCTCGGGGAGGGTTTACCTCTCTTAGAATATTTTGTGTCTAGGGCTTAGAGGCGAAACACACTAATATATTTCATTATCGTTAATTTTCAGGAGTTCTGAACGAAGTCAACGAGGCACAGGATCTCTGCCGTTCCTTCTCACAAGAGCGGAATAAACATTGGACAGCACCCGCAATAGTTTTCGTAGCCGAGATTTCAAGTCTGGGCCTGTGAACAATGATCCCAATAATTCGACGATACCTGTACCGTCGCACACCTCAGCATTCTCGAGAGGTAGGGGCGTAGACAGGCGGGTCTCGAGGAGCGGAACATGGGCTTTCAGACCCATGTTTTGTACATTTTTGAATAAAACTGATCAATGTATTAGTTTTCATCATTGCAGGAAATCTAGGATTACAGCTAGATCTTGATGACTTATTTTTGTGTGAGTGCTGCATTTGAATGAAAATACCTGCATAAACATGTGATGGAGAGTTGCTTGTAATGCATGTAATAAAGAATCTAACCTAACAGACTTCTTCGTGTTACCTGTGCCCAGTCAGTGAATGTACTATAGAGATTACTAGACGGCATACCCGGCTTCGCTCGGGGTGTTTTACTACACCAGCTATCTCAAATAAGCGGAATGTCAGTAAAGTTATTTCGACGGTAAATTCATGGAAAACTGTAGCAATATTCGTTCTTGAATGTTACGCTTTTTCGATGGATCCAATAAGCCCATTCTTACTTCGTCCCTTCCCAGAAGAGTGAAAGGAGAGAAAATCACTGAATCGATATATTCGTGGGAAATGATTATCATGTCGTGTTCAGCATACTAGTATAGAAAATCTCAGCAACCATGTCCCCACCGATCCTTGGGCAAAATTAGGGAAAATTTAATAAAGCAGATAAATCTATAAATCGTCCGAAGTGGCTAACACATCCGTGTTTTGCACATTATTGACGGTTCTAATAGACACGTCCTCGCCAGTCCCTGGGCGACACTGGAGAATCAATAAGATCGATATAATCCATCATCAGTTCTTATGTGCATGTGAGCAAATTTTGGTTCCGATCGTTTGACGCTCCGCAATTTCTATGAGGGAGATACATATGGTCTGATAGCTCAGGAACTGCACCAGGCTGTCTGCAATTACGACTTCGCCCGCAGGATGCGCCTGAGAGGAGATTTTACTAAATGGCAGTGGAGAAACGTTAAGATGGAAGGAAACACACGATATACGTATAAAAAAGTAAAAATTAGATTAGTTGCTCAGACAATCGTGGCGTCAAACAGCAGGTAGGACCCCCATTGATAGGGTTAATTTTCTAGTATGCTTCTGTCTCTGAGCCTCACTTGAAGATTTGTTTTCTTGAGTTGTTGAGACTCTTTTCGATGCCTTTATTCTTTTTGTTAGCTTTCGGCTTTTAAAGCCTTCGTCAGACCTTAATACTCACAACAAATACAATAACATCAGGTACAAGAATCTCGTTAGCAACAATACCGTTCGGCAAGACGTTGAAGATGACTCTACCAACACGGTACGCAAACCTATGCAAAAGATTCTTACTAAGGAGGATAGAGAAGAACACCGCTGCATAGAAGGACCTCACCACTTTCGCTCGCAGCAGTAGAGTGGGAGGTATCAGAACCAGAGATCCTTAAATGGTTGAGGGATGATAATCAAGAGATTAATCTTAATATTTCCCTTAATTCGTCTTTGTTGTTAATCTCTGGCTCGTGTCTTCTGATTTCTCTAGCTTCCATTATTTTTCTCTCCAAAGTCCTAGTTAGATGTCGATGCAGCACACGGACCGTGAACATTGGTGGTTGCTCATTCGTGTGTCTTAGGGTCCGGTGCCGCGAAAAACTTTCCTTTGGGTAGGAAGCAGGTTGTGACAGCGCTCTTCTGTGTTCGTCCAAACGTCTTCGCAGTGGTCTTATCGTCTCACCAATATATTTTTCGCCACAACCACTGCATGTGATCATATACACAGTGCCTCTAAGTTCGCATATCTTCTCTTCAGAGCAATATCGGCAATTCATCTCATGGCACCTGCTTTCGTAAATGCGAGTGGAGGTGAGTAGGTCTTTTAAAGTCGGTGGTGGGCAGAACACAAGTCGAACTGGCAACCGGGATTCCTTCACTGCTTTATTTAGTTTTCGTGCTGAACTCTCACCCACATATGGAAGGGAAAGTGTCAACCCATCCATAGTCGAGTACGGGAGCCAAGTTCTTGAAGGTTCCGCGTCGGCGAAAAAGTCTTTGTATCCTGTCCATTGTGAGCTCGAAATTAAGATTGCAGTCCCATCTTCATCCAGATGTTTGGAGGAGCATTTCTGTATTCAACCAACGTGTGTGTTCTCAATTACGTAGCAGGGAAAAGTATAGGCTTACGAGGAAGCTTGAACATTTGCGAGAAACATCTCAACCGCATACTCGTTCAACCTTTCTAAAAATGAATGCTGTTCCTCCCCTACGGCACACTGTTATCGGAACGAACGAAGTTGACAGCGATATGGCAGCAGCATTGAACCTCGGCCCATCTTTTGCTATAACTCCAAAAGTGAGCAGTACCATCGTAGAGAAGGCTCTTTGTGGCGTTCACCAGTTCGCCCACCGACTACGTTGGCGATTACAAAATGGACCGACAGTACTTGATCGGCAGTCGACAATCATTGCCTCAATGCCTTTTCCAGCAAGAGGGATCAGACTTCCAAAAACAGCTCCGGAAGTCGAGTCTAGACTTGCCCATCTTGAGCTTGCTGTGCAACGAATATATATGAGTGAAACCACAAAGACCTATCGCTCCAACTTGACCGCTAGTGAACGTAGAGGCATCGCGAAGCTTATTCGATCCAAAGACAGGCTACGATACACCGTTGGAGACAAATGTGGCTCCTTTGTTGTGATGCCACAGTCGATGGATAAGATGATCACTGAAAATGTTCTCGCGGATTCCACGACATATACAGAAACCACGATGGCTGCATTTGTCACGGCATGCGAGAAGGTAAAACAAGCGATAACGACCGTAGTGAAGCCAAAACTCGGCGTAACTGTTGCAAAGCAACTTTTGGACCTTCACCCGATTGTGCCCACGTTTTACAATTTGGTGAAAACGCACAAGCTTCCTGCATCAACTGATCCGGGAATGCTGTCTGGGGATGAAATCAGAACGCGCCCCATAATTTCATCTTGTGGAGGGCCGTCTGATAGACTCAGTTGGCTGCTTGTCAAGATTTTATCGCCATTGCTTCAGTTCGTTGGAGCTCATATTGTAAACGTGGACTCGTTTTTGGCGTCGCTACACCGGTGCCAAATACCATCAACGGCATGTTATGCAAGTTTCGACGTCGTGTCCCTATACACTAACGTTGATAATAATAAAGCTGTGGATGCCGTCGTCTCCCTATACGAAGAACACCAAAGCCAGATACCGAACATGGGCTTAGACGCAGGTGACATCAGAGTGATGTTGAAGGCTACGCTCGGTTGCAACGTCTTCTGTTTCAGTAACAAAATCTTTGAACAGAGACGTGGCTTGGCGATGGGAAACAGGATTGCACCGTTGATGGCCATAATATTTCTTGACCACATAGAAAGGATATCATTAACTTCTGAGATGCTGCTGTATAAGCGCTATATTGACGACGTTTTCGTAATTGGACATACCGAGGAAGAAGTTAGAGGAACACTAAAGCGCTTGAATGCTTCAGACAACAACGTGTCCTTTACACTAGAGAAACCAGAAGAAGATGGATTTCTGCCGTTTCTAAATACCAAGATTAGAATAGTGGAAGGTCACACGGAGTGCTTGTGGTATAAGAAACCGGCTTCTCGGAACATTCTGGTACACGCTCGGAGCGCCCACCCAATTTTCATGAAGGCAAATGTGGTGCGGAACTTTCTCAAGACCAAAGCCAAGATATGCACGACCACGGACAAAACAGTTGATGATGATGTCGCTCGCATACTTGAACAGAATGGTTACCGTGCGGAACCTTCAAGAACTTGGCTCCCGTACTCGACTATGGATGGGTTGACACTTTCCCTTCCATATGTGGGTGAGAGTTCAGCACGAAAACTAAATAAAGCAGTGAAGGAATCCCGGTTGCCAGTTCGACTTGTGTTCTGCCCACCACCGACTTTAAAAGACCTACTCACCTCCACTCGCATTTACGAAAGCAGGTGCCATGAGATGAATTGCCGATATTGCTCTGAAGAGAAGATATGCGAACTTAGAGGCACTGTGTATATGATCACATGCAGTGGTTGTGGCGAAAAATATATTGGTGAGACGATAAGACCACTGCGAAGACGTTTGGACGAACACAGAAGAGCGCTGTCACAACCTGCTTCCTACCCAAAGGAAAGTTTTTCGCGGCACCGGACCCTAAGACACACGAATGAGCAACCACCAATGTTCACGGTCCGTGTGCTGCATCGACATCTAACTAGGACTTTGGAGAGAAAAATAATGGAAGCTAGAGAAATCAGAAGACACGAGCCAGAGATTAACAACAAAGACGAATTAAGGGAAATATTAAGATTAATCTCTTGATTATCATCCCTCAACCATTTAAGGATCTCTGGTTCTGATACCTCCCACTCTACTGCTGCGAGCGAAAGCGGTGAGGTCCTTCTATGCAGCGGTGTTCTTCTCTATCCTCCTTAGTGAGAATCTTTTGCATAGGTTTGCGTACCGTGTTGGTAGAGTCATCTTCAACGTCTTGCCGAACGGTATTGTTGCTAACGAGATTCTTGTACCTGATGTTATTGTATTTGTTGTGAGTATTAAGGTCTGACGAAGGCTTTAAAAGCCGAAAGCTAACAAAAAGAATAAAGGCATCGAAAAGAGTCTCAACAGCTCAAGGGTTAATTTTCCTCAATTCAGCATTTACGGCAGACGTGCTCAAAACTCAGAATGCTTCCTTTTTAACGAGCAATATTTCTGCTACAAACCCACTGCAGTGTTACTGCCTGGGCAGTCCCCGAGAATAGAACATCCAGCGATCATTGCCCATATTCCAGCAGATTTCGCTTGATTTTCGGGCGCAATTCGCATAAAATCGAGCGTATTTCGCTTATTTTCTAGAGATTTGTGTGTATTTTTTAGGTGAAACGGGGAAATATTTTGGCAAAAAATAAGAGAAATCTGCTTGAAAACACAAGTAATCTGCTCAAATTTTGTCATCTGAACAGGTGTGAATAAGCGCCATCCCTTCGCGGGATCGGGGATAGCCGCGGTGGGGGCACGTGGAGGGACGTCTGCGATATGTGGGTGGGGTAAGTGCCCCGCGTTTCGGGGTCCACTCCCAGGTACAACTAGAGGTGGACCCAATTCCACCTGCAGTCAACCTCCATGATTGTCTGAGTGGCCGAAATCGCGACGATGTCGTAATTACAGCAAAAGTCCACACAGGTGTATTCTCTGAGCTGGAAGACTATACACGCACAAACATTCTAAACTATATATGCAGAAAATACTCCAACTGGTGTACACCTATTTATGTTGGTAGTTTTGATGGAAATAAAAAACCAAAAGTTTCAGCTATGAATCAGCACCGTGTTTGCGTTGTCTGCGGATTGATCTCGAACCCTTCGGACACTCGCCGGAGCAGCAGAACGAAGTCTCAGCTCGCGCTGCTGTTGGCTCTGTTGGTTCGCGATGAACGACTCGATGCCGAAAGCGCTAAGACAATTTTCCTGGAGTGCTCAAGAACAAACAAGGGGAAATTTTTGTGCGATCACATTATCGCGATGCGGTGAGCTATATGCGTGAAGTAATTTATTATGGATAGCTATATGTAAATGTATAATCCCACAGGCGTCACAACTGGTGGGAGTGATCAGTGAGGGGAGCTCAACTGCTGCAGACATCCAGGAGCGGGTTGATAGTTTCCAGAAGAGGGGGTGTCCCAAGAAGCCTCCAGAGAACTCCTGAATCTTCTCCAGCCTTACATAACATTAGTAGATGTATGTGTTTGTTTTGAGCTTACTCTGAACTAAATCTGCTTTAACGACTAATTTAAGACGGACATGGTAATAGATGTCAGAGAGATAGCTAGACATCTAAATGAAGCCATTCCACGCTACGGCCTCACAACGTTAGTAGCGAGCGTTTGTGAACGAGCTTCCTACAACAGAAGGATGGAGGACGAAGTAGATTATGATGAAGAGGTAGGAATCAAGTGATATTAATAACTAAACATCTGAATAAATCCGACAGACATACCATCAGAAAGACGACTTGTCCACCATAAGGGTCGACATAGTGGGGTGGCGGTCATGAAGAACGATAGGTCGTGACAGCTGCCATCTGCCCCATGCAAAGGATGCCACGCCCACTTTGCGTTGCGCACATCTAGTCTACCCTGTTCGAAGGGTCGAAGACGTTATTCAGTTAATGCATAGCTGAATGTGGACCTTCTAGGACTGAAAGCAGGAATATAGCGATCTGGAGTATTAATATGTCACATTTCAATGGCAATTGAACTTCAACTGCTTCCATCCCACTAATTGGTACCTGATCACGTCATTTTCACCATACTTATTGGAAGATGCACAATATCTGAAAGTGCAAATCTCAGCCATTTCATTAGGAAAGGGGCTACAGTTGTATGGGATACTGACAGACAGGTTCGTGATAGCCAACTAGTGCCAGCTATCGTTCTTCCTGGCATACACCCGACACAGTAATGTATTAGGTGCGTGCAAAAGTTCCGGGGCAGTTCCACCTAATTTTTCAAAATGCCATAACTTGACCCAAAGTCAGCAGTTTTGTTTAGAACAAAAAGCATTAGCATCTGCATAATGTTGCCAATATGGCACAGAAAAATTTTTCCAGAACCTAGAGATTTGACAGGTCTACACCTGTAATAGTGGCACACGTCGTTTTCCACTAGGGTCTGTTCATTGGAAGTTTTACAGCGGGGGTGAAGCCATAGAAGGTTGAAATGGGGGTAGTTTGTTAGAGGCAGGTATAGGGAGTAAAATAAGTTAGGCTAGAATTTCGGAGCACGAGTGGCCAATTCTTTATACGGTTGACACTGCAACGCGCCGGTGTGCGTTATCCCACAGCCGGATCAGACCACATATTTCCGCCTGTGTTGGCCCTATGCTCAAGAGGTTTCCCGTGATTACTTTAGGGAAAAGCAACTACTATAGGGCGATTATTGTGCATTCATTAAAAAACAAATTCATTGCAAATGAGTCACGTTGCTGACCATGAAAGGTCAAAATTTTTTTGAAGGAAGCTAGTGATGGTTCGGCCATTTTTAGGTGGGTGGCAGAAGCCCGGGCTTTGGGATGACCTCCTCCTGTTGTCGTACCTGACCCATTCTCTGTCAGCAATAACAATTCTTCCATGAAACGAACTGTTAGGAAATCTGAAGGTCGAATATCTGCAGACTTGCCAGTGTGGGCATTGGTGCTCTTCGCTCAACTCACGCAAATCCATCTACTCACCTTCCTCTTCTTACCGACTTTCTTCAGGTGATGAGGCATTGTTGGCTAAATTCCTCGTAATGTCTTGCGCACTTTGCACAAGGTCTGGTTCAACCTGCTCTTTCCTACCGCCTCTGCGATGACCAAACCTCTGACCAACTAGAGAAACATTCTCCAGGCTCTCGTCTCCGCTCAGAATTCCTAGGAACCTTTGAGCACCTGGCGTTTTAGAGAACATACTCTCCACAAACGCATTATTGATGCTACCGGTCGCTGCTCTTGTTGATCGTCTAGATTTGATTTCATAAAGCGAAATTTCTCAAATTATTGCACAGCTCACAACATTGGTTTTACACCCAAAACAGAGCAACGCTGTGATGTAGACCCGAGCCAAAAGTGATGTAGGTAGCAGAGATCTTGGGCTACCGGAATACATGAAAACCGTTGCAGGATATCCCAAACGCAAGGAGCAAAACGACGTTGAACGGTGAAATACCACCAACTGCCCCGGAACTTTTGCACGCACCTAATAATTCGGAGCAAGGTCACTAATGGAACATCCAGCATGGATGTATTGAGCTTTACAAGGTGTTCTCCAACTAACTGACCATTGACTACTACATGGAATTTTTGAAGTGGAACTTCGTGTGCAGTGGACAATTGTTTCAGACGATGGCGATGGAAGTAAGGCACGAGAGCTTGCATGGAGAAGTTAAAGACTCATTCGTTAACAACGAGAATCAAGCCGGTTCTCAGTCGACGACGCAGCCTCTCTTGCAGCTTAGTGCTTGAAGCGGCTGCAGTTCCGTGTCGGCTGCTTTGTCGTCAGGAACCATGAGGGTAACTTGTGAATTATATAATACATGTATACAAAATGTTCAGTACTACATATCTTCTCAGACTGTATCCGACTATGTACCCGATCGAGATGTCTCAGGGTCGTCATCCTCCGGATCCTTTCGTAGAACACACAAGGAAATCCAGGATCTAGATGAGTGGAACCATCACTTCATTGTTGATGGAATACAACTTAAACAGCTATTCCGATTTTGCCCTTACTGAGGGAATCCACTGAATAGTGATGGAAGCTCGCTTCAACTAAGGGTAGTCGGATCCTGTCCTACTGTTAACATTGATTGTGGTGGTTGCAGACGATGGCTGGGAAGAACAGTGGTATGGGCTGGTCAGAGGAAAGTCGTGGATCATCCACGGGCCCGCTGCTTTGCAGGAAACGCGTTGGCTGCTGTCGGTGCTGTGACAAGTGGCGCCAGATGGACTGTGCGTTCGCATTAGGATCAGTTACCATCCATTGATAACATTATATATTACCAATCATTACTTGATGAATGCGATTTAGGTCCTATCGCGTTTTGCGAAAGAAATGAACTTGGCATTCATCTCGAGATCGGCCTTCTATAGAATCTTCGAGAATCTACGGCCCGCTATTATGAGAGTCCATGACTTGCACAGAATATAATCGAAGCGGTTCAATCAGCTTTCTGGGTAAATTGCTGGATCAGTCTACTTGTCATCCCATCATCCTGATTATGAAAGCCCATTTCAGCAAGATGGTCTCTTCGATGGATGGGATATAGCGGTTGACGGGGCGTATGATTCCCGAGGACACAGTGTCAAGTTCTGTAAAGTCCTTGCAGTCGATCTGAAAACCAAACTCTGCATTCACATCGAAATCGTGCAGAGTTCCGAGACAGATATAAGAAGGGTGGACCTTCTTCACTTCGTTATTGAACAATTTCTCCAGGAGGAATGAGCGGGCGCATGGAGAAGGAAGGTTTCCGTCGTCTTCTGCTCTGGTTTGCCGATCTTGGTCTGCGAATCCGGTCCGTGACTAGCGATCGCAATGCACACTTCAAAAAATGTCATCGATGAGCTCAATGCCAACTTATCCTGTAATATGGGGTGGTACTACGACCACTGGCATCTTGGTCGTTATTTGGTAAAAGGCCTAAGAGAGGTAAGCCTATACTAATACGCCATACATTATTGACTATACTGGCCCTCTAGCTTACGCCGGACGTCCAGACTTTCTGTAATGCTCGCTTCGCTCGCATTTCTGCATAATTACTCTTCAAAAAAAACTTAAAAATAGCAATTACCAATGTTGCCTTCCGAAATCTCTCAGTAGCTTTCCGTCATATGGAGTAAATATGGAGAAACTGGCTAGGCTTACTGTTATATAAAATGATTATAACTTCTATGCAATGAATCTCACGCGAATACTGGTGACTGCCATTCTTTTAGGCCTCAAAGAGAAGGTCATTATCGCTCCTGAAGAACTGGATAAAAAGCTTGAAAGCTCATTTGATGTGTGCTACGGTTGTTGGCTTGCAGACCGGTGACCAGAACAACATCAAATTTTTCTTCAACACATGCTTGTACCACGTGGCCGGTATTCATTCGTGGCAACAGGTGACCAAGTGAAACAAAACCACGGCTGGTGATACAAAAATTGTGAGCACTCAAATTCAGGATGAGCTGACTGGTCCTTACACTTCATGCGCTCATGAGGTGATGGAAGGAGATCATCCAGAGCTTATTCAAGTTGGGACTCCAGCACACGAAAAGCTGAAGGAGATCATATTGGAGAGAAGATTCCAATCTGCTCTCTGCAGGCTTGCCCCACATGATGGTACAAGCGAATGTGAGTCGAAGAATGCTCTCGATCGTCTCTATTGTCCAAAGGACATATACTTGTGAGTTAGAATTGCAGTAATGCCAATTCACAACAAACTGTCAGCTCAATTTGTATTGCAGGCCTCCACCCTGCTACCCATCCTACGTAGCAATGGCAACACTCCATTTCAAGACGATGCGGTTAGCGGAGATGGCTGGTCATCGGGTGGTCGAACGAGAATACTTGTATCGCAGGAAGTTCAACGACCACCCGATCCGCATGGTTCACAAGACTATCGTGGATCATAGGTGGAGAAGCGAGATAAGGGACGAGTATTTGAGAGACAGACTGTTGGTCCTAGAGCTGCACCAGGCAGAAAACGATGCCATCGACGACGATGAAGTGCAGCCTCAAGGTGAACTGGATGGGGAAGAAATAGGGTCCGTAGACGGATCTTCCGACGACGACACGGACGACGAGAACTATGATCTACCTTCGGAGGTGCGTTGGCAACTTAGTACACTCAAGAAAGCAAGTATACTCTATATAATTGTTGTATTTCAGGAGCTCTAATACAAGTAACTAAGTCAAAATAGTGAATAACTGGTGCTTCATGATGAGGATCCGGTGTGCTATCGGCTATGAATGTAATGAAAAACCTACACACCAACTGAGATGAAATGAATGACAGGGAGAAATTTCTGTTTTTTTTTGGATTACGAGATATTTTAACGACGCTATTTTTCTTTCATTTCAGGCACCTAATGTAGTCGGAACGGAAAAAGGAAGTACACGAGGCAAACCTTGGTTTGAAACCATAGTTCTATATAAGAAAGCAATGTTTAAGATGGTGCTACGAAATGTCCATTATTTTTGCCATCCGATCCCGAGAAGCCTAGGAGAGCACGATAAAGAATCTTCATTGTTTCCCCGCGGTGATAAGGCGGTCAAGTGGGAACGCTCCGGCCTACTAAGAATACGATCGAAGATTTGAATCCCGTCCATGCTGGGTCTTTTGCAATTTCGTGTTTTGGGCTCATCCGAGACTGAAGTAGTTTTAAAGATTTGAATATCAAACAATATATATCAAGGATGAGTATTGTTATACGAGCCACAAAACAATTCTGATAGGTTCTAACCCTCAGAATTACTTCGGAGAATGTCAAAAGCAAAAAAAATTGAAGTACAAAATGCACCGGAGGGATTCAAACCTTCGAAAATTCCCTACTCAGTGATAAGATGCATTACCAATGATAAGATGCATGTCATTACATTGTAGGAACAAGGGTACGGCGGGCACGGGGGAATCGACGCGCACCTGCGGGGCTCGGTAAGTGTGGAAAATATACGAGGGTCCCCGAAGCTTCGCGAACGGAGGCATCGGGGACAAGCAGGCAAATCGTTAAGAATAACAACGTAGACAAGACGCGCACTGCGACTTTGGCACCAGGGCTGTGCGGTACTAACGTAACGATTAATGCATTAACGCGTAACGGTCATTTTTGGCCTAACGTAACGCTTTAACGAATTGACGAAAAACCCCTAAAATCCGTTAGAGTACATTTTTCTTTTCTCGCTCTGCGCAACTTTCCCCTTGATGTAGAGCAGGTTATGCGCATAATCACGACACCTCAGCTTTCAAGAACTAAAGCCATGACGAGCTGTATAATTGTTGAGGTTAAATATACTAATGAGAACTTGCAGTCTCCGAAACTGTATTAGGAACAGAACGAATATTTTGCGCAGGAGCCATAATTCTTCATGATCCTTTTGATTATTGGAGGAGCGACATTAACATCTCGAAATCCCTTCACATCAAAGTGTTGGCATATAAATAGCTTTTCGAACCGGCAGCTGAGTGCAAGCATCTCTTATTAACAGCAGGCTTAACTGTGTCAGATCTAAGAATCAGCTTGACCGTAGAAAACTTGAGAAAACTGCTCTTTTTCTCTCCATAACATACTTGTACTAGGATACTGAGGTATACCTACGCCCCTTGTACTTTGAGTCTCTCACCTTCTCGTGTAAAGTCTGAGATCTCACGTTCTCTCATCTGTTCCTACTGTCAAAGATTTATTGTGAAAATTGTGAAGCAGAATAACCCAATTCTCAACCAAACGCATCTCTAACCTTTCCCTTTTCCTCAGTCGTCTGACGGTTGTCTATGTTTGTTTTTCTATATGCTTGAAGAAAATTTGTCCTTTTAAAATCTTTTTATCTTGCTAACAATGCTGCAAATACTAACATTGTCCACAGCCAAAAGTGGACAATGTTAGTATTTGCTTCAATTTTTTGTCGAATCTACAGCTTATTTGCATGGGTCAGAGAACTCGACTACCGCTCGACTACCGCTGATGAAACTCATTAAAATATTCATGAATCCGTCTTCAAACGAAATAACGGATTAACGCAATACCGCGTAACGACCGCCGAATCGACCTATGCGCGGTACAGGAGACCAGATGGTCTGGAAACAAGTCAAAAGACATCGGATGTGGCTTCAAAGCCATCTACAGCGGTAGCCCGAGTACTAGGAACGGCGTAGGCATAATCGTTTCTGGACGCTTTCGCAATTCGGTCGTAGAAGTACAGCGTTATGACGACCGGCTTATGAAGATCGTTGTCGCCACCGTTGAACGACGCCTTCATTTCTTCTCAGCGTATGCACCATAGAACGGGTGCTCAAACAAGGTTAAGGATGATTTCTGGATGCTGTTGGATGAGAAGACTTAAGAAGTACCGCCAGAAGACAGGTTCTCATAATTCTATTTTTTGTCGAATCTACAGCTTATTTGCTTTAAATATGGATCAGAGAACTCGACTAGACGCAGATCGATTTCCTCCTTATTCGACATCGCGACCAGAATCTATAATTCGCGGATTTTCATAATCTCGTGATAGTCAACACAAAGTTCCGGAAGCGTCCCTCTCACCTTGTCTCCTTTTACAGCGGCAATACAGAGACGCAGATCGATTTCCTCCTTATTCGACATCGCGACCAGAACTTGGTTACCGACGCAAAGGTAGTACCATACGAGGTGGTTGCCACACAGCATCGACCACTGATCTGCACGATGAAGATGATGTCACCAAAGCAGAAACAGGACGAACGTGAGCCTGCCTGAGTAAAGTGGTGGCGGCTGAAGAAGAATGAAGCTGCCGTATTTTTCCGCATCCAGCTTCCGCCCGTCACCACTGTCAACGAACAAGAAGACATGGCTCTGGACGGTGGAAGTGAGGAACATGTTTCGTGAGAAGAAGAAAAAGTACCATTTCTTCATCGAGCACAAGATGGTCGGCAATTGGCGCATTTACTGTGAAGTGAAGAGGGCCGCGAAAAAGGCTGTGGCCACGACGAAGGCAGCATATTACAACGTCGCCAGCAGGAAGCTAAGCGCGAGGGAGGGTGAGCACTTTATATATCGACTCGCGAAGTCTCGCCGGTTTGCTCAGTGCAGGATCCTATGTGCATGAATCGTTCCTGGAAGTTTCCATGGATGACTCCAGAACGTTTGATCGATGGTTGAGTGGACATTGATCAACCGGAAGAATTTCCGATGTTACGCGGATCGCGATCATTTCTCGTTTGATTATTAACTTGTCTTCCGTTATCTGGTGTTTTATTGGATGAGAAAACTAGTCACAATGTCACTATTTCTGATGTTAAATGCATGTTTAATGGCCGCAAATGATTATGACCGCTTTAATTACTATTCACCAATTTGCAGGTGCAGCCGCTATTTATGTTGAACGATTCTGTGAGGCGCCGTCGCCCAAACTTGGAGTACCACCGCCTTCATCCTCTTCGCCTGTTTCACAGCAATGAGAACATTCGGCGGAGCAAATATAGGATGAGAGAACTACATCTGCGGCGACTCTGCAGCCTTGTTGCGCCACTCATGAATAACGACAGTACTCCTAACTGGAGCGTAGATCTGGGGAATAAGGTACGTAGCAAAATGTGCCGAACAGAAGCCGTAAATTTAACGATTTCGTTTTTGTCGATATTTTGTGACTCTATTACTTGCAGTTAATAGCCACGCCCTATCTTTCGATATTAGTAATATCCGGTTCTCATCATATTGTACGTTGAAGTAGCATCTATAGCCTGAAATAGTCCTTCATCCTTGTGTAGCACCGATTAGCAACTCAACATAGGAAGAAACTGCACTGTCGCAGTTGATATTACACAGTGCGAGAACTGGTTCCCGATGTCTTCAAGTGCAATTATTCGTTTTCCTTAGCTCAAGAATGAATGTCTGTTGATAAGGGGCCACCAAAATAATTTTTTGGGAAAGGCGAGAACTGGTCCCCGACATTTCTCGGTGCGATTTTTGATATTTCTTAGCGAAGAGGTTAATCTTTAGCCAACCTGAGCAACCGCGATTAATTTCACAAAAGGCGAGAACTGGTTCCCATCGTTTTTGGCGGTGATTTATGACGGTGGGAAAGAAAACCAGACCAATTACAGAGGTAATATTTGAAGAAAATCAGTTCGTTATATTTCAGGTGGTCATTGGGTTACGCTATCTGGCCACAAACACGCATCAGACGGTGCTCGCTGACACTTTAGGAATATGCCAGAAGACCGTCTCCAATGCCATCAAGGAGTTTGTGACAGCCCTCAACTACCCAGCAATAGTGGACAAGTTCCTCAATTGCCGAATTAATGACGCCGCATACTGCAGGAGAAAAGCCGATGGATTTGCGCGCTTGGGTCTTCTGCCTAGTGTCATCGGAGCAATCGACGGAAGCCTACTACCCATTCTGAGACCACCACATTCAGGATGAGAGTACTACTGAAGGAAGAGGTACTGCGCCCTGAATGTGCTTGCAGTCGTCGATGCTCGCGGAAGATTCATGTATGTGAACAGCAATTTTTCCGGCTCTGTACATGACTCCACAGTGTACAACCTCAGCAGAGTACATGAAGCGTTCAGTGAGGGGAGAGTGCCCAGCGGATTCTGCTTGGTTGGTGACTCTGGGTTCTCCAACAGCAACGAGATCTTGACGCCGTTCAGGAACCCCCAAACTGAAGCCCAACACCGGTTTAACGAAACCCACAAGAAGATGAGGGTGATAGTGGAGTGCGTGTTTGGGCGGTGGAAGGGACGCTTCAAAATTTTGGAGACGACAATGCGTCTTGAACCAGAGAAAGCCGCTCAAGTTGTTATGGCGTGCGCAGTACTGCACAACATCATGATTGCCATGCGATGTCGTCCTTTGCGCCGTCTGGGCAGAAGGTTGGCTCAAATGGCACATCCACCAGAGGGTCGACGGAATATAAGAGATTATTTGACTAGTCACATATCTAATTAGACGTGTTCTAGAACGATAACAGGTATTACTAATAGTTTTTGAGAGTTAAATAAGTTTAACTATTAGTTTAGTTTAACTAACTTTAACTTACCCTGACAAACTTATTTTCGTGTACCTCAACGATGTCTAACAGTTTTGCTAATAAAGCTTTATCGAACAGTAACATTATCAATTACACAAACAATACCATTATCAATAACACAACATAATGGTGACACTATATGAACTTTGATAACTCCATCACAAATAATAGTGAACAGGGACTTGATAAGGAATACCCGTACGCAGACGTGTTTCTGGGGTTGAATGCGAATCGAGCAGGGGATTATCACTAGAGCACGAAAAGTGTAACTTTAAGAATCGAGGTTTTTCCTGTGCTAATTGCTAATTCCAACTCGGCCATTGTTGGAGTATGCAGAGCAGCGCCTTCTAGCTCGAACGCCTAATCATGTGTGGTTTTATATTCAGAAGTACGTCGCTGAATTCTATGAGCAAGGTGCACTTTTCTTTCCAAATTTTGCTCAGGCGTCACTTATGCGTAAACAAAAACCCGGCTAGACAGTGATATTCAACGATTAGCGATTCAAAAGTGATGTCCACTTCTTTGACAGAAACAGGTTCAATGCTGTGAATAGGGAGCGTAATGGTATCAGCATGGATATAATCCCAGTCTAGGGCAGATTATACACATAATGGATTGAACTTTGTTTTTTTTTTCCTCTACAGGAAAGGCCATAGGTTCTAAACCACAATAACGCAGACTATAACATAATATGTTGCGGGCCAAAGGTAAATGTTCAGTGTCCTGATGGGAAAGTTTACAGGTTAATTGTGCAGCCGCAAATATATGGAGTACAAAAGGCATTTATGGGAGATTTCTTTTCCTTTTCTTATTTTGGAAAGAAAATTTAGATAGATAGTTAGACCACAGAATTGTTATAAACTTGCTCCAAAATGTTCTGCACGACCATCAGGATTCATAGCTTTTGGACGAAATCTGGATATATGTACAAGGTCTTGTAGTCAGAGTTAGTTTCCTGCCCTATTGCCAATCACGCCGACTAGGACAAATCGCTAATGTTTCCTGATCATCGACTGAGAGGTGCGTGATGCAGTGCAAGAGTAGAAGGGATGAGGTGCTTGTGAGGACTGGATGAGGTTAGATTTTCGGATCAGTAAGTGCTGAGCTTTGCTAAGCAAGCATAAAGCCGCTTGCAAAGCTCACCAGTCACAACTCCGGCATAATATACTGTGGATCCTGAGACTCAGTGGAAGAGTCAACAGCTACACTAACCTGGGAAGAGAACGCACTGTGAGAAAACATTTAAAAGTGCTTCGGAAACCCTAAATATTGTTCAAGAAAATTTGAAGTACTCATTCCCAGAATCAGCAGCGGTAACTTTTGTAACTGCGATAGATGAAGGAAAACGAAAGTGTGAACAACAATGCTATCCTCGAATTCAGGGTTAAAGGACAACGGGCGCCTAATGCTTGTCAAGAAAAAAGTTGTTAACAAGTTCTTCCCTGAGGAAGCAAGAAAGATCGAATAATCAAAAATCAAGCGTGAAATCAAATGCATTGGCGGGCTGCAAGTACACCACTAGCCCCATATTCGACGGCAAATCGATACTGAAGGGAGCGATATGGCTTGTTTAACACGTGAGTGGTGATTAGACATGTTTCAGAGCAATATTCGTGTCTTAAAAGGTCTTTTAGGGTCTGCTTCAATTTTTAGGGAAAGAAGAGAAAGGTTGAGAGGGAGAGGGGAGATTAATACTTAGCTCAACTGTTATTGTTGGGTATATAAATACACCTAACACTCCGTATTCGAAGACTAGCCCCTGAAAAATGTGACTTCTAAGCGTTAACCAGCATCATCCTTCCAGTGAAGAAGTTGAATAAATAATAATGATAATGATTCAGTACAAGTGGTTTTTGGGCCAACTTGTCAAAATATTCTTATAATTAATGTACGTAACTCGCGCATTCATCGTGACATCTACCGTCAAACTTGGCAAGATTAATAGTCTTCTATAATAGTAAATCCGTACTAAATGGATGCTATTTTCGAGACCAGCACCTCAAAACCTCAAACAGGACGGATATGGAATTATACAAAAAAAAAACTTCAAATAAATTAGTTAACAAACAAACTACTGCCTCTGTTTCGACGGAGGTGACGGTAAACCTGACTCTTTTTTTGGCTTCCTTTCCTTGGATGGTGAATGGCACTTCTCAGCTGAAATAAAACAAATATAGCTGCACGTATTTTTACATAACGAAGAATAAAAGTACAATACGAAGACAGTAGAATCTTAGTCACTACCTAAGGGGATCTCTTAACAGAAGCACACGCTAGTAAAAAAAACAGGCACAATGCGGATTCTATGGGAGTCAGGAGCACGATCAAGTTCTTGCAGATTGGTATTCGGAAATTTCGAAAAAAAAGTTTCGCAAAGGACCACCACCCAAATTTAGGAGAAAGTCGACTGCGCGCTCAACTGTTGCGTGGGTTGCGCCAAGATGGTCGTAGCCACGGTCATGGTACGACCTCGGACATGCCCTAGGACATGTCCGACCTGCCGACGAAGGAACCTCCCTCCCAGCACACTCTTTCGCAGCGCTCACCAGTTGCCACCTAGGGTGCCACCTTGAGGTGGCAACCTCGGTGACGTCCACAGACATCGCGACATCGTAGGCAGCTGGAGTTTCCGAATATTTGCGCACGGCTGTATGAAACAAGGACATCTAAACACTGTACCGGGTGTAAAACAAGGTCACAGAGATAGTACCCGTGTGAGGTAAAGTTGCAAAATTCAGGAGTTTTTATTGATTGAGGTGCCTCCGCACCGTTCCGGCTGCCACTGATGTCGCACCCTGGTGCCACCGCGAGTTGGCAACTTACGGGGTGGATTACTACCGGCCCAGATGTTTAGCCTCAGGAGGAAAGGGATCTCGAAGCCAAAAAAGGAAATTTTGGGCTGCAGGCTAATGTTATTCAAGGGATGGATCTATTTTGATGAGCAGGCAATGCTGTCAAACTTGTAGAGGAAGCAAAATACAAAACAAGAAAAAATATCCATTAATGCAAGCAATGAAAAAGGCAAGGAAATGTGGGTCTAATGCATTGATCAATGAATTTTCGGAGAATTTGCCATAATTTCAACGGCATTCGTGATTTCGATTGTATAAAACATGTTGGAAGAGTGAGCCTGAAACAGAAATAGATGATAAGAAATCGATATGTTCAAAATGGTAAAAAAAAATCCTCATCAGGTTCTTGTGAATGGGTTCTCAAATACGTCTTAGCTCCATGTGAGAGTAGTTAGCGCCAGTGGCGGACGCAGGGGGGGGCGCGCCCCCCCCCGAGAATGGGTCGCCAAATTTTCGAAATTACTTTACAATACAAATAAAAATCTTGTGTTAGTTTATTTTTAATTGTTTATTTTTATTATTATTTTTAATATATTTTTTATTTATTGTTTATTATTATAATTAATATTATTATTAATTTTATTTTCCGTCTGGGTCCCCAAAACGGCGGAGACCCCACTTTTCTTCCCACGCCCCCCCTCCCGCCCACTTTCTGCGTCCGCCACTGGTTAGCGCATATATCTGAATAAGTGGAAGATGAATTCTAGTGTGTTAAATGCCATCAAAGAAACGGTTCATATTCGTTTTCAGAAGTTTTTTTCCTGAAAATTTTACTATTTTCAGATGAGAGAACTTCAGGAGATAGGCGTTGAAAGAGTCTAGTACAACGGTAAAGTACAAAGTTTAGCAGAGCAGAGATGTTGTGACGGTTGGGCTTCGCATAATGTAGATTAAATCCATCTAATCTCGTGGATGTTTGTCTAAATATCCAATATTTACTCGCATTAGATCCAATTTCTTTATGTAGGATACGGAAACAGAAAACCAGGTCAAAAAACAATCTCCGCCTTTGTAAACTTCTTAGACCTAAGGTCTTAAGGCGGTTGTTATACTCAGGAAGATTTCGTGGAACTGATCTACGAAAACACCTATGAAATATTAAACGCGTGAATGTGTGTTGGACTCTTTCAATCTTTTCTATATCTTTTGTAAGAGTGGGATTCCACATTTGAGAGCAGTATTCCAAGTGTGGTAGCACATATGCTTTATAGAGTTTAGTTAAAATAGTATGGTAGGAGCAGTGAACACTACGGAAGATAGTGAAAAGGGTGGAATATGCTCTCTTAACAACGGCGTCAATATGGTCAGAAAATCTAAGCTGGGTATCTATCAAAATGCCATTAGCATGTTGACATTGATTCATTTTTACTCCATTTATGATATAGCCAGGTGAGTCGCAATCGCCGAGGTGCAAAAAAGAGCATTCGTTAGGATTGGTGGGTAGCTCCCACTGCAAGGTCCAGTAATGAGTTTCTCACGGGAGAAGTTTTAAGTAATTACGGTAGATCAATGGTATACATGAGGAATAGCAGTGTTGACAATGCTCCCCCCTGCGGTACTCCAATGGTACATGAATATCTATTGGAGAATCGCTGTCTAACTCTTAGAGTCATATGTCGATCTTATAGGTAAGATTTCAACCAATTCAGGAGTTTGCCGGATATTCCCAGACACTTTAGTTTATGGATAAGCGCAGAGTGGGGAACCTTGTCGAAGGCCTTGGAAAAGTCGAAATATATGATGTCTACAGATTTTCCATCGTTTTGAGCTTTTCTCCAGTCAAACAGACTATCTATCAAATTTGTCGTGGTTGACTTCCCAGGTAGAAAGCTGTGTTGTTCTGTAGGAATTCTGTGACATTTTCGGAGCCAAGACAGTAGCTTTTCGCGTATAATTTTTTCCATGATTCTGATGGGTGTGAGATTCAAGCTAATGGGGCAAAATTCTGTGACCATATGAGCAGTTGGCTTTTTAGGTATTCCTATAACAATGGCTTCTTTCCATAAGCTTGGCACTTCCCCAAAATGAATAGAGAGGTTGAATATATGAGTGAGAGGCTTTGAGAGAGTGCTCGCACATTTCTGATAAACGATTTGTGGAATATCATCGTATAATTCAGTGCAGGAGGGTTTGAGGTTTTTCAGGATAGTCATTACTTCGTCCGTATTGAAAGCGATATTGTTGCATGTGTGAAGATTTGGAATAGGAAAGCTTGAAATTTTTCATTGGGGCTTGCGAATGTGAATACACTTGCAAAATATTCTGCAAAAGCTTCAGCTTTTTCTTCATCGTTTTTACAGTCTTTTCCATGTAAATCACAGAGAATTGGTAGACACGTTCTCGTATTAATCTTATAGTGAACATATCTGTGTAACTTTTTCATTGATTTTTTGGAGGCCAGGCGATGCTCTAGGTTTGCCAAGAACTTTTTCAAATGGTGATCTATGTCAGAGCAGACTTTCTTGTACAGTTGATTAGATAGAGGATTCTCTAAAATATGAAAGAGGCGTTGTTTTTGTTCCATAAGCGATTTGATTTGGGATGGGTGATGAAATAATGGTGGTTTAGGTAATTTCATCGAGCCAAAAATGGATAGACCTTTATATATGACTGCTAAAAACCTTTAACATAGATATATCCAAATTGGATATATCTAAATTAGGATATATATATATATATATCTAAATTTGGATATTTTAGGGAATTTGGAGACAACACAAGCTATCTGATGCTATCTGCTATAGCAAAGCGGTTCCCTTTGACCATATCAACTTAGGGGATCCCTCTCTGAAGATATCGTGCAATGCGAGAAGCTCCTGAACTCAAAAGACTCCTCCTAGAATCTTCATATGGGTAGAGATGAAGGCGAGCTCGAGCCTCCCTCCTTGATAGAAGCCGCCCTAGACCGTCACTGTGCCGCCTTCGAAATTCCGCTTGCTGAAGTATAGCGGCTCCTTGTGGAAGTCCCTACAGTAATACGCGGATCCATCTGGCCCATTGAGGCTGAACTTCTTGTCATCAGAAAAGATCACCTAAACATCCCGATGACTTCCTGGAAATCTCAAGTTTTTTCCATACCTTTGACCAGTCCGTCACTATATTTTCTTAGCGAACTGGATCCTGGCGGCCTTGAGCGTCTGTAAGGTTAAGGACGAGCCGGAGACGACAACAGACGATGTTGCTGTTCCGTTTTATCGACCTCCAGACCGTCGTATTGGACACAGGAGTCGATGGAGCGGCTTTGGTTGGTGGAGATCATCCTTTTTGAAACAAGCCGCTCTATGCGACGTTCATTCTGCGAAAATAGCTTCTTAGGCCCTCCAGACCTCTTCTTCCCCTGTAGGCATCCATATCCCTCGACACAGAACTGATCAATCGCAATCCTGGTGGCGCGGTTGCTCAGTCCTCGTGGAGTGCTCTTATCCACGTTTGCTAAGCTTCAGAAAGCATCAAACCCCGTAGCTTCTTGCATTTATATGCAGCACACTTACGGCTACTCATTGCGCTATTGAAACGGGATTTTCTCTCGGAAAGACATCAAAGTTTTATTTTTTATTTAAGGTGCGTCTATAATTATGATACGGTGAAGAGAGCGGCCAGCTGCCGAATAACTTTTGCGTTCCGACGTTTCTGAGTGAAACTCTCCCTGGTTCTGTCTCTCTAGCTACCCTGCCGTTCAACTGTGATGGTAGGGTACGCCGGCAACAAATGCCTGAGTAGAACTGAATGAATTGATTTGGAATGTACAGATATTGAGTAGGCCTAAGCATGTTGTCCTGCTCGGACCAACCAAAAACAAGCGGAACCCCTTTGATAACCAAAACTTCAAAATCCCCTATAAATATGCAAGTGTCAAAAATCATCCGAAAATCTGCAAGGAATATTCATTCAATTTGAAAAAAAATTATTGACACTAAAAACTTTCGTAATGTAGCACTGGAAGAAAAGAAAAAATTCACACGGTAATATCCATTCAGGAACAGAAAACTTGTGTACATTATATAAAAAATAATCAGGTTAGCAGTAGTATTCGGATAGAAATATGTTCTGTCCGAGCGGGCTCCGGAAGACTGGGTTGCATGCATATTCCACTACCCGTTGACATGTAAGTTGGCGTCGGCCTGCACGGTTGTCGCGGTTTGCCATAGTATGTCATACCCATCATCTCCGACTGCAGTCAATTCAAAGGAGCCCTCCACAAAGTCTCAGTGCAACGTGGGTTCCCTTCGACCTTCTCAACACAGAAGACCTCTCCTGAAAATCTTGCTGCAACGTGGGTTGCCCTCAATCTGCTTAATTCATAAGACTCCTCTCTGGATTTCTCCTGCAATGGCTGTTATCTCCGACATTCTCAAATCAGAGGACATCACCTCAAAGGTAATCGTGAGGCAAGTTTCCTTATACCTCAACTTAGAAAACCTTTTCACAATGTTCCTCCTGGAACACGGGTTCCCTTTGACCACATCAACTTAGGGGATCCCTCTTTGAAGTGATCGTGCAATGCGAGTTCCTCTCAAGCTCCTGAACTCAGAAGAATCCTCCTTGAATCCCTTTTCCAGTGTTTGTTCTCTTTGACCTACCCAACACAGAGTACCCCTCCTCAAAGTCCTCCAGCGCGAGTTCCCTCAGACCCTCTCATAACGCACACGTTCCATTTTCTCACAGCATTATGCGCGGCTGCATCCCTCATGGGTCCACACCTGTTTCGCATCGGAGGTTCAGTGAGTCCAATCCGATCCCCAGGGCCACACGGGAAATAAAATAACTTCTGGTGAAAACATCAATGAGATTAAGCTAGCATAAAATCAATAATAACCTAGCACAAAATCAATAAGGGTTTATTAATCCTAGTAGTAACATTAACTGCGTTGAATTAGGCGAGCGATGAACAGGCGAGGAACGTTAGGTAACGATCACTTCAAGTGTAGTGGAGCCGGGCTTGATGGATTAGATAAAAAGGAATCCATGGTCTCATGGTTATAACATGAACTAGACAAGAGAGAGAGAGAGAAAGTAAAACGAACGCAATGTATTAAAATGAAGGAACACTTAAGAAAGTTGACTGATAGGGATGAAAAGACCGCACCAAGTGGACGACGCGTAGTCAAACTGAGGCTGCCTCCGAGGCCGAACACATCGATTGCCTATAGGGCGGACGTGGTCAGAGGTAGATCACAGCCGCCCTCGGCACGATCTTGCGTACTGTACCATGGCCTTCCCACTGGTACGCATGTCTCAAATTCCCACTGAGAGTGCAAAATTAAGTAAACCAGCTTGATCGTCCAGCAAACCTGGACTCTCGGTCTTCTTTTGGGCTCGGCGCACCACCCTCGCTAGTGCGGACCCGTGCAGCGACATCTTTCATTTCATTGAGCGCAGTCGCACCATTTTGCTGCTGTGGAATCCCACGTGGCATCTTCCCCGTTACTAAGTGCTCGCACACCTCTCTGGATGGCTGGATGCACAGTTTCGGACGTTCACGACGATGCAGTGAGCGTCAATCGTGCAGGATCGGGATAATCCGATGTTTTTTAGGGTGATGTCGGCCCCGCCAGCTTCAAACAGCTAGTAACCACGCACAACGATAGAATGCGACATGTGCTGTACTCCTCCAACGGAAAAAATGCGCCACACGAAGTCCTGCAGCATCACTTTCGCCACGAGACGCTCACTAAGTCGTCGTCGACGTCCGGAACTCTGCAGCCAGCCTCTCAGATCCCTGTCAGCGCATCTATCGTCCGTGCCACTTCCCGTCCGTCTGGCTCCTTCTCTTCCTTCTGAACACATCTTACCCCTCGCAATTAAACAATCTCATGATCATACGCTTATCTCATTAATTCCAACTCTGGTGTAAGCAAATTTCGGTCATTAAAAGACCGAACGGACGAAAGAAACTAGCATTACAGAATGCAAAAAAATTGCTTAGGAAACATTTCTTCACAAACAGGGCTGCCACCGATTTCGAAAAACTCAGCAAGAAACAGGTTGTCCCGTCAAAACTGTCTGCCTTTAAAGGCATGCTAGATAAGTATCTACAATCCTGAAATAGTGAAGCTACTTATTAGCGTGTTGTGTTGATTTTCTTATCGTTCTATTAATTGTGTTCTATTATCTCAGTTGTCTAGGTTGCTTTCCTTTTTATGTTTGTTTGTAATTTGCACATGGGTACACGCCTGTGTAATAAATCAATCAATCAAAAAAAGACCTAACATGTCTGGACATGACTGAAGTGAGCCAAACCACTCCTAAATCAAGGTTTTTCAAAGTTTACCACTCGTATATAATTCGAAACGCTGAACACGATGGTGTAGTTAGTTTTTGCCGACAGTGACTGTTTCTTGCGCACACACGCACGCACACACGTAAACTGCCAATTAAGAATTCAGAACAACGGTAATTTTCCAAATCGATTCCTGTTCCTTATACAAGGTCTCATATCTGAAGACAGTGCATCTGTTATCTACCTTTGGCAAATATGACTTATAATAACAGGCTTAGTCTGTTTTCATGTCTGTCTTTATGTATGTGTGTCAGACCGTTACGGAATTCGACAATTGGTCAGTGATCGTGATTGCGAGATCATATAAAAGCCTAGGAATGGGTGTGGTATGTTTGAGTGGGGTAGGGATGAGATCGAGGAGAAGGTTGGACAATGTGCAACGGGTCCGTCAATGGAGTCAATACAGAAGGGCTGCGCCGGCGTCGAAAAGTGGAAGAGACGGTTCACCACTGTGATAAGGGTGCGCCAGCGCTCAGAAGTGGGGGAGATGGGTCCACCACTGTGATAAGGGTGCGCCGGCGCCCAGAAGTGGGGGATAGGGAAGACGGGTCCACCACTGTGATAAGGGTGCACCGGCGCCCAGAAGTGGGGGAGATGGGGCCACCAGTGTGATAAGGGTGCGCCGTCGCCCAGAAGTAAGGGAGACGGGTCCACCACTGTGATAAGGGTGCACCGGCGCCCAGAAGTGGGGTAGATGGGGCCACCACTGTGATAAGGGTGCGCCGTCGCCCAGAAGTGGGGGAGACGGGCCCACCCCTGTGATAAGGGTGCGCCGGCGCCCAGAAGTGGGGGAGACGGGTCCACCACTGTGATAAGGGTGCCGGCGCCCAGAAGTGGGGTAGATGGGGCCACCACTGTGATAAGGGTGCGCCGTCGCCCAGAAGTGGGGGAGACGGGCTCACCACTGTGATAAGGGTGCGCCGGCGCCCAGAAGTGGGGGAGACGGGTCCACCACTGTGATAAGGGTGCGCCGGCGCCCAGAAGTGGGGTAGACGGGTCCAGCACTGTGATAAGGGTGCGCCGGCGCCCAGAAGTGGGGGAGACGGGCCCACCCCTGTGATAAGGGTGCGCCGGCGCCCAGAAGTGGGGGAGACGGGTCCACCACTGTGATAAGGGTGCCGGCGCCCAGAAGTGGGGTAGATGGGGCCACCACTGTGATAAGGGTGCGCCGTCGCCCAGAAGTGGGGGAGACGGGCCCACCACTGTGATAAGGGTGCGCCGGCGCCCAGAAGTGGGGGAGACGGGTCCACCACTGTGATAAGGGTGCGCCGGCGCCCAGAAGTGGGGTAGACGGGTCCAGCACTGTGATAAGGGTGCGCCGGCGCCCAGAAGTGGGGGAGACGGGTCCACCACTGTGATAAGGGTGCGCCGTCACCCAGAAGTGGGGGAGACGGGCCCACCACTGTGATAAGGGTGCGCCGGCGCCCAGAAGTGGGGGAGACGGGCCCACCTGATAAGGGTGCGCCGGCGCCCAGAAGTGGGGGAGATGGGGCCTTCACTGTGATAAGGGTGCGCCGGCACCCAAAGGTTGGGAAACGCATGACGGTCCAGCGTAGTGATAAGGGCGCCCGCGTCCAGAGAAGGAAGTTCGTCACGGCCTAGGTGAATTTCTTCATGAATGGTGACCTGGCACCCGTTCCGGCTATTCCTTCTACCTATGTGACCTAGGTGCGCGTTATTCCAGTCCGTACTCCCCTCCTCATTCCAGTCCATTTGTATCTGAATCGACCCCACCCTTCACTCTGTTTTTATACATGGGCAGACCGTTATCACTTGAGTTACCACAACAACCTGCTAAAGATAGATTATTTCAAGGAAGCATTTCCACTGAATCGACTACGTCCAATTAACAACGGCCACTAGGGCCAATCAAAAGAAATTACTTCTCCTACGTGGAGGAAGGCTTCAATCTCACGACATTAACACTAGGTTTTAGAATTTTATTTTTTTTTGCTTTTGCCTAACTTACAGAGATAAAACACCTTCGTGTTTTAACAGGTTTTTTAGCTACCGAATCGAAACTACGGAATTTAAATATTTTTGTGAGCTTTCATAGACCACAACGAGATTTCACAGAGTCTGCCACTCCTGTTCCTTATGATGATTTTGAGGAGATTCGCATCAATAAACCCCATCCAAGACTGCCTATCTGAATTGGACCAGTTTCTGCTCGTCTAGAAATGGGCAGGAATCCAGGAATTTTAGTGAAAAAATCCCAAGTGCCCATATCTTGTTCCAGATACTGTGGTTACTCATAAATTTGGGGGCCGCGCACCAGATTTGCAATTTTGACCATAAGACCAGTTATTATCGAGATAGCAAGAGAGCGTAACAGTAGGAACTCTAGAAACTGTGGTAGGAACTTTTGCCAGGGTGTTGTCGTGTCTTTGGGCATGCTTCTCCACAGAAGCGGGCCTGTGCAGATACAAGATGAAATCTGGCTCAACAGCGCCAGACATCAGGAAGTGCGTGCGAGGGATTTCCACTAATTTGATCAACTGGTTCACAGGTTCTAAAGAGAAAATGCGATAACACCGCGATGTCTGGCGAGTGTAGCCCTCTGGGATCGCCAACTAGCGAAGCCAACGCAACAGTCTGTGATCTCTGCTAACTGGATTTCTGAAGCAGACTCATAGAAAGTTCTTATCAGGTATCTTGGAGGGTGCCGCCATTATCAGCCAGTGGCTGAGCAATTGTAATAAGCAGTCTTGGATGCGCGACGCCTATTGATGCGGATTTCCTCAGATTCCTTGTGAGAAACAGTAGTGGCAGACTATTTGGAATGCTTGTGGAAGCTCACAAAAATCTTCAAATTCCGACTCAGCAGTTAATAAACCCGTTAACACACAAAGATGTGTCATGACTATGAATAGATGCGAAACCAGAAAAATGAAGTTTAAAAATCTAGGATTGCTGCCGTGAGCTCAAAAGTACCTAGGTTACTTTAGGTGGTGATCGTAACGGTACTAGAGGAAAAACACCATGGTCTCTGGAAAAGTCGGGTGGAAAAAATTGGGGTGAGGTGAGGGGGGGGGAGGGGAGATCCTATTACTATGAAACGCACGGCATGCCCGATGCCTACTAAGTCCTGTTGGTCAATGACGACCACGTGCTGTTCCCTGCGAATGAAACGCTGCCAACAGGCGCGCGATGGGCCAAGTTGTCTGAATAACCTCTATTGCACTGTAAAATTCAAGAAAAACAGAAGAAGAAAGGTGTCAATAGGCTAGCGAGCAAAAAATCATTAGGAACACAGGGCTCAAACCAAACTTTCCGAGAAACTTTCCGAAATGTCCGACCTGCAGACGGAAGAACCTCTCTCCTTACACACTCTCTCGTCGCTCTGACTTGCTGCCACCTGGGTTGCCACCTAGGCTGCCACCTCGAGGTGGCCAGAGAGTTCGCGACCGCGTATCCACCTCGAATCCTCCACTCACATTGTAAGGATGACCAGAAATAAGAGTGTGAGCCGCTGCGCATG
The DNA here is from genome assembly GCA_037903475.1 of Ancylostoma caninum. Taxonomy (NCBI): domain Eukaryota; kingdom Metazoa; phylum Nematoda; class Chromadorea; order Rhabditida; family Ancylostomatidae; genus Ancylostoma; species Ancylostoma caninum. Next base: position 102,801 of record JBAJFG010000152.1, on the reverse strand, counting down.
GGAGTTAAGTAGGTTAAAAGGATTTTATACTTGTGAATTAGAATTGGGGAACCAGCAATACTCATGGATTGAGACGTCTTAATATTGTCCAAGCTGCTACCTAGGTCGCACCCATGATGCCAACGCGAGTTGGCAACATGCGGGGTGGATTACTACCGGCTCAGGTGGATTAGCATGTCACCTGTTAACTAAATTCTACTATTTTCCATTAAAAAGGATGTTACAAACTCAGCGAACCAACTGGATGGTTAACGTTTGTGAACTCCGGAGGTGTCACCTTTTGTCCGCTATAGAACAGAAAAGAGTTACTTCCGAGCAGTTCGGGTACCAAGACGACACCTGCACTTTTGGGATCTTGGGATCCTCCTCGCTTTCTCAGCTTAAACTTAAATTTCGACAAGTCGGCTCTCATGATAGCGTCCGCTACCTCAATAGATATCCAGGGACTTGTCTCTCCTCCACAATCCACATCTGAATAAATAGGAACCACTCACTTGCTTATTTTAACTACTGTAATTGGCGAGAATAGAATACAGCCGCACTCGGATGAGCAAACCGATCGAGTAATATGCAACTCATGTGGAAATGAGAAACAAAAATCTCAACAGAGTAGAGACAGTGACCGCGGGAGGCGACGCAGAGAGTGAGGAAAAGATGGAGGAAGACAGGCCCCACAACGAATGCAACGGAACGATGTAGCGGCTGCACATAGCGTGTGAATACAAAGGAAAACTGAAAAAAATACTTCAAGGTAAGCTGAACCATAACAATTCTGTGGCTAAGTAGAATTTTTCGTACTGAGTACGTGTTCCGCTATCACCGCAGATAATGGACTTGGGGAAGCGATAAGTGCTGTCAATATGGTGGAGAATCCTGACAGTATTTGGTCCTGGCAAGCTCTCCAGTTGGCAGGGAAAGTCTACTCCTCAGCTCGGAGATATTACTAGAGGATACACCTCCACTGCTCATCGCTGTTCGACATCTTGGGGACCCATGTCCCTGTGAGGAGGTAGCGGATCGGCGAAACATAAGTATAAACAGGGTGGCTGAAAAGTATTGGCGCGTCGTTTGAAATTGACTTTTGTCAAACTTTGATTTATACCGAGATGAATCATTGGCCAAAAATGTTGTCCTCTAGGAAGAAAATGACTGCTATAAAACCTTCCAGCAGGGCTGGATTCCTGTACATGTAGAAAATCGACATTGACTTTCATATATGCCCCTATACCTGGGTCCTGTTTAGCAGAGGATGAAAGGCCTTGGATCACTCTCGATCATGACCCACTCGATTTCCTCGTTCAGGGCTTAACCTTACGGAAGTTGACAAGCAACAACCTTCCCTTTTTAGACGATCTTAATTTACGGAGAGGTGGACGAACTAGGTTAGGGTAACTTGCGGCACATCACTATTTCTGCAGTTGCACTTTTGAAACTTGTACAAACTCATTTATATAGTGTTATTTGAACTGCTCCTCTTTGACGGGTTAGAAAAATTCAGATCGAGAGCGCACATTTTCGAAAAACAGAGTTTTTGTGCGCGCCAATACTTATCAGCCACCCGTAGTTGGAAAACTGCGAATATTCAAGACCTCACACCGATTTTCTGCAACAAAAGAACTTCTTCATAAGTATAATCGATGCTTTGATAGCATTTTGTATCCAATTATTTATACACCTGGTTGTTTTTAGGGAAATTACACCCATCTATGGAAGTTATTGTATAATACTTGTCTGGATGGTGGTTGAAAGAACTGCGAATGCAAGTGTTCGGGGCTCCTTTATGTCACATATTTCGGCTAGTACATTTTAAAACAGCCTACAAGGGTACGCCCAGCCTCGCTTCTCCTTTGACTCAAAATTTATGGCTGCCCCTTCTTTGGTGGTAGCTTTTGTACCTACATTCTGTCTAGGCTCAGCTGAGTGCATGAAAAACGAACATGTGGTAAGATCTGGATGATCAGGGTGAAACTGTAAAAATGTGTACGAACTACTAGAAACTTGAATATGTGGCAACTGCGACATACCGCTTTAGCTGGCTTCAAGAGCACGAATATCGAAATAATATAAATTTTTATCAAAGAACAAAATCTGTCAATAACAAGAAAGTGCAGAAAAGTTGAAAATCGGCGTCTAGACTTCGTTGTTATCCAGATATATACTCCAGTAAGCGAAATTGAACATGATGAAGGCGATCGGGAATATAATCCTGAAGAAGCATTGTGATGCCTGGAATTAACCAATCGGAAACAAAAAGAGTTTACCTTGCAATAATATCTATTCTTTCTGCTCGGCCTCTGGATGAAAGCACACTGCACCACCTGACCAGTTCCACTCTCTTACGTTGTCCAATGTAGACGAGATCAGTAGTATCCTAAAGTTGCCAAAATTTTTTATTTGCATCATTGCTAACAGCCTCTCTCTTGACTGCTCTCCGCGGATTGAGAGATGCTGAATTGAATAATGGCATTAAAGTTGTTAGGAAGCCACCTGCCATACGTCACTTACAAGAATAAGAAATGCCGAGGTCGGGAATTCGACCCTCTCATGGAGCAAAATTTTTGCCGTCCCTCCATGAAGCCAGAACAGCTTGGAAAAACAAACTGCAAAAGTTTCTCGCCAGAAAAACCGTTCACAAAAGAGTGGGCGCCTGCAGGATTCGAACCCGATACCTTGGGCTTGACGGAAAACTCATTGCCACTGCGCTATGCAACACAAGATCGAGTACAATGCTATTTCCATGCTCGTTCTCCATCGTTCCTCATTCAGTGGGATCAACAGTAACAGGAATAAAATTTTGTGAAGAAAAATCTCGAAATTTTGGCCATGCTCCATTGGCGCAGCTGGTTAGCGCGTGGTACTTATAAGAACGAGAAATGCCGAGGTCGGGAGTTCGATCCTCCCATGGAGCAAAATTTTTGCCGTCCCTCCATGAAGCCAGAACAGCTTGGGAAAACAATCTGCAAAAGTTTCGCGCCGGAAAAACAGTTCACAAAAGAGTTAGCGCCTGCAGGATTCGAACCCGATACCTTGCGCCTGACGGAAAACTCATTGCCACTGCGCTATGCAACACAAGATCGAGCACAATGCTATTTCCATGCTCGTTCTCCATCGTTCCTCATTCAGTGGGATCAACAGTAACAGGAATAAAATTTTGTGAAGAAAAATCTCGAAATTTTGGCCATGCTCCATTGGCGCAGCTGGTTAGCGCGTGGTACTTATAAGAATGAGAAATGCCGAGGTCGGGAGTTCGATCCTCCCATGGAGCAAAATTTTTGCCGTCCCTCCATGAAGCCAGAACAGCTTGGGAAAACAATCTGCAAAAGTTTCTCGCCGGAAAAACCGTTCACAAAAGAGTTAGCGCCTGCAGGATTCGAAACCGATACCTTGCGCCTGACGGAAAACTCATTGCCACTGCGCTATGCAACAAAAGATCGAGTACAATGCTATTTCCATGCTCGTTCTCCATCGTTCCTCATTCAGTGGGATCAACAGTAACAGGAATAAAATTTTGTGAAGAAAAATCTCGAAATTTTGGCCATGCTCCATTGGCGCAGCTGGTTAGCGCGTGGTACTTATAAGAATGAGAAATGCCGAGGTCGGGAGTTCGATCCTCCCATGGAGCAAAATTTTTGCCGTCCCTCCATGAAGCCAGAACAGCTTGGGAAAACAATCTGCAAAAGTTTCTTGCCGGAAAAACCGTTCACAAAAGAGTTAGCGCCTGCAGGATTCGAAACCGATACCTTGCGCCTGACGGAAAACTCATTGCCACTGCGCTATGCAACACAAGATCGAGTACAATGCTATTTCCATGCTCGTTCTCCACCGTTCCTCATTCAGTGGGATCAACAGTAACAGGAATAAAATTTTGTGAAGAAAAATCTCGAAATTTTGGCCATGCTCATTGGCGCAGCTGGTTAGCGCGTGGTAGTTATAAGAATGAGAAATGCCATGCGCTTGCCCTGCGACGCGGGTAGAGCTAGGGGATGGACTCCTTAGTTCGGCAGTGCTGGATTCGATTCATACGGCCGGCATATAAGTGTGAACATGCACTCACGCGCGTGGGTGTGTGCAAATGCTTTGTGTGGGCTGTATCCTGCAGTTCGGATTTGGCCAAAAGCTCGCATTCTAACGACTGGGAAGCGCATGAGAGGCGAGTAGGGGCCGCCTCTAACAAATAAGTCCCTTGTCCACGGGGGGAATCCTTCTCCTCGTCATTCGAATGCCGGCGACAGGCCGTAGTGACAGGCCGGCTGACGAACACCCCACGTCACATCTAATGGATCATGACGTCAAATGGATTCAAGAAGAAGGCTACGGCGTACGCGGGAATCGACGCCCACTCGCGGGGCCCGGTGAGTGTGGACAATAATATGCGAGGGTCCCCGATGCTTCGCGAACGGCGGCATCGGGGGGCAAGCAGGCGAGTCGTTAAGGATAACAACGTGGCCAAGACGCGTATTGCTACTTTGAACGTCGGCACGTTGACAGGCCGTTCATTTGAACTGGCAGCAGCACTGCAGCGCCGTCGAATCGACTTGTGTGCGGTGCAGGAGACGAGGTGGTCTGGCAGCAAATCCAAGGACATCGGGTGCGGATTCAAAATCGTCTACAATGGTAGCCCAGGTACAAGAAATGGTGTCGGCATCATTGTCTCCGAACGGTTCAGGGATTCCATAGCAGGCGTGGAGCGTTTTGACGACCGTCTTATGAAGATTGTTGTCGTCACTTTGGAAAGGCGCATCCATTTTTTCTCGGCATACGCCCCACAGACCGGATGTTCAGACCGAGCCAAAGACGACTTCTGGGCGCTGATTGATGAGAAGACCGCTGCAGTACCACCAGAAGATACGGTTATTATTGCAGGGGACTTGAATGGGCACGTGGGATCGACGAAGGACGGCTACAGATGCCACGGCGGCTTCGGATACGGGGTGCGTAACGAGGATGGCGAGCGCATTCTCGATTACGCCGAGTCTCATAACCTTGTTATAACGAACACGAGATTTCGGAAGCGACCATCCCACCTCGTCTCTTTCTACAGCGGCAGCAACACGACACAGATCGACTACGTGCTTGTGAGGTATCAAGACCAGAAGCTCGTCACGGATGCAAAAGTCGTACCGTATGAGACGGTCGCGTCGCAACACCGGCCGCTAATTTGCACAATGAAGATCACGCCGCCAAACAAGAAGCGCGTCGAACGATGTGGGCCGGCTCGAATCAAGTGGTGGAGATTAAGAGAGAAAGAAATAGCAGTCATCTCTCACATTCAGTTGCCACCCATCACGAACGTCGACGAAACATGGCAAAAAGTAACTGATGCTGTCCTCGCAACTGCTCGCTCCGAACTCGGCACGACCAGACCTGATCGAAGGAAGATTGACAGGAAGACCTGGCTTTGGACAGAGGAAGTGAGGGCGAAAGTTCGCGAAAAGAAGCGGCTCTACCACTCCTTCCTTGACAATAAAACGACAGACAACTGGAGGAGTTACCGCGAAGCGAAAAGGGCTGCTAAGAAGGCTGTAGCCGCAGCGAAGGCGGCTCATTACGATGAAGTCTGTAAGAAGTTAGACTCGAGGGACGGTGAGCGCTTCATCTACCGACTCGCGAAATCGCGTCAGCGCCAAGCAGACGACGTCGAGAAGTTTCACGGCGTCAACGACGAGCAAGGCCACCTCCTGATGGATCACAAGAAGGTGATGCAACGATGGAAGGATTATTTTGAGAAGGTCTCGACGGAAGAATTTGCCCATCCATCCGTCCCAGAAGTTCCGCCCACCTCCGGACCAGTGCAGCCAATCACCATCGAAGAGACCATGTATGCACTGAAGCGAATGAAGCCAGGCAAAGCGACTGGTCCAGATGATATGGCAGCAGAATTGTGGAAGTCGCAGTGTTGGAACTCCGCTGATTGGTTAACGAAATTTTTTAATCTAGTCATAGCGGAGAAGAAGGTGCCCGTGGACTGGCAGCGAAGCACTACCATCCCAATCTGGAAGGGCAAGGGTAGCCCCGCTGACTGCGCGAACTATCGACCAATCCGTCTTTTGTCGCATACCATGAAGATCTTCGAGCGTATCATTGATCGCCGGTTTCGTGAAATTGTTCAACTATCCCCGAACCAGTGCGGTTTTGTACCCGGATGCGGCACTACCGATGCCATCCACGCCGCCCGTCTCCTGATCGAGAAGCATCGTGAAAAGAAAAGACCATTGCACCTAGCTTTCCTAGATCTGGAGAAGGCCTTTGACCGCGTCCCCCACGAAGTCATTTGGTATGCTCTGCGGCTTCACGGCATTCCCGAAGAGCTGATCGAATGGGTGCGGATTCTTTACGCCGATCACAGGAGTAAAGTGCAGGCGGCCGCGGGTACATCGACGGAGTTCCCCATAACCGTGGGCGTACACCAAGGCTCAGCCCTTTCCCCGCTTCTTTTCATCGTAGTCATGGATGCCATCACAAAGGAGCTTCACAGACCAGCGCCGTGGACGCTGCTGTACGCGGATGACGTAATGCTTGCATCCGAAGACAAGGGTGAACTTGAACGACAGACGCAAGCGTGGAGTGACCAGCTGGCACGGTTCGGCCTCCGCCTCAACGTTAAGAAGACCGAGTATTTGACCACCGACGAGCACGAGTCTGGCACTATCAAAGTTAATGGCACGGATCTTCCGCGAGCCGCTACGTTCAAATACCTCGGCTCAGTGGTTTCATCAGACGGCAGCCTCGTCCATGAGATCACCGCACGCGTCGCCGCTGCGTGGTTGAAGGGGCGCTCGCTGACCGGTGTGCTGTGCGACAAGGACATACCAGACCGGCTCAAGTCGAAGATCTACCGTACCGTGGTACGTCCTGTCGCGCTGTATGGTGCCGAGTGCTGGCCCGCCACTAAGGAAATGGAACGCCGAATCAGTGTCACTGAGATGAGGATGCTGCGGTGGATGGGTGGCTTTAGGCAGCTAGATCGCATATGCAACCAGGACATACGACAGCGATTTGGGGTAGCTGCGATAGCCGACAAGCTCCGTGAGGCGCGTCTGCGATGGTTTGGTCACGTTCTTCGCGCTGATGGCGACAAAGTCTGTAGGATTGGCTTCGACGTAGAGGTACCAGGAAAGCGGCCTAAAGGACGACCAAAGCAACGATGGCTTGACACCGTACACGGTGACCTCAAGACGGCTGGGATCCATCCCGACCAAGCGCACGACAGAGCACTCTGGCGTCAAAAGATCAGCAATGCGGACCCCGCTGCGAAACGGGAAAAACGCTAAGAAGAAGAAGAAGAAGAAATGCCGAGGTCGGGAGTTCGATCCTCCCATGGAGCAAAATTTTTGACGTCCCTCCATGAAGCCAGAACAGCTTGGGAAAACAAACTGCAAAAGTTTCTCGCCGGAAAAACCGTTCACAAAAGAGTTGGCGCCTGCAGGATTCGAACCCGATACCTTGCGTCTGATGGAAAACTCATTGCCACTGCGCTATGCAACACAAGATCGAGTACAATGCTATTTCCATGCTCGTTCTCCATCGTTCCTCATTCAGTGGGATCAACAGTAACAGGAATAAAATTTTGTGAAGAAAAATCTCGAAATTTTGGCCATGCTCCATTGGCGCAGCTGGTTAGCGCGTGGTACTTATAAGAACGAGAAATGCCGAGGTCGGGAGTTCGATCCTCCCATGGAGCAAAATTTTTGCCGTCCCTCCATGAAGCCAGAACAGCTTGGGAAAACAATCTGCAAAAGTTTCTCGCCGGAAAAACCGTTCACAAAAGAGTTAGCGCCTGCAGGATTCGAAACCGATACCTTGCGCCTGACGGAAAACTCATTGCCACTGCGCTATGCAACAAAAGATCGAGTACAATGCTATTTCCATGCTCGTTCTCCATCGTTCCTCATTCAGTGGGATCAACAGTAACAGGAATAAAATTTTGTGAAGAAAAATCTCGAAATTTTGGCCATGCTCCATTGGCGCAGCTGGTTAGCGCGTGGTACTTATAAGAATGAGAAATGCCGAGGTCGGGAGTTCGATCCTCCCATGGAGCAAAATTTTTGCCGTCCCTCCATGAAGCCAGAACAGCTTGGGAAAACAATCTGCAAAAGTTTCTTGCCGGAAAAACCGTTCACAAAAGAGTTAGCGCCTGCAGGATTCGAAACCGATACCTTGCGCCTGACGGAAAACTCATTGCCACTGCGCTATGCAACACAAGATCGAGTACAATGCTATTTCCATGCTCGTTCTCCACCGTTCCTCATTCAATGGGATCAACAGTAACAGGAATAAAATTTTGTGAAGAAAAATCTCGAAATTTTGGCCATGCTCCATTGGCGCAGCTGGTTAGCGCGTGGTACTTATAAGAATGAGAAATGCCGAGGTCGGGAGTTCGATCCTCCCATGGAGCAAAATTTTTGCCGTCCCTCCATGAAGCCAGAACAGCTTGGGAAAACAATCTGCAAAAGTTTCTCGCCGGAAAAACCGTTCACAAAAGAGTTAGCGCCTGCAGGATTCGAACCCGATACCTTGCGCCTGACGGAAAACTCATTGCCACTGCGCTATGCAACAAAAGATCGAGTACAATGCTATTTCCATGCTCGTTCTCCATCGTTCCTCATTCAGTGGGATCAACAGTGACAGGAATAAAATTTTGTGAAGAAAAATCTCGAAATTTTGGCCATGCTCATTGGCGCAGCTGGTTAGCGCGTGGTACTTATAAGAATGAGAAATGCCGAGGTCGGGAGTTCGATCCTCCCATGGAGCAAAATTTTTGCCGTCCCTCCATGAAGCCAGAACAGCTTGGGAAAACAATCTGCAAAAGTTTCTTGCCGGAAAAACCGTTCACAAAAGAGTTAGCGCCTGCAGGATTCGAAACCGATACCTTGCGCCTGACGGAAAACTCATTGCCACTGCGCTATGCAACACAAGATCGAGTACAATGCTATTTCCATGCTCGTTCTCCACCGTTCCTCATTCAATGGGATCAACAGTAACAGGAATAAAATTTTGTGAAGAAAAATCTCGAAATTTTGGCCATGCTCCATTGGCGCAGCTGGTTAGCGCGTGGTACTTATAAGAATGAGAAATGCCGAGGTCGGGAGTTCGATCCTCCCATGGAGCAAAATTTTTGCCGTCCCTCCATGAAGCCAGAACAGCTTGGGAAAACAATCTGCAAAAGTTTCGCGCCGGAAAAACCGTTCACAAAAGAGTTAGCGCCTGCAGGATTCGAACCCGATACCTTGCGCCTGACGGAAAACTCATTGCCACTGCGCTATGCAACACAAGATCGAGTACAATGCTATTTCCATGCTCGTTCTCCATCGTTCCTCATACAGTGGGATCAACAGTAACAGGAATAAAATTTTGTGAAGAAAAATCTCGAAATTTTGGCCCTGCTCCATTGGCGCAGCTGGTTAGCGCGTGGTACTTATAAGAATGAGAAATGCCGAGGTCGGGAGTTCGATCCTCCCATGGAGCAAAATTTTTGCCGTCCCTCCATGAAGCCAGAACAGCTTGGGAAAACAATCTGCAAAAGTTTCTTGCCGGAAAAACCGTTCACAAAAGAGTTAGCGCCTGCAGGATTCGAAACCGATACCTTGCGCCTGACGGAAAACTCATTGCCACTGCGCTATGCAACACAAGATCGAGTACAATGCTATTTCCATGCTCGTTCTCCACCGTTCCTCATTCAGTGGGATCAACAGTAACAGGAATAAAATTTTGTGAAGAAAAATCTAGAAATTTTGGCCATGCTCATTGGCGCAGCTGGTTAGCGCGTGGTAGTTATAAGAATGAGAAATGCCGAGGTCAGGAGTTCGATCCTCCCATGGAGCAAAATTTTTGACGTCCCTCCATGAAGCCAGAACAGCTTGGGAAAACAATCTGCAAAAGTTTCTCGCCGGAAAAACCGTTCACAAAAGAGTTAGCGCCTGCAGGATTCGAACCCGATACCTTGCGCCTGACGGAAAACTCATTGCCACTGCGCTATGCAACAAAAGATCGAGTACAATGCTATTTCCATGCTCGTTCTCCATCGTTCCTCATTCAGTGGAATCAACAGTGACAGGAATAAAATTTTGTGAAGAAAAATCTCGAAATTTTGGGCATGCTCCATTGGCGCAGCTGGTTAGCGCGTGGTACTTATAAGAATGAGAAATGCCGAGGTCGGGAGTTCGATCCTCCCATGGAGCAAAATTTTTGCCGTCCCTCCATGAAGCCAGAACAGCTTGGGAAAACAATCTGCAAAAGTTTCTTGCCGGAAAAACCGTTCACAAAAGAGTTAGCGCCTGCAGGATTCGAAACCGATACCTTGCGCCTGACGGAAAACTCATTGCCACTGCGCTATGCAACACAAGATCGAGTACAATGCTATTTCCATGCTCGTTCTCCACCGTTCCTCATTCAATGGGATCAACAGTAACAGGAATAAAATTTTGTGAAGAAAAATCTCGAAATTTTGGCCATGCTCCATTGGCGCAGCTGGTTAGCGCGTGGTACTTATAAGAATGAGAAATGCCGAGGTCGGGAGTTCGATCCTCCCATGGAGCAAAATTTTTGCCGTCCCTCCATGAAGCCAGAACAGCTTGGGAAAACAATCTGCAAAAGTTTTCGCCGGAAAAACCGTTCACAAAAGAGTTAGCGCCTGCAGGATTCGAACCCGATACCTTGCGCCTGACGGAAAACTCATTGCCACTGCGCTATGCAACAAAGATCGAGTACAATGCTATTTCCATGCTCGTTCTCCATCGTTCCTCATTCAGTGGGATCAACAGTAACAGGAATAAAATTTTGTGAAGAAAAATCTCGAAATTTTGGCCATGCTCCATTGGCGCAGCTGGTTAGCGCGTGGTACTTATAAGAATGAGAAATGCCGAGGTCGGGAGTTCGATCCTCCCATGGAGCAAAATTTTTGCCGTCCCTCCATGAAGCCAGAACAGCTTGGGAAAACAATCTGCAAAAGTTTCTCGCCGGAAAAACCGTTCACAAAAGAGTTAGCGCCTGCAGGATTCGAACCCGATACCTTGCGCCTGACGGAAAACTCATTGCCACTGCGCTATGCAACAAAAGATCGAGTACAATGCTATTTCCATGCTCGTTCTCCATCGTTCCTCATTCAGTGGGATCAACAGTGACAGGAATAAAATTTTGTGAAGAAAAATCTCGAAATTTTGGCCATGCTCATTGGCGCAGCTGGTTAGCGCGTGGTACTTATAAGAATGAGAAATGCCGAGGTCGGGAGTTCGATCCTCCCATGGAGCAAAATTTTTGCCGTCCCTCCATGAAGCCAGAACAGCTTGGGAAAACAATCTGCAAAAGTTTCTTGCCGGAAAAACCGTTCACAAAAGAGTTAGCGCCTGCAGGATTCGAAACCGATACCTTGCGCCTGACGGAAAACTCATTGCCACTGCGCTATGCAACACAAGATCGAGTACAATGCTATTTCCATGCTCGTTCTCCACCGTTCCTCATTCAGTGGGATCAACAGTGACAGGAATAAAATTTTGTGAAGAAAAATCTCGAAATTTTGGCCATGCTCCATTGGCGCAGCTGGTTAGCGCGTGGTACTTATAAGAATGAGAAATCGCCAGAGGTGAAAACAAACTGCAAAAGTTTCTCGCCAGAAAAACCGTTCACAAAAGAGTTGGCGCCTGCAGGATTCGAAACCGATACCTTGCGCCTGACGGAAAACTCATTGCCACTGCGCTATGCAACAAAAGATCGAGTACAATGCTATTTCCATGCTCGTTCTCCATCGTTCCTCATTCAGTGGGATCAACAGTAACAGGAATAAAATTTTGTGAAGAAAAATCTCGAAATTTTGGCCATGCTCCATTGGCGCAGCTGGTTAGCGCGTGGTACTTATAAGAATGAGAAATGCCGAGGTCGGGAGTTCGATCCTCCCATGGAGCAAAATTTTTACCGTCCCTCCATGAAGCCAGAACAGCTTGGGAAAACAATCTGCAAAAGTTTCTTGCCGGAAAAACCGTTCACAAAAGAGTTAGCGCCTACAGGATTCGAAACCGATACCTTGCGCCTGACGGAAAACTCATTGCCACTGCGCTATGCAACACAAGATCGAGTACAATGCTATTTCCATGCTCGTTCTCCACCGTTCCTCATTCAATGGGATCAACAGTAACAGGAATAAAATTTTGTGAAGAAAAATCTCGAAATTTTGGCCATGCTCCATTGGCGCAGCTGGTTAGCGCGTGGTACTTATAAGAATGAGAAATGCCGAGGTCGGGAGTTCGATCCTCCCATGGAGCAAAATTTTTGCCGTCCCTCCATGAAGCCAGAACAGCTTGGGAAAACAATCTGCAAAAGTTTCGCGCCGGAAAAACCGTTCACAAAAGAGTTAGCGCCTGCAGGATTCGAACCCGATACCTTGCGCCTGACGGAAAACTCATTGCCACTGCGCTATGCAACAAAAGATCGAGTACAATGCTATTTCCATGCTCGTTCTCCACCGTTCCTCATTCAATGGGATCAACAGTAACAGGAATAAAATTTTGTGAAGAAAAATCTCGAAATTTTAGCCATGCTCCATTGGCGCAGCTGGTTAGCGCGTGGTACTTATAAGAATGGGAAATGCCGAGGTCGGGAGTTCGATCCTCCCATGGAGCAAAATTTTTGCCGTCCCTCCATGAAGCCAGAACAGCTTGGGAAAACAATCTGCAAAAGTTTCGCGCCGGAAAAACCGTTCACAAAAGAGTTAGCGCCTGCAGGATTCGAACCCGATACCTTGCGCCTAACGGAAAACTCATTGCCACTGCGCTATGCAACAAAAGATCAAGTACAATGCTATTTCCATGCTCGTTCTCCATCGTTCCTCATTCAGTGGGATCAACAGTAACAGGAATAAAATTTTGTGAAGAAAAATCTCGAAATTTTGGCCATGCTCCATTGGCGCAGCTGGTTAGCGCGTGGTACTTATAAGAATGGGAAATGCCGAGGTCGGGAGTTCGATCCTCCCATGGAGCAAAATTTTTGCCGTCCCTCCATGAAGCCAGAACAGCTTGGGAAAACAATCTGCAAAAGTTTCTCGCCGGAAAAACCGTTCAGAAAAGAGTTAGCGCCTGCAGGATTCGAACCCGATACCTTGCGCCTGACGGAAGACTCATTGCCACTGCGCTATGCAACACAAGATCGAGTACAATGCTATTTCCATGCTCGTTCTCCATCGTTCCTCATACAGTGGGATCAACAGTAACAGGAATAAAATTTTGTGAAGAAAAATCTCGAAATTTTGGCCCTGCTCCATTGGCGCAGCTGGTTAGCGCGTGGTACCTATAAGAATGAGAAATGCCGAGGTCGGGAGTTCGATCCTCCCATGGAGCAAAATTTTTGCCGTCCCTCCATGAAGCCAGAACAGCTTGGGAAAACAATCTGCAAAAGTTTCTTGCCGGAAAAACCGTTCAGAAAAGAGTTAGCGCCTGCAGGATTCGAACCCGATACCTTGCGCCTGACGGAAGACTCATTGCCACTACGCTATGCAACACAAGATCGAGTACAATGCTATTTCCATGCTCGTTCTCCATCGTTCCTCATACAGTGGGATCAACAGTAACAGGAATAAAATTTTGTGAAGAAAAATCTCGAAATTTTGGCCCTGCTCCATTGGCGCAGCTGGTTAGCGCGTGGTACCTATAAGAATGAGAAATGCCGAGGTCGGGAGTTCGATCCTCCCATGGAGCAAAATTTTTGCCGTCCCTCCATGAAGCCAGAACAGCTTGGGAAAACAATCTGCAAAAGTTTCTCGCCGGAAAAACCGTTCACAAAAGAGTTAGCGCCTGCAGGATTCGAAACCGATACCTTGCGCCTGACGGAAAACTCATTGCCACTGCGCTATGCAACACAAGATCGAGTACAATGCTATTTCCATGCTCGTTCTCCATCGTTCCTCATTCAGTGGGATCAACAGTGACAGGAATAAAATTTTGTGAAGAAAAATCTCGAAATTTTGGCCATTGGCGCAGCTGGTTAGCGCGTGGTACTTATAAGAATGAGAAATGCCGAGGTCGGGAGTTCGATCCTCCCATGGAGCAAAATTTTTGCCGTCCCTCCATGAAGCCAGAACAGCTTGCGAAAACAATCTGCAAAAGTTTCTTGCCGGAAAAACCGTTCACAAAAGAGTTAGCGCCTGCAGGATTCGAAACCGATACCTTGCGCCTGACGGAAAACTCATTGCCACTGCGCTATGCAACACAAGATCGAGTACGATGCTATTTCCATGCTCGTTCTCCACCGTTCCTCATTCAGTGGGATCAACAGTAACAGGAATAAAATTTTGTGAAGAAAAATCTCGAAATTTTGGCCATGCTCCATTGGCGCAGCTGGTTAGCGCGTGGTACTTATAAGAATGAGAAATGCCGAGGTCGGGAGTTCGATCCTCCCATGGAGCAAAATTTTTGCCGTCCCTCCATGAAGCCAGAACAGCTTGGGAAAACAATCTGCAAAAGTTTCTTGCCGGAAAAACCGTTCACAAAAGAGTTAGCGCCTGCAGGATTCGAAACCGATACCTTGCGCCTGACGGAAAACTCATTGCCACTGCGCTATGCAACACAAGATCGAGTACGATGCTATTTCCATGCTCGTTCTCCACCGTTCCTCATTCAGTGGGATCAACAGTAACAGGAATAAAATTTTGTGAAGAAAAATCTCGAAATTTTGGCCATTGGCGCAGCTGGTTAGCGCGTGGTACTTATAAGAATGAGAAATGCCGAGGTCGGGAGTTCGATCCTCCCATGGAGCAAAATTTTTGCCGTCCCTCCATGAAGCCAGAACAGCTTGCGAAAACAATCTGCAAAAGTTTCTTGCCGGAAAAACCGTTCACAAAAGAGTTAGCGCCTGCAGGATTCGAAACCGATACCTTGCGCCTGACGGAAAACTCATTGCCACTGCATTATGCAACACAAGATCGAGTACAATGCTATTTCCATGCTCGTTCTCCATCGTTCCTCATACAGTGGGATCAACAGTAACAGGAATAAAATTTTGTGAAGAAAAATCTCGAAATTTTGGCCATGCTCCATTGGCGCAGCTGGTTAGCGCGTGGTACTTATAAGAATGAGAAATGCCGAGGTCGGGAGTTCGATCCTCCCATGGAGCAAAATTTTTGCCGTCCCTCCATGAAGCCAGAACAGCTTGGGAAAACAATCTGCAAAAGTTTCGCGCCGGAAAAACCGTTCACAAAAGAGTTAGCGCCTGCAGGATTCGAACCCGATACCTTGCGCCTGACGGAAAACTCATTGCCACTGCGTTATGCAACACAAGATCGAGTACAATGCTATTGTGAAAAATCTCGGAAAACTCATTGCCACTGCGCTATGCAACACAAGATCGAGTACAATGCTATTTCCATGCTCGTTCTCCACCGTTCCTCATTCAATGGGATCAACAGTAACAGGAATAAAATTTTGTGAAGAAAAATCTCGAAATTTTGGCCATGCTCCATTGGCGCAGCTGGTTAGCGCGTGGTACTTATAAGAATGAGAAATGCCGAGGTCGGGAGTTCGATCCTCCCATGGAGCAAAATTTTTGCCGTCCCTCCATGAAGCCAGAACAGCTTGGGAAAACAATCTGCAAAAGTTTCTCGCCGGAAAAACCGTTCACAAAAGAGTTAGCGCCTGCAGGATTCGAACCCGATACCTTGCGCCTGACGGAAAACTCATTGCCACTGCGCTATGCAACACAAGACCGAGTACAATGCTATTGCGAAAAATCTCGGAAAACTCATTGCCACTGCGCTATGCAACACAAGATCGAGTACAGTGCTATTTCCATGCTCGTTCTCCATCGTTCCTCATACAGTGGGATCAACAGTAACAGGAATAAAATTTTGTGAAGGAAAATCTCGAAATTTTGGCCCTGCTCCATTGGCGCAGCTGGTTAGCGCGTGGTACTTATAAGAATGAGAAATGCCGAGGTCGGGAGTTCGATCCTCCCATGGAGCAAAATTTTTGCCGTCCCTCCATGAAGCCAGAACAGCTTGGAGAAAACAATCTGCAAAAGTTTCTTGCCGGAAAAACCGTTCACAAAAGAGTTAGTGCCTGCAGGATTCGAAACCGATACCTTGCGCCTGACGGAAAACTCATTGCCACTGCGCTATGCAACACAAGATCGAGTACAATGCTATTTCCATGCTCGTTCTCCACCGTTCCTCATTCAATGGGATCAACAGTAACAGGAATAAAATTTTGTGAAGAAAAATCTCGAAATTTTGGCCATGCTCCATTGGCGCAGCTGGTTAGCGCGTGGTACTTATAAGAATGAGAAATGCCGAGGTCGGGAGTTCGATCCTCCCATGGAGCAAAATTTTTGCCGTCCCTCCATGAAGCCAGAACAGCTTGGGAAAACAATCTGCAAAAGTTTCTCGCCGGAAAAACCGTTCACAAAAGAGTTAGCGCCTGCAGGATTCGAACCCGATACCTTGCGCCTGACGGAAAACTCATTGCCACTGCGCTATGCAACACAAGATCGAGTACAATGCTATTTCCATGTTCGTTCTCCACCGTTCCTCATTCAATGGGATCAACAGTAACAGGAATAAAATTTTGTGAAGAAAAATCTCGAAATTTTCGCCATGCTCCATTGGCGCAGCTGGTTAGCGCGTGGTACTTATAAGAATGAGAAATGCCGAGGTCGGGAGTTCGATCCTCCCATGGAGCAAAATTTTTGCCGTCCCTCCATGAAGCCAGAACAGCTTGGGAAAACAATCTGCAAAAGTTTGGCGCCGGAAAAACCGTTCACAAAAGAGTTAGCGCCTGCAGGATTCGAACCCGATACCTTGCGCCTGACGGAAAACTCATTGCCACTGCGCTATGCAACACAAGATCGAGTACAATGCTATTTCCATGCTCGTTCTCCATCGTTCCTCATTCAGTGGGATCAACAGTAACAGGAATAAAATTCTGTGAAGAAAAATCTCGAAATTTTGGCCATGCTCCATTGGCGCAGCTGGTTAGCGCGTGGTACTTATAAGAATGAGAAAAGCCGAGGTCGGGAGTTCGATCCTCCCATGGAGCAAAATTTTTGCCGTCCCTCCATGAAGCCAGAACAGCTTGGGAAAACAATCTGCAAAAGTTTCGCGCCGGAAAAACCGTTCACAAAAGAGTTAGCGCCTGCAGGATTCGAACCCGATACCTTGCGCCTGACGGAAAACTCATTGCCACTGCGCTATGCAACACAAGATCGAGTACAATGCTATTTCCATGTTCGTTCTCCACCGTTCCTCATTCAATGGGATCAACAGTAACAGGAATAAAATTTTGTGAAGAAAAATCTCGAAATTTTCGCCATGCTCCATTGGCGCAGCTGGTTAGCGCGTGGTACTTATAAGAATGAGAAAAGCCGAGGTCGGGAGTTCGATCCTCCCATGGAGCAAAATTTTTGCCGTCCCTCCATGAAGCCAGAACAGCTTGGGAAAACAATCTGCAAAAGTTTCTCGCCGGAAAAACCGTTCACAAAAGAGTTGGCGCCTGCAGGATTCGAACCCGATACCTTGCGCTTGACGGAAAACTCATTGCCACTGCGCTATACAACACTAGGTCAAGTGCCTTTCAACACACAATCTCCGAATTCCTATTTTGCCGAGTACTTCAGTTGATGTTCAGTTGATGTTGTTCTCAGCGCTTTCAGCCGTTGGGGTACTGAGCCTCCGAAAATTTTGCTTCTCTACTATAGTTTTTGTGTCTGAGAAAGATTTTTCCAATAAGTAAATTAACCTGTTTAGAATAAATTAAATAATTTCGTTGGAATTTTGTGAGGGGGAAAACGTTTCAAAAGAAAAAGCACACGTCATGAACTGTACCTGGAATGTCCATCCCTGTTCTATATGTCCAGCTGTTCTCGGTGGCGCAATATCTCCTAGCTCAATACCGTCATATTCCATGCCAACTTCCTCTTCTCGTAGCTCCAGAGATTTGTTGCGTTTCCGTCGAAGAAGGCGCTGGAATAATTCATCTTCAAAAAAATTACTAACGATCTTCAAGGCCACCATACCCGTTTCAAGTTGATCACGGACTTCCAAATCTGTGTAGTTTAAAGTAATTCAGACTAACCACACTAATAAATGTGGACATGGTGATGCAGGAGCGCGGGGAGGGGGGGGGGAGGGTTGCTTGGGATTTTTTGACAGCTCTCGTGCTCAGAATTATCTATGTCATATAAAGCCTTGACATTCTTTTCAGTTCTTATAGAACTTCCAAAAGAAGAACGGACGATGGGAAGTGCTGTGGTGCCTTTTTTGACCGCTGCTATCTACGAACCACATGATTTTCATGCACTCTTTCTACCTCGCTCCCCCCCCCCCCTCCCCCCTCCCACCTCGCTCCCTTGAAGACTTGAGGACGATTTCTGTGAATTCACTACATATCACCCAATGTGTATGAATACCAAATGAATACCAAAAGTGAGACGCTTCCGAAATCGAAGGTAGGTTACCCCTAAAGTTCAACACACCCCGATTTGTTTGTCACGCTCGCGTACCTTCTTCTCTTGTGGGCTAAATCCGACCAAGGAGGTCGGTGAAGTCATCTGCTCGACGCATTGCATGTAGAACTGATTGTCGATCACGTTTGAAAGACGACTGCGATTGCACGCTGCTTTGCGCATTTGCCTGAAGCACTCCTCTTGTTTCTTCCTAGCAGAGATATTTAGAAATGACTCTCTACCTGTGCTCGTCCATGATTCCCATGTAGTTGACCACAGCGTACTCGATCAGTGAAAAGAAGATGAACACTGAAAGAGACTTGAAAATGAAAACGCGAAATCAGTAACAAAATAGTTGTGAAACGCTTACCAACGCATGCGCCAACCCAAATGTCGATCGACTTCGCGTAAGAAACAGGTGGCAGATTTGAATTGATGGCTGAAAGGGGAAGCGTCGGCGTCAAAATCAACTTGATAGGGAAAAACTAACCGTGCGAAGTGGTGATCATCGTGAGCAGTGTCACGATGGCCAGGGGTACGCGAGCTGCCGTACTCTTCCAGTCGATCCAGTAAGAAACCCAGGCGACGCCAACCAGCATGGATGACGGGATGTACAGTTGTAGGAGGAAGAACGAGAACACACGGTTCAACTTCAGCTCTACTCTTAGGCAGGAGTACTCACCTGAATGGAAACGAGTACCGACTTTCTCCATTACGCTTCAGTTTCAGCTATAGGAATATAGGAGAATCAGTTTCATGTCAGAAAGGTGTTGGACTCGAAAGTTTCGGTCATACACTGCCGTTGCGAGCAACCAAATGTGACTAGATGAGCATAAATAAAAAAGAAAAAGCTTTGGTTTTTACGTACATATGTCGATCATAAATTTTAGAGCAGACGGGTGACCAGGTTTAAAAAAAAACGAGAATATCAGCTCGTGTCTTCGCAAGTTATTGTATGTCAGCATTCTCAGAAAGTTGCGTCCCAAGGTTATGGCAAGAAATGGTCAACAAATTTTGCCATTCTTTCATTTCTTATGCCATTTTGATCCTAATTTCTCACTTTGCTAACAAGGGATGAATGTCTGCGGCACTTCAAAATGGAATGTGCCTCATAATGTGACATTGACCTTGCTGATCTCAACTATGCTCTCCATTAGTGCTCAATACTACTGCAAAAGAAGTTATAACCTTGTCCGTGCAATATGTTCGAACGCACAGTTTCTGCGTCCACCTTCCGTAACCCCACAAGATAGGCGTTGTTGTGCAGAATGGATATAGAGTTTGCGATCAGCATTTCAAATAAAACCGTATGCAAAATTTCAGCGAAAAAAAAGCAAAAATTACGGTTAGATAATTACACCTTGATCATTTACTGCCGCTTACCACTCACTAGGGAACGATCATTGGGTATGGGGTAGTATGGGCATCGCGCAGAATCCATCCAACTTTTCCACAGAGGAGTAATTTCAGTCGCGGATCACGACTACCATCATCATTTCGCATGCTACTACCATTTTAATTTCGAATTTCAAGAATATTATTCGGTGTTTCGCAGCAGTTGTTGCTAATTCTACCGCATACCTATAAAGTGGAGTGACGTCACAGAATGGATATCATATTCGTGTTCAGCATTTCATATAACCCTATTATGGAAAATTTCAGCAAAAACGAACTCCATCAGCAGTTTCACTGTTAACAAAGTTGGGGTAATGAACATCATTCGAAATGCTTCCAAGCTTTCAAAATCTCTAATTATAAATAGAAACATTTATAAAACTGCATAGAATAGACTTTCAGAGGAAAGCAGTAAGTGGGAGAAAAATGCAAGAAATCACTCCTGAGGGGAATTGGACCCGCGAGGATATCCATGAGATTCAAGATGCTTACCACTACGCCACACCTTTCCCTGCTCCTTAATCTATGAGTACCTCTTTATCACGTGCGTCTGGAAAAACGGGCATAACTCTTTATGGAGACGAGAGTGGATCGAGATCAAAATAGTTTCGGAATCAGTGTTTCGAGATGCACAAAGAAGTGTACACCACGTAACGATTGGTCTCCAATGAAGTATCGTTTCCTTGCAAATGGTAGTAAAAATAAACGAGCAAGGAGCAATTCTGTACCCGCAGTGATGCATTTTTTTCTGATATTTTGCATATAGGGTTATTTGGACTGCCGATCACGGCATCTGCATCCATTTTGGACGGCACCGCCTCCTATCAGTGGCGGACGCAGGGGGGGGGGGGGGGGGGGGGGCGCGCCCCCCCCGAGAATGGGTCGCCAAATTTTCGAAATTGCTTTACAATACAAATAAAAATCTTGTGTTAGTTTATTTTTAATTGTTTATTTTCATTATTATTTTTAATATATTTTTTTATTTATTGTTTATTATTATAATTAATATTATTATTAATTTTATTTTCCGTCTGGGTCCCCAAAACGGCGGAGACCCCACTTTTCTTCCCACGCCCCCCCTCCCGCCCACTTTCTGCGTCCGCCACTGCCTCCTATGTATAGTATATGGAGTTATGGTAGGCTAATGCAGAAACTGCGCACATATACTGCACAGACAAGGTCATAACTTCTTCCGCAATGGCAATGAGCGCCAAACGAAAACATATTCAAGATCAACACAATCAACTTCACTTAAGGAGGCATATCTCATTCTGAAATGCAACAGACATCTGGTATCCTTCCCTCGTCAGATGTGTTTCCTTCCGCTTTCGCTCCATGTAAATATGTAGAAGGATGCAAAGGGTACAGGTTCTTCTGATAAATCAAATCAAATTGAATTGCGAGTGGCACACATTTGAATTTGTAGCCATAACCTAGGAGGGATTTACCGGTGTTCGTCTTCGAGTGGCACGTCCCGTTCGTGAATTTCGCGATGTCGAAATTAGGCAGAGCTCCGTTGGCGCCGTCGTGGATTCGGATCGCCTCGACGTCCCACTCGTACTTGATGTCGTCGGTGGTGTAGGCATCTTAAAACTAACGTTGCTCTGTTCCAGGGGTTTTGGCAAATCCTCTAGGGGATTGGCACCCACATGATGCAAAAGCGATCTCGCAGTTCTGCGAGTCCATTGGATAACGCGATAAATGCATGGAACACGATAAGTGAAGTGTTAACCTAAAATGAGCAGTTTTTCAGGTTTTATCCAAGGCGGTCGGGTCCCTGCCGAGCTCTTGTTGCTACTCGAGGATGCGACTCGATTCCGGCTAATTGCATCAGAGCGTAGCGTAAAACCCCATTGTCGACGGGGCATTCTAGAGAGCGACAGCAGCGAGTCCCACAAAGGAAACTACACAATCCGTGAAGTCGTTGCCACCTTTCCAGTGATTAAAAAACTAGGACGGCAATATGTGAACGTTCAAAAAACACACCTTCTATCATAAATGAGTTTCCCGTCTGAGCGAATCTTTAAGAAGCGATTCTCCTGAAAGAAATTCTCTCGTCTACTGATTAATGTATATACATATGTATGTTATCCAATAATAAATTCACACGACAGGACTTGAAGAGTACCACTTATTTTGAGTTCATGCTTTCAGCAGTAAACATGCAAAAGTAGTATAAAAAAGTTATAAATCATTTGCAGCTACATTTTATTCATATTAGGAGGTATTTTGAAAACTCCATGCTCACGGGGAGCGACATGCCTCCCACTCTCCCTGGTATCCACAATTCCTGCGACTCGGAACTAGGGTATCGTTTTCTATGCAGTGTGAATTTCTTTCTCAAACAACTATCTAGAGAAGATTCTGGATCCAAAATCTAATTGTCCTCAAGGACCCCTAATTCCTGCAAAAAAAACATTAGAAGAAAGAAAACATTTAATTTTCTAGCTATGCTAGCATTCAATAGAAGTCGGTGTTCCTGGAGATTGGGATGATTGGGCAGAAAACAGCTCATGAATTTTTGACGATTGTGGCAAACAGTTTCTGAAGTGCTCTACATGCCGGGGGAAATGAAAGGAGAAGAATCTTCCTTGACATTTCCCAACCAGGGAGGTGGGGATTAACCCCGGAGATCAAAAAGAGTCACATTTGATGGGAAGCGTTGTCTTAGATAACGGCTATTTTTGTACATCATTCTTGCCTAGCGGCCCTGAGAAACTCGCGAGTATCTTTCACTCTATCTTAGATGTGTTCTAACCCCTTAAAGCAGAGCACCGACGGGATCGAAATCTTCGAGCAACTTCATACTACCCCGCTGCTTTTCCCACCCAGCATCCTCCCCACTAGATTAAGAAGTGGGTAATCCTGAGCGGGAAGCAGTGTCATTCACGAGGAAGGCATAAATTATTCTGGTAAGTTTTAAATTCTTTAGAAGTGTCGACCAGCAGCGATCGAAAAAAAAGCAGACACCCCAGATAAGTATACGTTTCCGATGTGTTTCTCAGGTTTATAGGGAAAATTATGTTAGTTCTAGCGAGAACTCAGCAAGGACTATTGTATGGAGCCATAGAATAAAAATACAATACAATATCAATACTAGAAGAAAATGAACAAAAAAAAAAACAAAAATGTCAAAAAAAAGATAACTGAGCTAGCGATGACTAGGATAATTTGATTAATTCGATAATTTATTGAACTTAGTGTGTTGACTTCGACAACGTATGTATGAACAAATCATCGCATGCAGGAAATTCGAGCACCAACCTGGTCCAACATGTGGTACCACCCGTTTCTTTCGTTTTGGAAAAATGTGTCAGGGATCCATAAGCGTTGATCTCTGGCCACATGGATGAATTCAAAGTTACGATACTCTGGCGAAAGCGGTCCCTGAAAGACGAGCGTATCGAGGAACGACCTTGTTACATTTCGCTTCTGAAACTTCGAACCTGATGATCCATAAAGCGTAATCGGTCGTCGAACCATTCCTGGCGAAATCGGAACTGCGCCACGAACTCCTGTAACATTTACTTCACAGTTATTCGATAGTTTGCCAAGCGTATGAAAAATACGTAGAGAAGAAATGAGCTAGGGAATGAATAAATAAGTAAATAAATAAACAAATAAATAAGGTCAATGATGCTTTCTATTCTTCTGTCAACCAGGTTGCTAGGTAGTAATCTTTCTTTGCCTGACGAAGTGGGCAAATTTTTGTCTTCGAAGGTCGTAAGGTTGAAAAAAAATTCAGGCCTCGAGAGAGGATGATTTGTCCAAAACGTCGGAGCAATGAACAGGATCAAGCGTCCGATGGGAATTTCTCATGAGGGGATCGTATGGTAGAGGGCTGGAAAGGTGGGGGGGGGGGGTCGTATTGGAAGGTTGAGTGTGGTATAAGTAGAGGGGTGCCTTGACCAATGAATGTAACGTGAAAGTTATAATTGTTCTACGACATTATGACAGAAGACGGTCCGCCTCGCCAGCAAGAACAATTACGGCATTACGTGTCAAAACAGAAATGATTGGCAGCACGGAATCGGCTCAGCGCTGGATTCTGCGCGCCCACTGGTTCGATTCCCGGCGCCTCCAAAAGATTTTTGCACGGGTCGGAATCACTTCAGAATTAAGTCTAGAGTAAATAGGGTGCAACTATTTGAAAATGAAGTGTGGAAAGAGAGATCGACCGACTGCACATGCGAGAATTCGCCTGCAGGGCCCGTCAGCTCATGGAAAGTAGAGTGACCTCGACCTCGTGCCTGAGTTGTCTGACACGAAATCAGCAAATGCTTTTTGTTGCATTCATAGAGGACGATCAGATCTGTCTTTTATCGAAGGTTCACTTCTCTAAGAATTCATACATTTTTGGGAGCTGGATGGAAATTTTTTCAAATTTCTGGGTCTCTGGAGGTAAATTTCCCATCTAAATCACTCGGGCAGAAGGAAACTTCGGGAAGACATAATAGGGCAAACGAACGAATGCCTAGAGCTTTATTACGTGAAATTGGTGAAATTTCAGGTGCAGAAGGCAAATTCTCTTCATGGGAGTTGAGGAAGTGAAAACCTCGCAATTCGAAGAGAAAAAAATGAAAATGGAGTAGATCTTTTTGGGATGTCACTGAAAAAAGCCATTTGCAAATATCATGAAAACTTTTCTTCTATTCGTTTTAGAAGAGGAAATTTCTCATTTGAATACAGAATCTCGCTCCGCGAAGTTTGCTCGTTCTACCGTAATTTAGATGGGAAATCGATGGGAATTCCGCCAAATTTCTCATCGAGCTCCCAAAAGCAAATGAATCTTTAGATAAGTGAAACTTTGGTAGAAGACAGATCTAATTGTGCTCTGTGGAGGTTCTGAAAAGCATCTGCTGATTCTTCGTCAAACAACTTCAGCACGATATCTTAATCACCCTACTTTTCCATGAATTGACGGGCCCTGCAGGCGAATTCTCGCATGTGCAAGCAATCTCGCTTTCCATATTTCATTTTCGAGTAGCTCCACACTTAATTCTGAAGTGATTTCGATCCATGCAAAAACTTCTTGAAGGCGTCTTGAACCGAATCTGTGGGCGCACAGCAGCCAGCGCTGAGCCAATTCGCACTGCCAATCTTTTGCGTCTTCTTCCTTGAAACTGCTCGGTGTACAGGGAAAACATGAGGGAACAGGAGGGGATGGGGAAGGGGGTTGTGAAGAGGTGGGGGTGGGACGAAGGAATAGGGGGGGTCGTATTTATGGTCGGTATTTCCCATTATCATGCTTGGCTCTGGCAATGAAGTTCGCAGCATAATGATCTGGTTGGCAGAAAAACCGTTAGAACACCATGCCAGGTTCACAGGAAAAGTCCTTGGGAGCGATTAAATATTGTTGGCGCAACATCAGTCGTGAACATACTTAAATTTTTAAAGATAAATTTTATCATATCACAATGAAGCCACAGTGATCGACGTAAACTTCATGGAGTATTTAGTAGGATGGGTCCCAGGTTAGATCTCATATCTCCTGACATCACAAAAAAAATCAAACAATTCGGTAGGGCAGTCACAGTCTCTTTTCGCCTGTTGGATTCTCTAAGCAACATGCAGACGAGGGAAGGGGTGGAATTTGCGTCAACCTAACTGGAATAACCTAGGTGAAAATCATCAAAAATAAGCACTAAAAGTACCGTCTAAAATCTCAAATAAGACAACGAAGACAAGTATCTCATGAATACATTTTTCGTTTGTTTTCCTTTAATTTAAAAATCAGTTGTTTCAGGAGAGAAAAGTACATATAAATATAGGATAGCAGAAGGGAGTGACGTGTCTCACCATGTTCTTCTCGGATACGGCCGAGATGGACCGAATGTTCAGGCTTGTAGTTACTATCACAGGGCCTTCTGCAAAGCAGTAATTTCAATTCGAAAAGGTATAAGTGAATGCAAAGCGTACACGAATCAGGTTCTGCACTGAGAAAGCTTCAGATCGCACAACCCTCTTAGGTAAGGAACCAGTAAACTGACTGGTATTGTTGTATGGCGTACGTCCACTCGGCCGTACGGCGGCGTCGTACTCGTTGAGCAGGTCGCACACTGTCATCTGCTCGCGCCACGCCTGGTAGTTGGTCGTGTGTCGGTCGAAGGTGGTCCGTTTACTGAAATCAGTGAAACTTGTCCCTCAAGACATTCTCGACATGTTGCTCGCCTCGTCCCATGCGCAATTATCCTACGGCTTCGTTTCTGCGTAAACACTGATTACCATTCAATATTCCTTTCGCATTTGATTACTCTCGCTCGGCTCGGATGCAGCATCTTCAGAAGGAACCCGCTGGACTTGTAACACAGAATTGCAGACCCCTAAGCACGAACTACAGGTTGCGACGGGGTTTTGAAGAACGTAACTCAGGTCCAACGGTGAAATAGCTCGGAAAGCTTGGGAAATCCACGGAATCGGGATGGTGTTTTCAGTGCTTCTTATTGAATTATTACAGTCAATTTCGCAAGAATGTCAAACGAACCCCAACCTCGCACCCACCCCCTTTCCCCTCACCCCCGTATGTACTGCCAGCGGACTTCAGAATTAGGCAACTATGGCGGAAAATTTCCAGGAATTTTGAAGCGGAGAAAGCCAAATTGCATCCAGAAGCGCTCCCACAAATCTGTTATTATGCTAGAAACTGCACC
This sequence comes from Ancylostoma caninum, assembly GCA_037903475.1. NCBI lineage: Eukaryota > Metazoa > Nematoda > Chromadorea > Rhabditida > Ancylostomatidae > Ancylostoma > Ancylostoma caninum. The sequence continues at coordinate 76,339 of JBAJFG010000152.1, read as the reverse complement.
AATAGCTGTTTTTGTTTTGTCAGCTTTCAAAAAGCAAGTTTCTAATCCCATCTCAGAATTGGTAAATGAAAACCTTGTGGAATAGCTGTCCTACAACTTCCTCGGAAATTAATTGCAAGATAAAATGCTTTTAAATGCAGCACTCACGAGGAGTTTTGTGTCTGTCTTTTGTGACAGTAATAAGGCAAACTCAACCGTTTCCAAGATGTAACTAGTTGAATTTACAAGATCCTGGATCAGCAGGATCAGCGTGGGTTCGTTCGATCGAGTCGTAACAGCTGCGGAGCATCGTTGCCAGCTGATCTGGTAGGTAGTCATTTCTTTTCTTCTCATGTCAGAGCGCTTCCTTCATACTTTACCGTCATTTTTTGCTCTGCTCAGCACAAAATATTTCTCCACTTGTCATTTTTACAAAAAAAATCTACTTGTTTGGTCACTCATACGGCTGATTTTCGCCAATGTCTCATTTTTGAATTTTTTCATGGTTCTGGGATCGTTTTAGAAAGCGTTGGTGTCCCTGCAATACCTCAGTCGGTCACTCTAGCTTTCTCAAAATCCATTTTCTTTCCTCAACTTCAGAAGTTCTTCAAAACAACGCCGAAAACCGATTTCGCCCCAAAACAGCTGACAAAAAGGCGGTGGTATCGACTTTTTTAGATTAGTCCATATCGAACAGGTCGCGAAATCGGCCCGAGCGCTTGAAAGCGATGAGAGGAGAGGTTCTGTTCTGAAAAAAAAAACGGGGATTTTGAAGATTTGGACTGCTTTCAGCATTGTAAGTGTCCAGTGCCTGTGACTACCTCAGACTGTGCCAAAATATCGAGGTCGAAAATTTCCGTGGGTGCTGCCTTTAGGCAACCGCTCTTCACGACTGCCGATTGCTAGAGCACTATGGAAGTTATCCTACCTCGAGGGAATCCCTAACGTCATTTGACTCTTGAGCACTTGCTATTGGCTGGCTAATTTGTAAATAGCGGCTAAATAGCAGATAAAAATTCGTGCCCGTGTTTCACCAAATGTTCGACGCGCAAAGGTACTTTCCTTGCACTCTACTCACTCTCTGGATCGCAGTAGTATCATAAGCAAGATCGTAAATGTAGTGCGTGATATGGCTTGTAGACTTCTACTCAACATATATGATTTTCATGGATAATGTGATATTTCATTGCTGACTACGATTAGCTTTCTCGGGGAGTAATTTGATGACTTATGAACACCTATACATATGATTGTTTATTACCCGCACCACATAGACGTCAAACTCCAGTGTTTCACATAGCCGCGCAAATCCTAGGATATCTGGGTTCATAACAATTTGACGAGATACACCGACGCTGCTCCTGCTGCCTCGTTATGTAGCCTTAGGAATAGAGTCAGTAGAGCCATAATGCGAGACCATGGGAGAGATTGCATCCTGGGAGTACTGTTGCACACCTCGAAAGCACCCGTGCATTGAACAAATGTATACTTTTTAATTTCCTTTTCGCTATTACACGTTGAAAACTTTAAACATAAGACCCACTTCACAACAGTTTTTTTCTTGTTCGATGTATAACCAAAATAAAACAGGACAAATGAAAAAGAAAAAATCTCTATTTCTCTCCGAATACCTCGACGAATTCTGCATTTTTTACCGTGAAACAACCATTCCACAGACTATTACTCCCTAATAAGGGGATGACAGAGCCTACGGAAAGTGTCACACTAAGCAGCTGCTTTATTCAAAGGACAAGGACATTAGTGTGGGGCGTAATGGCTGTCCACGTGATCCATCCAAGGAACAGCAGGTACGCGTGTAAAGGCAAAGTGCAGCCTGGCCAGAAGCCTCCTGCTGAGCTTGCGTTTCTCTCCTTTATGCATGTATTTCCAGGGGGTGATGTTTGAGAATTGCAAATGCGCATACGTAAAGTGAACGAGCGGCGATTTTGTCCCTAATCGGCCCGAGGGCTGCTAGCGTAGCAGCGGTGACGCGACGGATGGCAATCAGGAGAACAAACGCCGCGGGCCAGCCGGCCAGCAGTCGTGCATGCGTCCGCCACCTCGCCCCGAACTCCCGCAGGCTATCAGGTTTCACGATGAGAGAAGATGCTACGAAATTGCTCTCGATCGCTGTGTGAGACTCCCACACTCCACCAACAAAAGCAAAAACAAAATGAGGCACGAAAACGGAGCAGCGCGACGACGGTGCTGCCTTACCATGCTTTCTTCCGCGCTCTACGCGAGCTCGTATATGGTAGCCAGACGAGTATGACTGTGAGAATAACATGAATGTTCATCGGACGGAGAGCATCACAGGTACTCGCGGTTCTGAGAAAAAAATTGAAGAATACGGGAGTGAAAAGGTATTAAAAGAAGAGAAAACACAAGTACATACACACGACACTGTGGCACCATGTGGAAAAAAAACCAAGAAAATTCAGGAAAGATGTTGAGAAATCCATGAGAATGGTGAGAAAAACGCCTTGTAAGGGTGATGGAGCTAATTGTTCGTTTCGCCTCTTTTCTAGATAAACCATTTTTGATTGGTTTTCTCGAAAAGGAAAATTAGGCACGAAAATGAGGTCGATGAAAACAAAATCGGCTAAAAAATTCAAAGCTGTCCCAGAAATGAAGAGAGGGTCACGCAAATACGAAACACGTAAAAACGGCTAACAATCATAAAAAAAATCCTGAGTCAAGCTGGGAAAGAATGGGCTAGAAAGAAAGTTCAGTGGTAGAACTTGCTGAAAAGGTTGTGACGCGGAATGAGGTACATAACTTAACTATAATAAAAAGAAAAACAAGAGAAATCATCCAACTTCTACGAAAAATTGAAAGAATTTGCAGAAGAGGGGATAAAATTGGAATAGCACTACCAATAAAATGTGTACGTAGTCGTAGTATGTAGAAAGAGCAACGAATAGTTGAGACGGAATAGCTCTCTGACTAGAAAAGATAACGATTGCTAGTAATCTGGTCCTCCTATATGAAAACCGGTGAGAGTCCAGGTTTTCCTAGAGCCAGATATGTAGTAAAAGTGAATGGACATAAAATTGGTAAAATTTGTGATGGAACTCAGTGAAAAAAGCAAGGTAAATCCTAGGCGTTGAAAATCGCAGAGAATCTTTCAGAAGGGATTCATTAGGTCGAGTGTACGCGGAACAAAATTGTGAAATAAAGTTGGTGAGATCCATGCAGTCCGACGAGCTACAAAATTTTTCGAGGAATTGCAGAACAGGCAGCAGCATGCACTTTCTACGCACTTGTTGAAGAATTTGAGCACTCCTAAAACTCGTTGATAAGAACTCTAAGGAAAAGAAACCTGAGGAAAAGCAGATGTAGGGGTGGGGAGTCATGAACATCTTCTCGTTTTCTATATCCTCTATATCTGCATATGTTTTCTATCATATATCTATATTTTCTATATCAGTACAAAAGACGAGTTCACCAGAGAAACACGGATACTTACATACTTACTTCGCACAAGGGACTCATCTTACACTCATAAGTAGCGATGATAAGCTAAGCCGAGATAGCAAGATGAGGGTAATTTATACTAGCTGCGTGCGTCAGTCGCGCATCACTCGCACGCATCCATTTGCAAGGGATTTTCCATGAAGATCGCTCAGCACTACATGTACATCCTCAATAAAAAGAACGCGCAGTCGCCGTCAGGGTGTAAACGAGTGCGTCTGAGCTGCGACTGCGATGCGACTGCAATGTGACCGGGCCCTATTCCGTCAGTCGCACGCATTCGGTATAAATTGCATATGTAGTGTGATATGAGTACCTATAATTGTATTATTATATGTCCTTATATCACACTTTTCCCAAGAAACTCGCCCATTCTGGATGAACGCCAAGCTTGGAGCATTTCGGGCAACTTTCAAGAATCCGCCTACACGTGGTTCTCCACGGCCAATGCCGAATTTGCTGTCATGAAGAAAAAATCCTTTTCCTTAGCGCATCTCAAAATTCCTCACTTGTACGGCCACCGCACTAAGCTGTCCTGAATTATACCAAATCAAATCCCCGTCGTCAACTGTACACACTAAAAACGTACTGGACGAACTGCTCGCGACCGATGTTCATGTAAATTTCGCAGCCTTCTTTGCCTTTGACTACGAACGTATTCTTCATTGTTAAGAGGACCGGGTCGATCTGAGGAGGTAGCAGTGGTATGTCAAGTAAAGGTTGGGGAATTCTCTAAGGAAAGTGTTTTGAACCGTGCTCCTAGCAGTGACCAAATAAAAGCTAAATGATGGTGATATGTAAGGATAGCAAGCGAATTCAGTGCCTTCATTCACGAAGGCTTCCTGGAAGGTTTCAAGTCCCATCTAGAATAGAAGAGTTTCTCGGGCAAAATAGGATACATTTCGCTCTCCTTACCACTATTCATTATATTATTGATAACTCTGTTGAGTAGCTTCAACAAAGTGTGCCAGTGTGCCTGGTGAAATTCTCCACCCTAAGGGTTAGCCAAACAGTCCCGCGAACGTCCACGAATTTCGAAAGAGGTGCTTGACTGTTTCCTGCTTGACTGAAAGAAGTATGAAAAATTTCCTGTACAATTTTTAACTCAGGAAAAAAGCAAGAAGTAAGGCTTGTAATACAGTAGGACGTGAGCAATGAAGTACTGGAGTTCTAGCAACACAATTACCAACTTCCACGTAGAATTTTACCGCATATTCACGTAAGCAGTGCTGTAATAGATTACAACTTTTGTATAGCAAAATGTGCTACAAGGCTGAATTGCGCTCTAAGAAGTTACTATGGAAAATAAAATACGAATTCCCTCCTAATGTAGAAAATAAAGGCGACCAAGGGAGATAGGAAGTAAGGACGGCGCCTTGGCTTGGCATATAACTAGACTGTGTTCCTAAAGAGTGCCTAAATCTGAAAAATCCAATATTTAAATATTTTTTATCGCTTTGTATCCCTGATGTCTAACTGGCATTAAGAATGTAAATAAATAAATCACGAACGCAATACCGGGAACAGATGCTACATTCTCCTAAGCGATCGAAAAGCAAACGAATGGATCAGCGGCCCACTGGCTAACTCGAGGCAGATGCTCACTACTGCACCCCCCCCCCCCCGGAAAAATGCGAAATCACTTTAGAGTTGATGGAAGCAATGAGCAAGCGGAAATGACGACGGCGGCAGGATGCCGAAGTGCTAGCGGAGCAGAAGCCGTGGGAGCTAGTAGCGTTGAGGTGCGGCGGTCGATAGGAGGTAACCGCACGCACACCTGCATCCGTCGGTCAAACGGATTAGCGGCGTATCCTTAGGCGACTCTCGTCGTGCCCCAGTGGCTTCTTCAGAAGCACTAGCACGTCTTCTCTTTCCTCTATGGTTGACAGAGCTGATTCCAGCTCATGGAAGCAGAATTTATGTTTCCAACATTGAATTCTCAGCTCTTTCTTGAATGTCAAATCACGCCGAATCTCGAGAAATATCCCGAAAAATGAGATGTTTCCCGGCATTTGCGAGAACTCAGGGTGCAGCGAGGACACATCACGCCTCAGGAGTACATGGACCTACGGTAATATGATACCCATCTCGTTATTGGCTTTTCTGTTATTCAGATATCATTGAACAGCACAGCTGTACTAATCTCATGTGCTAAAATCCTCTCAGCGAGGATTAGCACGGACAGGAAGACCTGCATACTTTCTGAGGTCTCTTGGAACATTAGTAACATTAGTGGTGACGCTAATTCTATGCTAATTTCACACTATCTCAACAGAAAACAATTATGTCTAGTAAAATATGAATGACGAATGTCCTAATTGTCGTCGGAACTCTTTTGTAAATCCACCACATTCAAAATCAAAAGAATTTTTCGACGAATGAGCAATTCATGCTTTTCCACCGTTGATCCACTAGAAGCCGTAAAAAAAACGTAATAAGTCCAAAAATTGGGGTGGAAGAGGAACCACTGTGAGCTCTTTGTGTGGCATGACCGATGCGATGACGTTCATGAATACTACACCCAATGACAGACGACCAAGTAAACAAGAATATCAAGTGAGAAGAAAGCGCTGAAAACACGGAAAGGGACTGGGAAGAAGACAATGGCTCCTGCCCAAAGATAAAAAAATACCCTTAGTACAGCAGTGGGATTAACATAACTAAAATTGTCTACAGTGGAACAAGTAATGAATTTACATAAGCAAATATTTGAATTGATCAGCGGGAGAAACACGGAATACTGTAAACCACCAAGAATTGAACTGGATCCTGAGAAATAGGATGAAAATACGAGGATATCGCAGCAAAAGAGTGAAGTTTATATTCGATACCAATAGTACAAGTAGTACAAGTTCAGCATCAGTTATTTGAAAAAATTAGAAAAACAAGAAGAAAAAACTGGTTACTCAAATTCCAGAAAGCCCGTGCATAATAGTCAAGAGTTTGAAAAAAAAAACAAAAAGAAAACACTGACAAGCAGCATCCTGAAAGTTAGTGAATATTATGGAAATGATAAAAGAAGGTGAATAAATGAATGAATGAATGAATGAATGAATGAATGAATGAATGAATGAATGAATGAATGAATGAATGAATGAATGAATGAATGAGGAAGCTTGGCGGGCCTGAGAGGGAGATCTCGCCAAGAGAACTCAAGACTGGATCTAATGCACTCATTCTTTAATTATTATAGTTACTATAACCCAAGCCAAACAAAGGCGCGTACCAAAACTAATACGAATTTCAAGAAGAGTAAAGTGATGGAGAATTAAATAATTGAAAAGCACTGACTTGGAGAAAAATTCGTTCTTAAATTCAGATTACACTGAGGGTGGGGTGCATAGCTCATCCAACCCATCTCGAAGTGCTCATCCAGCCGCTGTGGAATGGTTCCCAGAACTACTTGCTGGTTCCGCGAAAAGAAATCCCTAAATTCTCAGTGGGTTCCGTGCTTAAGACTTCTTGAACTTTATGTTGTTCGCCACACAGCACAGTTGCACTACGTGTACGAGTTAGCTGCTCGTTTTTCAACTGTTCGGTCGAGGGCTCTTTAAACGTAGATTCGATTTGCTGGCCGAGATGTGTCCGTACGTGAGCAGCCCTCGGTGGCTGAAGTGAGGCCTCTCGCCTCAAATCGTCGCCGCCGCGCCTCTCGTCGCGTCCTTTGCTCACGAGCAGCACGACGAATTCATGTGACAGCTGAAATGCTCTAAACACGCCTAATAATGCACTAACGCGCTAGTGTCGCTACGTTATGGCTCGCGAAGGTCCGCCTTCTGAAGGAGCAGAGGACGGAGCCAACGTAAGTGGCTAGTCCGGAAGTATAGCCGCTATTCTAATGGGGCTCAGTAAGGCGATGATGAACGAGGAGAGGAAGAAAGAGGAAGAGAAGAAGTGAATGCGTCACTTTATGAACAAAACTATCAATACTATAGGAACATATCATATTGAAAAGGCTATAAAAAACCTCTAAAGGCATGTAGCCCACTTGTCAATCATTCGTTTGATGGTTGCCATTAAAAATTTGATAATATACATTGGTAATGGGTTATTTCCTTATTCCTCAACTAAGCGTAGTAGCCTATTCAGATGCAAGGCGAGCGAATCGCTGAGTTTGTAATTTTGTTGTACTGTTTGTAGCTATTGTGTTCTAACAGGTAGTCTCGGTCGAGATTTAGTTAATACTACGACTTTTGATGGCACACTCATGAGTAAATCATCTACGTACCCCATACCTCTTCCGCAGCTAGTTCACCAGTACTCGAAAAATAAGCTTTTAATCGCATTCGAAGCGCTTTCACAGTGCTGCGTACATGCGCGTGGTTTGAGTGATAACCAACGAATGTTAAGATTACCACTGCGAAACTGACTGTTTGGGGGAAAGAGGGGAGAAGTGGGGGGAAGGAATGATTTTTGACACTTCTCAGCAAAATAGACGTGAATTGAAAAACTTGTCCTCAATGGTTCCTTCCTGAGTGGTGGTGACATCAAACTGGTCTGCAAATTTCACTATTTTAAATCTTGCTTGCAACTCGTCTAGAACAAACCTTATTTCACAATTTGCTCAAGAGGTTCTGAAGGCAATTACGATGGAACTCTTCTTTTTTGGAAACATTCAATTACACCGAGTTGAATACGCAGTTTTACCGCTATAGAAGGGTTTATTCATGATGTTCAGAGAGAAAGTAGGGAAATAAATTAACTAAATTTACCGTCAACCAGATTTCAATGTGTTTTCTGTAATTTACCAGAAAAATTCCAGCTGATATAACGACGTGGCTATCAAATCATTCATAATGGAGTGAAAAATGTCCACCCATAAAGGGTAGTGTCTGTGCTAAGGACTCTTCACCATCAACAGGTGCAATAACAAGCTCTAATACTTAATACTTTGAAGGTTATTCACATTCTAGCAACTTACGCCTAGCGGGATACTGATTAAAAATGAAAAGAAACAGGTGAAATGCGACTACAAAGATCGAACAACGTGGATATGCTCACTTCGAGCGGGAACTGCTTCAAACTTCTCCTCTAAATCCGAGTTTTTACTAGTCAACGTTGCGGAATGCATGTATCACATTACAGAACGGGCTTATTTGCACTGAAACGAAGAAGCAGCCAGCTGGAAAAGCTTCCGGTGAAAGCGAATAAGCACAGCAGAGGCTTTACAGCAAAGAAAAAAGAACGCCTGAGTTGACTTTAAATCTGTTAAGGTGGCAAAATTTCGGAGAATACCACAAGGGAATTGTCGATCTCAACTCCTCATCCGTTGCTGTATAACGTGAGAAGGGTCCAGGATAGAGGGGACCGAAGATAAAAGAAAAACGAACACAAAAAAAATACAAGAGAAAATTGGAAAGCTCAAAAAGAAGAAGAAGGAAGGAATTAGAGAAAAACAGAACCAAATCTTCCCATTCTTTTCACATAACCGTAAGCAGAACAATTATGAGAATGAACTAACAATAAGCAAACTGAATCAGCAGAATCATCTCCTCGGACGGGGAATGGAAACTTTTGATTGTTCCTAACCGAAATGTGGATCCGTTAATCTACACGATATCGAGCGTCCCTACCAGATAAATTAAACATCGAGAGAAAGAACAAAGCGGATTCACCTGAGTTTCCTTCTCCTTCCAACCTTTTTCAGAAAATTTCACTCAACCCCTTCAATATTTTTGCGTCTGCCTCTCTATTAGGTTGGTACATCATTGATGCGATTTCTTGCGCCACTTCTTTTCTCGTTGGAAATTAATGCCTTCCAAATGTTTTCGGTTTCTTAAATCAAAGTGCCCCCTTTTTCAATTATCAAAGGTGCTGTCGAAAATCGTATCCACGTTTGCCATCACATGCTCTTTCATTTCGGAAAAGCCTAGAATGCAGCACAGTCATGTTGTCATCTCAGCGAACTTTTTGGAGAAGGAACAATCATTAGCATTCATTCACCAAACACAAATCAACATCTCTCTGAAAATCGTACCTCCACCTGAATTATTCGCCATAAACAGCTTTTCTTATAGGTCATGAACGAACAATGGAAACTACGTGTTCTGACGTCAACTCATCGCTGCCTTTAAAGCAGTAAAAAGCATAATAGTGGCATGCAACACCTGTGGACAAGGCTCGAGCAAAGCTCGCACCTTGGAAGGATTTTTGATCCAGGCGGATTATGGCCGTCCGTCATGGACGAGCAAACATCAGCAATTTCCTGTGAAGAGGAAGGAGCCAGAGTGCATTTGTTTGATTCGCATTTACGTCGATGACATCACCTCCATAAGAGGAACAGAATGCATCTTCTAGAATGTCATTCCCTTGTTAGATCGCTGTTCGTTATACGCCGCACAATTCCAAGTCAAACCGGGACATGACCCCTTTTAGTGAACCTCCATTCAATTTCACAACTCATTATCCAACCACAAGACCAAAGAGGGTGTCATCCCAACCAGCAATAAATTGCCAAAAACTGTGTAATAGGAAAAAACCCTCTATTTTGCGTTCTGTAAAATCGCCATTTAGACAAGAAAAAGGAACTATTAGGTTGCCGGAAAAGTTGCCCGCCACTTTTGAGCCTTTTCAAATTTATTGTCCTTTCCCAACACAACCAATAATTACACGATATAGGTGGCATCGTTATTGACAGGAACTCCCGCGGTAGCAATGGGGTTGACAGCAGCTGCGAGTGAATGGTTCCATTTTGATTCCACCAACGCTGAGCATTACCTTCTCTGGATAGAGTTCTCGTTTTGCCGCTAGAATCCCAGCTCACCAGAGAACAAGCCTTTCGCACCTTTTCATGTGATTTACTTGGTAAGCCCACTTCTCGTCACTGGTAACCAAGCTGACGAGCGAAGCGAGAGTCTTTGGGGAAGTCAAAAAGTTTAGGCACACATCTCTCAGCATTTGAGGCTGTGGCAGCTCAGATCAGGGTGAATACACAAGTCGTATTCTCTCGTCTCTCTGGAGCGATTTAATTGAACAACTATTGTATCATATTATGATAGCATTAAAGTTCCTTCACTAGCTCATGAGGATCGCGCCGCGGACATTCTTCAAATAGCTCCAGAAGGCGGTCACCAACCACCCCGATCGGTCGAGCAAGTCCTAGTCTATCTTAGGCCGAGATCGCCGGCATCAAACCTTCGGGACCAAATGTTTATAGAGTGGTAAGAGCAAGTGACGCAGCCTATCTTATGATGTATATCTTTCGCCGCATCGCTTTCGTTACCGTGTTTTACGAATTCTCAAAGCAGAAGAAGTCGAACATGCCCCCTTCAATGACGATTTTTTTCGGCTGTAACCGTGGCAGAATACGGAGGGAAATTTGACATAGAAAAACTATCGGGCAGCCTTTATATATGTTTTGGACAGAAACTTCCTGAACAACTGCGAAAGATTGGCGAGAGGAGGAAGAGAGTGGCGGGAAACTTTTCTGACAACCAGATAAAGGAATATGCATGACGTAAGTTCCTCTGTCATCACACAAGTACGAAAAGTGATGTCACACCAACACGCCAGAATTGCGTCAATTACGTGAGTGCATTGGTCCCTCCTCAGCTGTGAACTTTTTCGAAAGTGAACGTTCAGCTGTTGGAGATGGACGTGAACTCCACTGGTGGGGCAGAAGAAACCCAGCAAACAGAATTCCGAGTAAACACGGCGTTTTGCTAGGGTCTGGATTCCAAGGTCTGGGTTCATGGGTTTGCATTTATCATACAAGTGGTACAAATTCAAATCGGTAGACATCCAGTATGATTCCCATGGTCAAGGCATCAAATGACCCCCTTCCTCTGCCAACTGCAGATGGTTACAGGTGCTCGTAGTTTGATTTTAGGTTACGGCCCGTAGTAAAGTGTCATGGCGGTGAGATGAACTCAAAAACTCATCACCACGCTTTATGCGATGATTGCGTGCCAGCTCACATCCACGGCGTGTAGGATAGCAGATCATAGCCGCCCACGTCACTGCTAGAGCATGCATGTGGCAACAGAGGAGATCATCGCCCTGTTAGGAGTTCATCGCCTTCTCGTGCCGTGGAAATAGTGGGAGAAACGAGTGGACGCAGAGTGAGACGGTCAAGGTAGCTAATTGTGCGTCCACTCGCCTCTCACACTATTTTCATAGCTAGAGAAGGCGATGATCTTTCATAACGGCGATGATCTTCTCTGTTCGCACATACGTGCTCTAGCAGTGACATGGGTGGCAATGATCTGCTACCCTATAGCCCATGGATGTGAGCTGGCATGCAATCATCGCCCAAAGCCTTGCGGTAAGTTATGGAGTTCATCTAACCGCCATGACACTTAACTACCGGCGTAGGTTTCTTTCTACGACGTTTAGAAAAGAATTTTTACCAAATTTTAGGGGAAGAGAGTCGCATTTTCTCACTTATCTATAGAGAGACTAAGCAACAGCGGGAAATACTCGCGTTCCTTTAGCTATCGAGAACAAGGAAAGGAATTTTGTTCTTACAACAAAAATGGTAAAGTTTCGGTGTTTTCGTATTGTGAAATGCTGTAACATTGAGAAAAATGCCAGAAGTGAATGCACGCATAGAAAAGTGAATCTGTATACGAAATCGACAGAGACATCGAAAATTTGTCGGTGAATGGAAGGCAGCAGAATGATTGCGGCGAGCAGAAGCCCCATTTCAAATAACAGTTTGTCACGCAACTTTCATTTGTAGCGAGAGCTCGTGCCCTCACAAAGAGAAATTGGAAGTTTTTACCTGAGAGAATGGACTTTTATTGCCCGGCGAAAAGGTTGGAGAAATAATATTCATACGAGAATTAATATGTACGATACTCAGGGTCAAGCGTCCGATGGGAATTTCCCATGAGGGGGTCGTATGGGAAGAGGCTGGGTAGGGGGGGGGGGTCGTATTGGAGAGGTGTGGGTGGGGTACGTAGAGGGGTGGCTTGACCATTGAATGTAAGTTCATGATTGTTTTATGACGTGACAAATGACATTCCGCCCAAGAACATCACGTCATATCGAGTTAAAGCAGGAATGGTTGGCAGCGTATGAGAGAAAACGGCTTCGGCGCACCCACGGTTTCGATTCCCGGCGCCTTCCATAAATTTTTGCACGGGTAGGAATCACTTCAGAAACAAATGTGGAGTAAAGAGGGTGGAAGTGTTTTAAAAAAATAGAGTCTGGGTAGCGAGATCAATCGATTGCACGTGCGGGGATTCGCCCAGGGCCCGTCAGAATGTGAAAAGTAGGGTGACCTAGACCTCGTGCTGAAGTTCCCTGACTCGAACTCAGCAAATGCTTTTCTACATATTCATAGAGGGCGATCAGCCCTGTCTTTTGCCAGAGTTTCAATTCTCTAGAATTTCATATGCGTTTGGGAGCTCGATGGGAAATTTTTCAAATTTTCGGGTCTCCGAAGGGAAATTTCCCATCTAACTCACGCAAGCAGGAGCATTTATTGGGGTGCGATAATAGGGATGAAGAATCAATGCTTGGAGCTCTATTACGTGAAGGTAGTGAAATTTCGGTAAAAGGCAAACTCTCATCATGGGAGTCGAAGAAGTGAAAATCTCGGAATTTGAACAGATAGTGAAAATGGAGTAAATCTGTTTGGGAAATCACTGAGAAGCAATTTGCAGATATCACGAGAACTTTCCTTCTATGAGTTTTAGTTGAGGAAATTCCCCATTTGAGTGCAGAATCTGGCTCTACGAAGTCCGTTCGTTTTCCCGCAATTTAGATGGGAAATCGATGGGAAATTCGCCAAATTTCCCATCGATTTCCCATCGAGCTCCCAAAAAAATGTGAAGGTCTAGAAAATTGAAACTCTGAAAATAGATAGAGATGATCGTCCTCTATGGACATGAAGAAAAGCGTTTGTTGATTTCGAGTCAGAGTACTTCAGTGCGAGCTCTAAGTCACCCTAGTTTTCCACAAACTGGCGGCCCCTGTAAGCGAATTCTCGCATGTATAATCGATCGATTTCGCTTTTCTCACTTCATTTTCGAACCTTTAAATCCTCTCTCTCCATACTAAATCCTGAAGCGGTTTCAACCTGTGCGAAAATTTCTTGGAGGTCGAACCCGTGGACGCGCAAATGCCAACGCTGAAACGGACTCCCTCGCATACGCTGCCAACCAGACCTGTTTTGACACGTAATGGCATGATCGTTCCTGCTTGCAGTCTGGTCCGATCGGATAAGAAAGGATGCATATCGTCTTCAAGGTTGCTTTAGTTCCAATTTTGTGTTTTAAATGTGTTTCTTTTGTGTCTTCTTCCTTGAAACTGTTTAGTGTGTAGAGAAAACATGCGGGAGCAGAAGGGGGGGGGGGTCGTGAAAAGGTGGGGGTTGGACGAGGGAATAGGGGGGGGGATCGTATTGAGGGTCGGTTTTTCCCATCGTCATGCTTGACCCTAACGATACTATAATAGATAATATTTAAATGCGTAAGGTTAGAATGCATAGATAGTCATTCATAACCTGAAAGAGCGTTCAATTTCCTCAGGAGGGCTCAAATACACACTTATCCAATAATGATTCAATAGTAAGAAGAAGGACCCTTTGTGAAAAAGGTGGTTGTCTCGTCACTTGAGACAGTTTTTATTGCAAGGGCATATTGGGAAATATATTACATATCTTCATGGTCATCCTGCAGAAAAGATGTGGACATCAAGATGCTCACTGATAAAACTTTCGTCCTCCTTAAAGAAAGGCGACCGGGTTTCTAACTATTATACTTGCACATTTATTCGAACGTTTGTGTGTCAAGTACTTCGAAAACTCGAATGTGATCGAATCAATTTGGAGATGAGAAAAAATTTTGTTATTATCCGACTTGGTTCAGAAAATGAGAACTTTAAATATGTGAACTTCCGAATGTATTCGATCATTCGGATGAGCGAATTCATTCGAATAAATGTGCAATTATACTAGGCATTTTCTTGGAATGAAGAGCAGAAGCATCGCACGCCAAAAGAATCAAGTTTTGTGAGCTACAAACTTACTTCTCTATTTCCATTCATGTTTGCAGTTTTTTGTTTACTTATTAACGTGACTATTTACTCAACCGGTTACTCGAAGGTGCGTCTAGCCATTAACAAAGGAGTAGAAAGAAAACAAAATCCCAGGGGAAGTGTAATGAAGGAAAGCAACAGCAGTATTGGAAAAATAACCATAATATTAGCATTCGGAAATCATTTCAGTTTAAACAACAGTCCAGTCAACAACTACTAAAGCACTGCTCTCTCGGTTGCTGCTTAGAAGTCAATTTCAAAACTCTTCCATGCGTGCAGCTTCCAACCATCGAAACTTTACTTCGAGCGGAATTGCGATTCAATGCAGAGTAGTTTTGAGCACCACTTCAAAGAACATTTCCCTCCTGGGGAATGGAATTTCGCAATAATTTGAGAATTGTACTTTGTCTGCCTATGTAGCTTGTTGTGGATTGTCGTGCAAAGTGCCGAAAACAAAATTTCGGTGGGTGGGTGTGAACCTTCTATATTTAGTAGGTAGTAGCAAGAGCTATGGCTGAGAAAAAGGAACAACCGATAAGAGAAAATACTCTGAAATGTGGTGGTGGGGTTGAACGGTAACTTATAAGGCCTGTTACCTAAAAAAAGTTTAATAACATATAAGGGCCACCCTTGTTGATATTGGTGGTTTTCCACAACTGTGAAACAACTTGTATTTTGTTTAGAGAAGGATGTTTACTTACTTGGGGTGCTGTCAGTTAACACCTTTGGTTCACTAGCCTCATAGAGAAGCTTGGAACTTCTCAGGTGTTACACAGCATTTGTTTAGAAACCTAAGGCAGGGTCGCGATCAATCCTTTCGCTGTCAACACCACATAACTCATTTTCCGCAAATTTTCCTCCTCAAAAACAAGCCTGGAAGTGAAGTGACTGAGGGTGGTGAACGATGACGAGTCAGCAGCCCGGTCGCATGCAATGCTGCTACGAGCAATAACTCTCGAGAAAAAAAACCGCATGGCGTGCGGTTGAGCGAGCACGAAAGTTATTGCACTATGTTCATGAAAATTTGCTAAAGTTCCGTCCTCATGTGTGAAGCC
Source organism: Ancylostoma caninum (assembly GCA_037903475.1). Taxonomy (NCBI): domain Eukaryota; kingdom Metazoa; phylum Nematoda; class Chromadorea; order Rhabditida; family Ancylostomatidae; genus Ancylostoma; species Ancylostoma caninum. Next base: position 60,848 of record JBAJFG010000152.1, on the reverse strand, counting down.
ATAAAAAAATATCGCAAACATTCAGTGGGGGGGGGGTCGCTGGTCACCTTGCTACTCGTAATTTCAACTATGAAATTTTCTTTTCTCGTTCATGTACACATATGTTCCCAACACTAGAATAAGCAAATAAAAGTCTAACATGAATAAAAAAATGTGTAACAGCAGCACACACTCAACACGCTCTACATATTACCCCTCTTAAGAATGCTGTTGTAGGGCAACATATGGTTACCCTTCTTAAGAATGCTGTTGTAGGGTGACATACAGTCAGCGTCGAAAGCGGTGCGTTTCTCGGAGGCACGAGGAGTACGCGACGCGTCCGCTTCGCTCGCGCTCTAGTCGACACTGTGACGGCACGTCAGAGTTTTCTTGATTGTTTTGCATCCTGGTTGATGTAACTATCAGAAAAAATTAGCTAACTAACTAATTACTTTGTGCAACCAGCACACCTCTGGAATAATGACGGTCTTTGAAATATTTGATATAGCCTATTTCAGCTGCGACAGTAGTTCACTCGTGTGCATTGCCTGTTTTCTCTCCGCATTCTTCAATTCCTGTTCACTTCCCCGCGCTCTTTCTCGTTCTGACGCCTTTCCAATTATTTCGACCAGTGAAACGAATTACATTTGTGGGTTTGACCATGTGGTTAGTGAAATAAACCACATATACAGAGAACTCCAAACGGACGCAGTCAAGAGTCATGACCGCGGCGCGGCTCTCTTGGGCAGAGTCACGGGAGCTCAGCATAGTGTGCGCCTGCGTCTCTGCCCATGAGAGCCGCACCGTGGTCTCGACTCTTGTCTACGTGCGTTTGAAATTTCCTGTAAATACTTCTTTGCTGTGGTTCATGAAACGTTAACTACACAAACCAACAGTGGTTAGCGTGATTGGTTACTCTTTAGACTATATAATGTTGGGAGACGCAGGACGCAAAAGTTGGTTTGCCAACCTGGTTTCGCATAGTTATGCCTTCATGAATCCTAGCCCTTGGCTTTATTATGTCTGGAACTGAATAAAAATCGAAGAACTTTGAATGATTTGCTCTGAAAATTTTCGTACGCGATTCGAAAAGAAGATATTCTGGAAAAAAAGCTTTTTCCAGCTCTCTACTTAATCGAAATCGAATATTCGTACTTAACTCTATCCAATAGCATGTCATCTGGTAGTCTATTAGGTACCTGAGAAAGTTTCCGCCCTGTAGCGGGAAGTACGTAGTTATAATTGTTAGTTATCCTTGCAATTACTTTGTAAAGGCTGCTTAGTTTGTTGATTTCAATTCTGTCAATAATATTCAGTACACATTTGTTTTGATTTGCACCAACATCGTTGTGTTTTACAGTGATAGCCTGTCGAATTTGAGCCAAATAGTAAACTTTTTTTGCCACAGTAACCACACCGTAACCCTACAAGAACGGGGTTACGGTACAAAATGGATATGATATTCGTGTTCAGCACCTCAAATAACCCCGCGGTACAAAGTTTCGGTAGATAAATTTTTTTTTAAAAATTGCTAGTCCTCAATGTGAAGTATTGCATTTTTAGGCACATGTCACAAAAGCCGTCGAGGAAACGCTTGAAGCTTTTCGGTGGGATTTGTTACCTCATGCGGCTTATTCACCAGACTGTGCCCCGTCACGATTTGTTTCGGTCGATGTCCCACAGGCTTTCCGGGCAGCGCTTCCCAATCTTCTGAAGACGTCGAAAAATGGGTGAAAGAAAGGATCGAGTCGGAGGACGAGGCTTTCTACCGCTGCGGCGTCTGTCTTCTCGTAGAAAGATGGAGAAAGGTCATAGACAACGATGGCCAATACCTTGCTTGATGTATCTGCTTTGTTTCTTTTTCAATAAAGACTCAATTTCGCTCAAAAAAGGGCGGAAACTTTTTCACATACCTAATAATTTTATTTGGTGCTAACTATAGTTTCAAAGAAAAGATAGAATTCGCACCGATACTTCGGCATTAGATCACGGGAATATGTATTTAAAATCTTATATAATGAGATAGATATAAAATTAAAAGACGACGAAATACAAATTCAAGGCAGAAAAAGCTGCTAAAAAGTCATAAATCTGTTGATGGATGTCACTTCACACTTCGTAATGGGTGATCTTCCTGGCCGGTTCTCCGACAAACAACTGTCGTGTAAGCATTGAGCGGCAATGCGATCGGCTAGTGGACTTTGAGGAAGTGTTTATTAGCCATCAATTTCGAAACATTTCACTTTATGAGACGTCGCGCCAAACCTATCCATATCTTTTTGTGCACAACGAGGAAAAGAACGAGACTCTGATGTCACGGAAAGCTTTCAAAAAGCTGGAATTTGTATCTTCCTAGAAGTGGAGGAGTTTCTCCTCGAAATTGTCCTCTGGAACTTGCAGTAAAGCGCTTCAAGAAGTTACAAGGGGTATGAAAACAAACATCCCTAGGCCTGTGTCAAATGTTTTTAACGTTGACAGCGATCTGGTTTACTGCATATTTCTCGGAAAATGACGAAGCACGCAAATACCCAACGTGTTTAATAACCGCTAAGAAAACTCACATCAATTTCAACTGTCATTCATTAGTCTTTCGGACGGAAATCCAGGAACCTTATTAAAAATATCTGTTATCCAGACCGATATCTGGGCTCAGACGGATACGTTGGCTTAGTCTTGAAACGTTGTCTCTGCTACCCAATGAAAACATCTTAGCTGATTAGCCCGTCATGATATTGTATGTATAGAGTCTTTTTTCTGGTAGATAACTCTATCCGATTCAGAAATTACAAACAGGAACAGGCTCTATAATCGTTTCGTGTTCTGTCTCACTGGCGTGCATTGGCGCCAAGAATTGAGCACGTACGTAAGATGTATGTAGATGGATAAGCTATATTAGAGGGATAATTCTCGTTCGAAGAGGATAAAACACGCTACATTTCTCCTCTTAAAGGCAGTGTCTCAGCTCGAGGGCCGCATTCGAGATTCCCATCTCAGTCGAACATACGCGGGCCACTGAGCACAAAGATAACCTTTAAGTTTCGTGGAAACGTCGTAAGCCTCATAAGTTACGGGTTTCTTCGGCCGAGAAATTAGAAATTCTCTGCCAGTGGACGAGAGGGTTCATTCCGCAGCAAGAGCTTGCTGAGGGTTGGATATGAGTCAAGAATGGTTCATCTTGATAATCACAAGTTTATCATTTCTATTCAACGTTTTGAGCAGTTCAGTTTAAGATTCTAAGGAGAGATGCATGGTGGACCGAAATCACGAAAACACCAAAAATCCATATCTGGAGCTAGAGAGCAGGATGGAATTTTTATGTAGCGCTTTGTATTCAACAATGAACAAAATCTCATTAATTTATTAATTATTTTAATTTGTCCATTTCATTCTCTTGGATCTTTTGTGCATCAATATTTCACATTCTTCATTTATTTTATATTTTTAAGGATTTCATTTTCTTCACCATCATGAGACTGCTCTGATGAAAATCTGATGTACTTGCTCACGATGACGGAAATGTAAGTCAACTCTCGAGACGTTTCTAGAATCATTTGCCCCCAGAGATTAAGCAATTTCAAAGGCTGGATTGGTTCATGTTTTAGCCTCAGAAGAATGTTATAATCGAAAATCCTTATGAACGAGTCTGAATACAGCGAGTACAACGGGACAGACTCCAAAATCACAGCAAAACTTCTGATGGGGCCGTTCTCTAAAGCGAATAAAAACTCGTTCTTATTTTGAATTCTTATCTTTATCTTTCCAAGACGTTTTCTCCTCATGCAGTGACCGATGCTGAATGATAATTTGCTTTGCTATGCTTGTTCAGAGCGCGATAAATAAGGATGTATTCGCCCTGAGCTTGGATCTAATAGCTGATACGACGCCGTTTACAAACACTGGGATGTTTTTCTTCTTCCATTGTTATTAACAGCTCCTGTACTCTTTGATAAACCAGTCAGCGATGTTTTTGCAACAACAATCCCGGCTTGCCTATACTTTGTTCCAGTAGGGGAAATTCAAGGGCGGGGAGGGGATAGTTGTTCAACTGGCACCGAGAAGGCATAGTGGGGGTTACTAATGTGCAGGAAATTTCACAAATAATGGTCAACAAAGGATGGGCCAAGACTCAAAACACGAGGGAAGTCGAAAAACGCAAATTTCCTCCATGTCTCCGTTACTCTAGTCCTGCCTGGATTTGAATCACAAAAGTGCAAACTGAAAACCAAGGTGTAGATCAATATATATCCAGAATGTTCAGTCAAGGTTACCGCTTGGGATCCAATGTTTCTTTCTACTAGCTTGACCTACTATGTTTCGAGTTTTGCAATTTCTCTTCTACTGGATGGACTACAGGATTGGTGACACAACCCTGTGATGTGATAGGTGAACAAATATTAGGTGAATAAATAAAAAAGTAAATAAATAAATAAAACAACGGTAGCAAGGATTGGAAAAGTCCTATTTTTAGAATAGGGGTGTTGCATGACGATTTCCCAGCCCAGCTGGCTCTCGCGAGAACTTCGTAATTGCGCCGTTGAGCAGATAAAGAAGGCAGTGAAGTGGCTTTGAGGGGAAGGACCGTGGGTTGCCGTAGTGGCGACTCATCTGCTATGCTGCGGCCTATTGTCCGGTCTCGTCGCAGCAGCAATGAAAGCGAGGGAAAACGGCAATGACAGCGATTGTCCCACGACGAGTGACTCCAAAGCACCTCTGTCTCGAGGCGACGACTGCGAGACGCAGCCAGAGAACACTCCTAGGCTGAAGACAGTCAGCAGGCACGAATAGCGTAGAATACGTGAGGCACACATGAAGAAGCGGCTGGAGTGGCTCATCGCCTGGCAACGCCCCCTTAAGTGGCTCACAAAGAACGACGCGGCCACGGCGAATGTTAGCGGCTCAGAAAACAATGAAACCGCCATTCAGACCGAAAACGGCTGAAGAAGCAAGAAATGAGGTCTGGCAGGGACTGCGAGGACTGCCAAGGACGCCGGACGTCATGTAATTAAGGAAGTGCCGGCAGGCATGAGTGCATGAGGTGAGGAATTACAACGCAGAGCAGCGGTGAGCGTTATGTTCACTACTTCACAGATGAGTTTTCTTCATGGAAAGGGGATGGGCCTCGGCTTCTATCAGAGGGCCGCGCTGCTCGCCGGCCGAACTCTGAAATTTACAGCAAAGCACGTGTGGTCGCGTATGACTGAGACATCATGAGCGCACAGCTAATGTGTCTCGAAAGTCGTTTTATTTCTGCTAGATCTAGTCATAGGATGTGTGTTGCTGGGAAAAGTTCGGTCAACATGGCTATGCTAACGTGAAAGGATTTTACATTCTACTTATTCAGATGGATATATAAGCACGAAATCTTCGAACATCAATGCTAATTCCGAATTACCCTTCCAAACAACCCTGTTACGATGATCTCTACCCATCGCAGACCTCGAGGTAACTCTTCTACTACGGAAAATGAAACTTAACAAACCTATCACATACTCGAGTTTATTTATGCTTCGGTGGTTAGGTTTTGATGACCAAGTTAGTCCGAGGGTAACGAATTCGTTTGGGATCATGGGCGGATTGTAAAAAAGAACACTTCACTAACTTTCGCTATCCAAAGACGACTAATGCTCAGGTGTGAAGAGCTTTCACAGATTGCGAGAGTGTTCTAACCGGACATACGTAGTTGAGTGACAGAATTTGATGGCGGGATATGCCTATTTTATTTTTATATAGCGATGAAATTTCTTGACGCCATTTGAGAAATGTTTACCTTTATTCGGTAGACACGGGAATAAGATCTCATGCATCACTTTCGAAATGACCGCCTTTAGCTTCAGTAAAAGCATCCAATCTCCTTCGGAATTCCTCGAGGATGCGCGGGATGATTTCCGGGGAGATTTTTTCCCTTGCTTTTACAAAGGCGCTTTCCAGCGGATCTAATGACTTGTGTTTAAAAGAGAAGGATTTTTACTTCCGGATCGACTAGAAAGCAAAACTCAAAGAATTGTTGTCGGTCGAGTTTGACGGCCAAACATCCTTCGTACAGAAACTCATGAGGTTGGTCTCAAACCATTCCAGTGTTTTCTTTGTGGGAAAGGTACATTTGATTTAGCAGCTCGAAGAGAAGTAATTATAGAAAATTCAGCCCCTTGCCAAAACATTTTCTCGAGTTTTGGCTTCTCTCAAATTGTCTTTTTTTCGTGTACCTGATTGCTTGCACACATTCCTCTAAGACACCGCACATGTATTTTTTAGTCCTTGAGAATGACTGAGCTCTCAGGCTATCGTAGTTCCATGAATAAACTGCAATGCAGTTGAGCAACAAGTGTTGCGCTAGGAGTTATCCAGAAGACTCTTCCGCAACTACTCCAAAAAGTACAAGAAGCTGGGAACAAGAAAGTAACCACGCGGTCAATGTTAAAATATTCGTTGAGACGATGGCACTCGCCACAATGGGCACGCTCTGAGCGCTGTACCGCAAAAGAACTGGTCCTCACATGCAATGCGGTGAAAAGGTGCACCACTGGGAATTTCAATTTGAAGGTTGAGAGGAGGAACAAGCATCATTTTTCTCTCGAAACGGAGTATGCAAGAGGAAAGAGCCCGACCACGAATTTCTGCATCACCTTTTTAGAGGGAGATGAGACCTTCATTATATTATTTGATGTCCATGACTATTCGGCGTGAGTTTCTTGTTCTGGCATATTTACAAAGAGGAGATCTGCGATCTTATGGAATTATCCCACCTGTTTCCAAAATGAGACATCTCTGAACCTTACCGTGATAACTACTACACAATACTAACTTTATTACTGTGAATATATGTATTACACATGAAACACTATGTACATAGTATGTATGCACTGACAATCTTTCTCACTTTTTCGCCATGTTTTCTTCGGTAAAACGTTCGTTCTCACTCATTGCCAAGGGGGGCGAATGGTGATTGGAGTGAATAGAGAGCAGAGCTCGTGAATTTTTGAAACTTTATTCAATGGACTTTATGGCATATCACTAGCCGTTCTGAAATTGTCTGTCTTTCTACGCAGCAACGTTGCACAGCAACGATTCTTTTCCTGGCATTTGGATAACGAAATACATTATGTATAAATGTTGGATATAACGTGTTCGAAAAAAGTATGCTAGCGGATATGATGGAAAGAGGTAGACGATATATCGACTATACTCTGAGAAACTACCACAAATGGACAGTGAAGAACACGTTCTGATGTATGAGGGAATTAATGAAACAAAGGACAACGCAGAATAACAAGAAAAAGGATAGAAGTGAGCATCATGCAACGGAGAATGCTTTTCAAACTGAATATTTACAAAACGGCTAAGAACACTGCTCAGTGGTGGTCAAACATCTCAGCGAGTACAGGATCACACTTCAACACATCAAAAAATGTAAGCATTCTGTAGTTGTAGAGCAGATCTTGAACTTGTTCCTGGAAAGGACGCATTTCAAGAGAACTCTGTTGAGGGGAATTCAAGTAGGTGCACTTTTGTGCAGCAAAAATAACCGGGAAGCTTATGAAATTCGCTGCGCTCACCAGCACATAGGACATCGCCAGAAGAACGCTGCCAACACGAAGTGCTGGATCTACTCCTTGTTCGACGCATCTTCGATGAAGAGCCTGGATGATTAGATCCCGTTGTCGTTGGCATACAAGTCGGCCATCAGTTGTTAGCCTATAGAACACTGAAAGAAGGATTAATGATCTAAATAGCGACGGGTTTTTGGAAATCATTGTTTAATTCAAATACACGAAGTCCTCCATTCATATTATTATGTTACTACGTATTGTATTAATGCTTGATTTCCGAGTTTTCTCATTGCCTTGCACATTTCGTAGACAAGTAAACATAAAAAAACATAACATAACATAACATAGCATAACTCAATATTACATAACATATAACATATAATATAACATAACATAACATAACATATAACGTAGCCTTATAAACATAACAGTATGATATAACACTGTATGACGTAACGTAACATAAAATAAAATAACGTATAACGTAACATAACATAATAAACATAATATAACATAATATAACTTAACATAACATAAACATGGTATGAAAAGAAACTGTAGATGACGATCCACACTTTGTACATCAACTTCCGTCTTATTATACAAGAAATCCGTAATACACAGAAGATGACGCGTACGTTCTCCCTTCTCAAAATACATCCGTAGTACGAACCGCGCTCTCACCTTTCAGTGATCACGTCATAATACTTCCGGAAATGACGCAATGAGATCTGCGCAAGATGGCTAACAAGGAAAGGGTATCAGGTGACCGTAGCCTCTGATGACGAACATACTACTTACCTCACACATGCACGAATATTGGAAGCTTATTCTATGCTCAAATACGTTCAGAGCTCAAGGTAGCATGCTCTTCATTTGAAAACGTGCGGCATGTGATGCACAGTTCCTACTAGCCTAACCCAAAGAAAAACGACTTTCAGAAACTAAATTGTCACCGAATCCGTGATCACCATCATGATTTCATATCCTAACTATATCCTAACTTCCATCTCATGAAAAATTTCAGGGAAAAAATGTAATACCTTTGCAAATGAGCTCCCTGATGAGCTTGGAACTGCAGAGCATAATGTATAGAACTTGCGCGACAGCGTAGCAGAAGCAAAATAAGTGCAGGCTTGAGGTCGAAATCTTTGATATCATCAGATCAAATATGGCCCTTTACGCAAGTATACATACCTACATTACCGGCCGCGTAATCTCAAAAATTTGCGCGATTTCGCGAGAAATCGCATACTTTGCGAGATTTCCCTATAACTTGGCTGAAAGTTGTCTTTTTTGAAAACCAAACATACCACGGTATTCTGCATGTCGTCCTCCACCTATGTGCAGCTCCAGAAATGAGTCACTTGCAGGCTGTGTGACCCCTTTTTTCCGCGTGCTTCCCCTGTGGCACTCTACCACATGACCACTCATGACCAATTAACGCTTGATTTTCTAGTTAGAATGTAACTTTTCCTGGGGGAAGTCTTTACCAACAGATATTATTCGAGTCGTACAGGTGAGTTCACAAGCATCATTTTGATATCTCACTCGGTTTCAAAATTTCAAAAAAAAATTCATGTGGCGATTGGCTACGAATTGTAAATATTTCCGTGATTTCTTCACGGTAAGACAGGAAATCACTTCAGTAATATCCACAGTCATATTCTGAGTTCATTTCACCCAAGTACTTGCGAAGAAAATTTACTTGAACATCAGCTAATTTTTTTTTCAATTTATGGAATGAATTCAGTTCAAATACATTTTTTTCGCAGGCCACACTGCTTAGGTGAAAGGAACTCAGGATATGACTATGAATATAATTGAAGTGATTTCTTGTCTTACCATAAAGAAATCACGGAAAAAATTGCAATTCGTAGCCAATCGCCGCATGAATTTTTTTTTGAAATTTTGAAACCGAGTGGGATATCAAAATGATGCTTGTGAACTCACCTGTACGACACGAATAATATCTGTTGGTGGAGACTTCCCCAGGAAAAGTTAGTTTCTAACTAGAAAATAAAGTGTTAATTGGTCATAATTGGTCATGTGGTAGAGTGCCACAGGGGAAGCACGCGGAAAAAAAGAGGTCACGCAGCCTGCAAGTTAACGAGTGACCCATTTCTGGAGCCAATACCGCAGATAGGTAGAGGACGACATGCACAAAACCGTGGTATGTTTGGTTTTCAAAAAAGACAATTTTCAGCCAAGTTATAGGGAAATCTCGCAAAGTATGCGATTTCTCGCGAAATCTCGCAAATTTTTGAGATTACGCGGCCGGTAGTGTATGCAGCAGTGTCGGACGCAGAAAGTGGGCGGGAGAGGGGACGTGGGAAGAAAAAGTGGGGTATCGGCCGTTACGGGGACCCAGACGGAAAATAAAATTAATAAAAACCTTAATTACGAACTAGGGTGTCCCCAAATAATGTTTCCACTGTCTGGACTTCACTAACTCCAAAGAGAAACAGCAGTGGATCCTTGTAAAATGATATACGGCTAATCCCCAACTAATGCTTACACTAATGGAGTGCTTGAGATCTTTGAATTTGGCACAGTAATAGCTGGAATTTTGAAAGCGAGTGCGCTATGAGATGAGTTTGCTGGTGAGGGGTTATGAAATACCCACTCAGATTCTTCGATTCGATGCCGCTAGATTTTCACCTGTGCGGTAATGTGAAGAACATGATCGTAACTGCTTGTAAGTCCATTCCGATAAAACTCATAATAAAAGGTGTTTGTAGATTACTATTACAACGCTAGAAACGGCATATTTCTGCCAACCGCGATTAATTCGAACACGTCCAACCCTTGTCTACAAGACCCTACGCAAGTTCCTCTAGCTTCTAGTTGTGTTGGTATGCAAACAATGGTAATATTATTCTGGAACACTCTGTATTTTTAGAAAGACACTGACAACCCGAAGCATTGGAGCCGAGAGCTCAATAGCTCCTGTTTTAACACCATGGGTGAAATGAAAAGAAAATCAGACCAAACAACATTTAGGTATTTAGAAAGGTAATAGGAAGGGTAGAGTTCATTCTTACTTCCTAAACCAAGCAAGTACACATATCTGTTTGTTAGCAGCGTATCTCTGGGCTAACAGCGTGCTATAATATCTTGTACCCCTCTTCTCTGTTTCTGGCGAATCTTCAAATGGATGAAATTTCTGAAAAAAAAACCATACAGCTCTTTCCCTGTCACATAATAGACTGCGCTAGAGACTGCTCCAAGAAGAGAACCGCAAATTTCCATTAGATTTAGGAGTTAAACATGGGTACCAAATGACTTAAAAATACGGTGTTTCAAAGCATTCGTGGAACGCGGGGGAAAGGTGTGGAAAGCGAGGAATATAGTTATTTTGGCAGACATCAGCAACAGGTGTACGGACGATTATGACCACGAGTGTGAGTGTAGCACTCACTTAAATGCCATATTGTAAGAGCCTTCAACAAGGCATACTCCTCAAAAGACGCATGCAGTTCGCAGAACGGCAGGCACATGTTCGTCCACTGTCGAATCTTCGTTGGCATCAGGGACCTGGAAAGACTTCATAGAGCCATTTTGGCATCCACCACACTATTACATGTATCCCAGGTATGAATGGCGCTTCGAAGACAAAATAGAGCGGAAAAATTAGTTCTAGTGAACATGACAATGAAAATTCCACGAAACATCATGTCTCCTTGGTGCAATTCGTACTAAGTGCGAGTGAACGTCAGAATTGCGGTCACATGGTGAAGAATAGACCGAGATGCAGTACTGACTGAGTGCAGAAGCAGATGAGTCCTTCACGGTGATCACTCTGATCATCTGCTCCCACAATTATTATCATGATTACCCGTGAGATATAGCATACTATAGCATACTACACTACATGTAATATGTGCGACCGCAGTCAGTTGTGGAAATTTCCAGAAACGCCCATCGCTTCCACTCTTACAGCGGATGTCTGACGCATAATTGAAGCACACATGCAGTGAGTACAATTGCTCTAAAACTGCCCGAATAAAGAAACATTAAACTGTCACCGAATTCTCAAATTTATTACATGCGTACTTGTACTTCTCGTGATCAGCCTTAGTCTCGAACAGGGCTTCAGCGCCAGGTTCATTGCCTTTGATCGGCATCGGGTCCATAGGCACGTATTCCGCGTTGAACATCACCATGCGGTTCTGTGCTCTACCGAGATGGTAGGTGTAGTAGGCAGATGTAATGAGACAGTCCACTGCGCATGCATATCGGAAGAATAAGTTCTGTAAGAGTATTGCTCAGAAAGAGCGAAAAAGAGTAGAAGCATACGAATAACATCAGAAACAAGAGTGAAATATTCTACAAACGTTGAAATTCCAAAATCAGGTGCTTTCTGTGATTTAATCATGCTTCGCGAACATAAGTACAGTGGACGTCAATGGCGTTGGCCCATCTGCGGCCTCGAGAAGGACGTCGCGCAACCGCACCGCGTGCGCCGTAACATATGTATTCTGCTGCTGCCATGCAATTTCTAGCAGCTTTTCTACCCGATCTCAAGGATTTTCGAGAAAATCGGAAAGAAAAGACCCTAGAAATGGCATCCCGGTGGCGGCAACACCGATCCCGACGTGCGCGGCGCGGTCGCGCTGCGTCCTCCTCTAGGCCGCGAATGGGCCACCACCATTGCCGCCCACTGTATATTCGAACATTAGTGTTGATGTTTATAATATCACATACTCGTGGTGGGCGCAGAAATGGGCAGCCATGAGGGGGGGGGGGGCTTTTACTCTAAAGTCTAAAGCGGTTTCTTCGCCACTTTAGAGACGCAGATGACGGAAGCTTCAAAGATAAAATTGATGCGAATGCTAACTGCAATATTAAATAATTTAAAATCAACATTCAAACAATAACAGCAAAGTCAAGAGGTCAAACACGAGCCATAATGGACCTTTTAACTTTTTTATAGTGTTTTGATATCCATCGCCCTGCTTCCTGCACTGAAGCAAACTTATGATGAGTAGCATTACTGGTTATCGTGTAGACTACGTAGTGCTAGGAGACGCACGAAGTGGAAATTGGTTTGCTTTCGTGTCATGCCTTCACAAATCCTTTTCCAGAATATTCCTCATGCTGAGGACCCAACTTGGAAATGAACAGTGTAAAGAAGTTGGAGAGCGTGGCAACTGGTTCACACCCAATCATATGATTGGAAGTGCATCTCACAATATCATGTGTACAGATTGTGCTTCTCATCAAATTCTTGGAAGGTATACATATATTTACAGGGTGCATCACAAATCTATGGAGAAATGAAGTTGCTGACTAACACGTGGAAGAGACGAAGATGTAGAATTATTCATACCTTACACCAGTTGTGTATGTCCTATCCTGAACTTCATAAATTCGTAATAAAAAATGGTATAGAAAATAAGAGTGACCGTGTCGACACTGTAACTGAACATGCTGGTGTTACATTTCCCGACACGGCTGCTCCATCATTTTCAAGGAAAATTCGAAGTCTTATGATGATTTGAAGGTTTCAAAACCAAGCCCCACCAGCATAAAATCTGAGAAAAACTACATTTTCCAAGGTGAATAGGAGGCAGTTGCTTGTTTCGGCCTTTGCGGCAAGAAAGAGTAGTCATTATAAGGGTAATTTATACCAGTTGCGTGCGTCAGTCGCGCATCAGTCGCACGCATCCATTTGGAAAGGATTTTGCATGAAGACCGGTCAACACGGCATGTACATCCTCAATGAAAAGAACGCGCGGCCGCCGCGAGGCCGTGAACGCGTGCGTCTGAGCTGCGACTGCGATGCGACTTCAATGCGACTAGGCCCTATTCTTCATCATATAGACGCACGCGCGTCAGTCGCACGCATCCAGTATAAATTGCCCTATATACAGACCAGGTTAAAGGAAATATATACCAGTTGTGTGCGTCAGACATGCGAAGTATTTCCGATGAAGACCGGTCAACGCCGCATGCAAATCATAAATGAGCACGCGCGTCAGTCGCACGCATCCAATATAAATTGCCCTTTAGACTATATGACGTCTTAAAGGAAAACACATATGTACGTAAAACAGATGGCTAATAACCGCTCCGAGAACGCTGTGAATTTCAATTGGGAAATGAACACTGAGATCTGAAATCTTGTTCACCTTCTCCGCTCTGCTGAGCCTGTCAAAATCCATGATACCATTGCAGAAGTCATATAGCATTATGAAGTCATGCCTCACAAAGCCGTGAGAGTTTCTGTAGTCGAACTGCCGTAGCTGGCTGGCATCGTACGGCTGGAATTGAGCTCAAAGCAAGGGTTAACAGTGCTGGTTCATTACTATGCGCAACCTACCACTTGACAGGTGTCAGTGTAGAAGTCCTTCATCTTGACGTCGGTATACATGATCTTGCGCCTGTTGCTGAGGGCGACCTCGAGCTGCACGTAGTGGGGGAGCACATCAACACTACTCCCGCCGAGTGGTTGAAATCTCTCAGCAGCCAGACGCATTTCGGCGGTGCTAGCTTAACACCATTGACCCTTTTTATGAATATCAACCAAAATGAAGGCAAAAGCCTGCTGCTCAGAAGTAGCCGCGTACCTTGACAAGGCATGTACTCCGATCCGTCTGAACTTGAGGCTTGGACATCGCTGACCAGAGAGCAACGATCAGAGGATCGACGACGTTGACGTGCTGACTCGTTCAGCATCTGCTTCGATCGAACCACTGACATGGAGAGCGTCTAAAGCCCTTTCCATAGTTGCGTCGCACGACGACTACGTCCACGCACAAAAATGTACTGCGCAGAGCGACGCCGCTGCGGTCAACGTATCATTCATAGTCACCATTCAAAAGCTGGTCTGGCCGGTGACTCCAGTCAAATAGGAGCACAATTTCTTCGTATTTAGAAGCCAAATTTGCGCTCAGTTCTCAGGGGCTGGTTGATCTCCGAAAGTTTGTCGATTTTCTTCCTTTTTCCACAAAAGTGGCGCTTTTGCAGTATGCGTGAATTACGTTTTTTTTCTTTTGATAGCTGGAGGCAGTCCGGAACACACCTGTTTGCGGCGCAAAGGAAAAAATTTGCGATATTCTGTTAGATGATTTCTTTGTGTGCTACAAGCAGAAAGAATATTTTCAAACGAAACTAAGATCAAGGCTCAATGGGAGGATCATTCCACAGAATTTCGAGAATTCTCAGCACTCACGATCTGCCTTCATCCCTGCGTGGATGCATCTCACATATCGGCAAAGTCTGCAGATGTTTCGCATTTCTGAAAATTGTTCATAGAAATCCTCTTATTTCCGCATTAAAAATATACTCGGCCACACATAGCGACCTTCATAACTAATCTGGAAAGCTGGTAATAACCGTACGGCCAGACTTCTCATCTATTAGAAAATATGCGTAAATAAGAACAAAAAAAAGTTAGTTTAGGCTCCTTACCGAAGTGGATCCGACACTGCTTTTCGCCTCCTACGCAAAGATATGTCATTTTCATGGATACGGTTCGACGAAAAAACGCAGCACATGCCTTAAAACATGAAATAGTTAGTAGGTAATTAGTGGATGGCTCAGATTCAATTGAAGGGTAGTCACCTTACAGGTTCTACCCCCAAAGTGGAGGGACGAGACTGAGGGCGACTCGCAAACTCCACACTTCATTATCATCTGTGAGCTTAGATTGTTCAGTCGCAGATCTCAAACGAGAAATAATTGGCAGAACAACTCGCGAAGCAGGCCGTCAGGTGACCGTTTGAGAGACGGTCCAGATAATACACAGCAGATCCCAGTTGAAACATTGACTTTGAACAGATTCCCCTTCCCCTTTCAATTTCAAAGATGAAAATGAATCGCTAGCGTCGGATGAATGAATCCCAAGAGAATTCATATAATTTCTCCGAGAAGATTTTTCCTGTTAGAACGGGATAAAGCTATTTTGTGGAGGCGTTCAAGGATTTTTCAAAGACTGTGTAAGCTCTTTCACAATCCGCCTTCCGAGATTTTTCTCTGACATGCAGATAATCAAGCGAAAATTTCAAAATACTTATGGATACGTAGTTTTGAGGTGTCAAAAAAATCTTTGACCTAAACTGAAGCACAAAGAATATGTGGATGGAAGTCGGGGCCCAAGCTGCTAACAAACTTTTGAACTTTCTGTAAAATTCAATCTTGAAAACATTCCTGAACTACAGCGCCTTCTGGATATGATGCTCCTTTTCAAACTTTTAATCTTATACAATTATGGAACGCCAAAAAGATTGTGAAATACACAAGTGGAGTGAAGGTGGGGAAGTCTGAGCAGAGATATAAAATTTTGGGATATCTGTAGAACCTGAAGGGGGGTCTCTTGAGATCTGAAACTCATCAAATGAGCAATCGCACTGTCTTCCAGAGCTACAGCATACAGAGAATGGTGAAAAGGGTTACTCCAGGCATCCATCGTGATTGGCTAGAGTTGAAGCTCAGTTTTATTATATGTAGATATCCGTTAACGCATCAGTGAACATGACGCATTGGGTGACCGGATTTGTAAATTATTATTCCAAATCATTTCCACAACTTCGTAATCATTGCTATCTGAAGTCATCATAGCACTCCGAACATCTGCCAGATAATTTTGGAGCATCCTTCAATACGGTTGTTCAAAACTTCAAAACTGTCCGCACATTTGCTACTGTCCACGTTTCGGATGCTGCTGTTGTAGTTCGAAACGTGTACACAGAAGCACCCTACAATATTTTGCTTGGTACAATTGAGTATTGATCAGTTGTCACGATGAAGGGCAGTCGTTATTGTGCTGCACAAAATGAAAATCGCACATCGACAACTTCGATACGCTGCAGATCACATAGCTACAGTCCTTGTCGAAAAGAAAGACGGATTCCGGCAGAGAAGCGTTGGGACCTGAAAGATGGATGTGGAGAGAGCATGTTCCAAGTGAGAGGTCACACCGCGATTCTGCGGCCGCAACGATATGAAACCGCAAGCGCAATCCGTCTATCTTTTCGACAAGGACTGTAAGCGCTGTAATCCTCAGACGCTATCTCAATCAATTTCTCACTCATCTCTTTCACCATTAGTTGTTTCATATGCACAAGTGAAGAGAATTGCAGCGGATATATGACGCTCCAAACTAAAATTTTCAGCAAAATTTCGAGAAACAGCTCCAGGATCGGAATTTCACCGTACTACCTCGTGAAACCAGCAATATTTAATGTAGGGTAGCTGCAAAATATGTTCACAACATTATCACAAGCTAAAGAAATGTAAAACTGGAGATGGAAAGAGGATTTAAGATGGAAAGAGGATTTAAAGTAGCATATACATACTATATATTGTAGTAGCAGATGATATTCTATGCAATAAGCATGACTAAGGAAGAACCAGGAAAACATGCTAACCAGCCCGATAGTGAAACTATCGAGGGCCTGTTGAGCGAGAGTAGAAACACTTTCGAAATCTGTTCACTCAGCTACACGCATTTTGCACTTGCTGTTTATTGCTGTAATGTGGCAGACGACCCAAATTGGAACTTGAGAGGACAAGTGATTCATTACTGATTCCTAGAGGTTCGTAGCCAGTTCTGGTCAAGAAATGACAGTAACAAGAAGTACAAAGAACAGTATTCGCAGATGCCCGATTCTTATTCAGGGAACTGCGGCTTTTCAATCCCACAATTTATTACCAGGAAAAACACTGGGAAAAATCTCCCTCTCTTGTCGGGGAACAGCAGTAAAAGATGGTGTTTTGGTAGTCCCAAGTACCTTTTCGAGGCTGAAATGTCAAGATGCTAAGGAAATATTCATGTTGGTTTGCTGTGAAATTACCAGTGAAGTAGTTCAACAAGTTCATTGTCCTAGATTGCCTTGTCTGAGCAAAAGCATCAGAGGAAAGTGGTAGAATGATGTATACAACTCAAGCAAATTTAGAGTAATGCGGTATGCGCGTAATCGTCCAACGCCAGACGAAACGGCGCTGTTTTAAGAACCGGTTGAATAGGCATGGCAAGAGAGCGGAGTCCGGAGAAAGGTTCTTATCAAACATGTATTGTTTACAACACGTGCAAATTTGGAGAAAATGAATGTGGGAGGAAGCAGTGAAGTAGAAGGAACTTCTTCTAATTGAAACTTTACCAATTGTTGGTTAGCTCTCTCGGCAGGATTGTATGGGGTGATAATGTACATGAGTTTGAGCTTTTTCCTCATGTTGCTGTTTTCCCACCATTCGATGTTTCTAGGCGAACGTCCTTCCTATTGAAAAGCTCTTCCCACCTATACGTCTTCCACCTATTTTTTGAAGAAAAACTTGAAATAGAAGAGAGTTTCAGAGTTGAAATAGGGAGTGTCAGGCGCCCACAATTTGAATTACAGTGCGTTCCATAGTTATAGGACACCCACAACTTGTGCTCCCCCGGCTTTTCCGGGGATGGAATTCCATGGAATTTCTATCTCGCACCATTGTGATCAGCAGCTAAAATAACCCAAGTACCCTATTCTTGAGCTCACGAAAGCAGAAATAGATTTCGGAAATTTTATTTTCCTGCTCTTGCCTAGTTCCCAGTCAAGACACTCCTCCACGTCCTAACAGGTTTATTGCTGCTGAATCGAAAACACGATCTTAAATATTTTTGTGAGCTGGAGGGCGGAATCTTATTAAACGGCGCCACACACCAGAAAGTGCCTGAGAGTAATTTCCAGACTGTCTAGAACCGCTGTGGCCCATAGAAGCTCATGAAAATACGTTCTGTGGTTTCGATTCAGCGGCTATGAAACCTACTAGAACGTGGAAGAGTTCATGAGGACAAAAGCAGAAAAGTTTCAAAAATCTACCGCCGTAGTAATCTCTCCGGTGAGCTGACTTCGAACTTTGAGTCGAGCTGCGGCGCGAAAGGGCCGATTTGAAGTCAGCTCCCAGCGACCATCGATCGGTTTACGTGCCGCAGTTGCGTTTGCTCTTCTCTTTTGCTCGGCATTCTAGAGCTCAAACTATGTGTATGATATCAGTAAGGATAAAGAAAGACATCCCAAACCCTGAAAATGCACGTGCAAATGTCCTATAAGGCTTTTAAGTAATGAACCACATCCCAAAAATTAATCTTTTCCTTCTCGCTTGCTCATAGAATTAAGGAGTTGTTCACTCATTTCTACAAAGAGTCCTGTCCAGTTTTGGATAGGATGGATTGTTTTTGACATTGATCATAAACATTTATTTGACCGCCCCCTCGGTTTTCTTCCAGAAATCAGCATTTTATTTATTTCTCGCAATTTTCTACCGCATATCCAACGTGTCACTAGCAAAATGGGCTTACGATACAAAACCGACACGATATTCGTGATCAGCGCGTGAAATAAACTTCCTGAGCCAAGTTTCAGAAGATTCCCTGACAAACCGTATATATAGTGCATCTACTGTAAGTACACAAAAAGTGGACCGAAATGGATGCGATATTCATGTTCAGCACCTCAAATAACCCCCGTAGACGAAGTTTAGGCGAAAAAATGTTCATCGAAATGTTTGGGGCAAAACTAGCCGAGTAGTGCCCCACGATGAGTTGTTCTAATTTTTTATAGTTCCTAGTAGCTGGCTCCTAGATCCTCCTGCGAACTAGCGGAATTGGTGAAGTGCATTCGATTTCTCAGAAATGAATAGTTTTGTAAGGAACGATGTTTCGTCGAGACACCCGAATTCCATGGTCGAGTTTCTGTAGTCTTTTTTCTTTGCTGGTTTGAGAAAGCGCCGGAACAAAGCATCTCTGTACTTACCTACAGTGAATTACCTAACAGAGGGCGGCTGATCCGAGCTAGGCCGCAATTATTGCCTCGGCCAACTGATCGAATTTTTAATACCTTTGGATGTTTTTGTTAAGGTGGTTCCTTCCATTTTTATGTTCCCTACTGCCGTTTGCTAAAATATCCTACGTCCTGTGGCGCTCTCCATCAATGGAACCAGTGCGGTCGTAATTGCAGACAAGCTCGGATGAGGGGCCCTCTGTATATAAGCGAGCAGTGAAGGCTGACAAGTATTTTGTTATTTTCACTCAGTGGAGTAGATGTAAAACACACAGGTGAAATTTGAGGTTAGAACAGAGTCCCGTTTTAGTTCTTTCTTCGAGAATGCTGGCTCTCACATATAGGATACACAGAGAATAGACCCGAATCTTTTATATGAATCTGTATTTCATTAGGGGGTGCGTAAAGTCTTTGGAAAATTCATGCTAATTAGGGATGTACGGAATGATGAAATTACGTTCTCTACCGCAAAGATCGAAATAAACAGTGCCTGAATCCCTCATCGTGGTACCACACCTAGGTTGGAAGATTCGAGAATTTTCTAGAATCTAGAGGCTCAGGCATTCTCATGGCTGAGCAGACTCTCTTTGACTTTCGAGAAGGCCGGAGATGAATTCGACTCAAACTGCGCCTGGCTCAATGTGTCACGTCTGGTTCTCCACGCTTGTGCCACTAACAAAAGATTATTTGCGATTGGAAACAGAAATTGGGTTAGCAACAGAACTACAACCCCGTAGATATGAATACGTATGGGGTCAACGTAGTGGGCCAATAAAACTAATTGTAAGCTGGAATCAGAATTCGGCAGGAACTTTACTCAAGGCAAGCGGGACTTCGTAAAGATAAAGTGAGCAAATGGAGTTCGTAGTTGGGACTTGTCGAGTAACCATAAACTCCTGTGCAGATAAGAGTAAAGAAAAGAGACTGAACCGAAGAATTTTTTTCTATTGGTTTTGTAAAATCAGTCTGAAATGAGAACAGAATTAAGGTTTGATTAGGAAACACACTTGAAAAGTTCCCCAGCATTGTTGTTACTGAATGAATACTGATCAAATTTTGTGATATGTTTAGAGATACCATTCTTCCTTCAACTGCCAAAGGAAATTAGAATTAACTGATTTCGACAGGAGGTTGGGGGCTATCATGCGAAAATCCTGCCAGGAGCACTGCTTTCAGCGCTTGTAAAAGGACAGGTCCTGCCCAGATCTTGCTGAGACCATGTATATGGCTGCAACTGGCAGCGCTCTATTTAAATCCGAAAGAGAGTTGGATTTAATTGATTTTGATAGGAGTTACAGCTGAAAAAGTACCTAGCAGTATCCACAGTATCGTTGGTACTGAATGGATCCTATTCAAACTTTATAAATAGATTTCTGACACTACTGTCCCGCCAACCGCCGGAGGGAAATAGAATTAATTGATTTTGAGAGGAGATATTGCTTTGGAATTCTCTGAACCCTAACTTTACCCTTAAAGTTAGGGTTCAGCACCGGTCCAAAGAATTTTCATCAAACAACTTTCCTAGAAATCAATTATTTCAATTCCTGCTGGAGCGGTTAGCTTCAGGAGAGGAAGCTCGTTTCAATGAATATGAAACCTGCCGCGTTCTCTCGGTTACAGCGAAAAAAATTAGTTAAAAAGCAGTCTCCAGCACCACTTCGACACAACTTCCTCAAATAACTTTTTCCAAAAGCAAACATTTCCAATTTCGCTTACACTGTTGTCTTCAGAAAGTATTGCTCTATCAAAGTAATGGCAAAAACCTGCGCAATCTCCACCCTCTTTCAAATTTTCACCGGAAATTTAACAAATTATAACATGGTGCTGCCATGTTGACGTGCTCCACGGCCATTGCACTTGTTAGCACATGTTAACTCGTGTGGACACGCCGATGAGCATTACAAAAATGAAACTACTGTTCTTCGCAAAAACTTGTTTTAACTTGTTTGCTTACAATTGTGGCTTCGTAGATTTTTGGCTAGGTCAAAGGGGACTTCGTAGTTTTTTTTTCTGCTCGAGCTAAGCTTGTGCCGAATTCTGGCTGGAATAAAACTTGCAGCTGACAAGTTATGAACTTAGAGGTCCTATTCTGGATATTTCCGTGATCTTCAAAACTTGTGCAAGCCGAGAGGGGCGAATTTTCGTTCGAAACTTATAGAGACATCTCTAGGGAACGACTTTCATCAAAATTTCTTCCTTTATTTCAATTTCGTAGCCATTCGTACACATGCTATCCCTAAAACATAAACTCAATGCCGTCTCCATGTTGATGGTCATAGAACCACATTTCCGCTATATTACGTAACACTGCTCTGAAGTGGGCAAAACAGCATGCCACACAACTTTGTGTAGTATAGACCGTGATCACATGGCGCTCACTTAGCCTTTAAAACTATATCGAGACACCTATACCTATAATTGCCAAAAGATCGCGCCGTGTTCGCACAAGGAGGAAAAGAGAAGGAAGCGGTGACCAGATACTCTCTGTAGAGCAGCAGAGCGCAGCAGAAGTTCCAAGTGTTAAGCACGAGTAAAAATTACTGTAACTGGCCACTAAACGGGAAATTACTTATAGAAACTCCAAAACATTCCGGAAGGTAATGATATATTGTTTCACGCTTTCACCCTTTACTTCCAGATGGTTGCCTTATTACGAAACAATTTCTATCACCTGTAAATGATTTCCACTGGAGTCGTTCCGAACCATATCTTCAGGTTTAGTTTCATATTGTAGCCCATGAACTCGACCCAAGCCATAGAATCACTGCTGGTGATGTCCAATCCGCTCACTACAGGAAAGGGAGTGATCGGTTGGGAGACGGGACCCCTTGCTTCGTAGGAGCGATACTCGGCCTGAAACAGAAATTCTTAGTGTTAGACATACAGTGTCACTACTTCCACGAAAATACCACCTTGATATTAACGTCCATGCGGCACCGTCACTGACCTGGTGATGAGTTGCATCACCACATCCGAACACCTCGGGGTAAATGCGCTACAAACAAAAAATAACAAATTACAATCGATAATGTAAGATGATAATAGTATGATGAATAATCATACAGTGCCGTAGATCCGCCCCGTCCTCCTCCCGCACCGCCTGAAATCACACGTCTCGTCCTGCTGCCAGCATTCCCGTACCCAACCGGATGAGTATCGATCGCCAGCAGGACGCCACGTGTGATCTGAAACGGTGCGCCTTGAGGACGAGGCCGATCTACGGCACTGTACTTGAGGAATTGGCACCGCAGCTGGCTGCAGTCCACACTGGAACACTGGAAATAGTGGAGCACAAGAAGAATAAGCGAGTCCCTGGAGAAAATTGATCAAACCAAAGCACCTAATTTTCAGACTCTCCATTATCTATCTAAAGATTCATTAGCTGCGTCTACAATTCCGTTTGTTGTTGTCCAGTGCTTTACTACGAGGCATGCAACAGGAAATCGTGGGTCCAACCTGTACGAGGACCTTTTGGATCGTTTAAACTCTGCAAATAAACTGATTTGGCGTCAGATCCGGAATAGTAAGATCTCCTCCGGAATATTAACACTAGGTAACCTCACTCCCGAAAATATTCAATGTCTCACTATTCCATATTTACAGGGTGCGTGAAAAGTATTGACCGCCTTTTGTGACACATGAATTACATAGAAAATAGAAGACCAAGTGTGACCGTTCTGTTGCCTAGAATCTCAACAACAATGTGAAACTAAGACATGCATTTATTCTATCCGTTTTATCTCGATTTTTGCCAGTTGTCAACAGACAAGACGGGAAAACACTTTACTACGGCGTTGCAGGTAGTCATCTTCGACTTGACTCAGAGTTTTTTCTGAGAAGCTTTTGTGGAATTGAACAGTGCTAAGAAACAGCATATGCCAAGCCACCCACAAATCCACTAATGAAAAGTATCAGCTACTCCTGTCTGTGCGATGACTAGATTTTGTTTCCGTATTTGTTAACAGCGCAGAATAGGTTCCTATCATTATCTATGGTTTGAGCGCCAAAATCAGCATGTGGCCCAAAAATGGTACTCAGCGGAAGCGCACTGCCAGTAGGATCAATTATAGGTTTACAAGTGGGCCGTTCCTTTTCTGAGAAGATTTTTCTCTAGCTCACAACGTAAAGACAGCGAAGAAATGTTGCACTAGAAACCATTCTCGAGCCATTCAGTTCCAAGTTACTGCCCACCTTACTCCTCCAGTTTCAAATCGTTGGATCGTACCACGTGTGCACTGTGAAGGAGCCTACATGTGCTACACCGTGCCGCAGTACGGAGTCGCGTGTGGATCGTTCAGAAGAAACAAAGGATGAAATCCACGATGGTCCCTACGGCGCATCACCTATGTCTTCCCTTGTGCTTTCCGCAGAGCTGCTCTCGAGTGTGGAGATAAAATTAGACAGACATAGTCTCATATTGTTCGCCATATTGTTTTCTGTATGCTATTAAGAAACTCGTCACATTTATGCGAAATACTAAGGTTTTCACGAGCCATTTCAAGCGGTCAATATTTTTCACGCACCCTGTATACACCAAAAATCTAAAAAAAATATTGGCTGAAACTTGGCATTAGGGGATTATTCCACGTGCTGAACACGAATATCGTATCCGGCAGTACCCGGGATGTTCTGCTCTAAAATTTGTAATTATTTTTGATTGAACTAATGATGATTTTGATTTGTAATTTGATCATTGTAAATGATCTACTGATCTACTTAGGTCCGCGATCGCGCGGGAAGAAGTATTGGGTGATCCTGGACGACTATAGTGTGGGTTAGAGAGGATCCAGGGGATCGTTGTCTCACTGCCTCATCCGATCTGCTTATTCATCTTACACACTTACTCTCTCTCTCTCTAATTCGTCTGCTTTGATTAATGGTTTCCTTTATAATAAACTGTTCGTGATCTAGTGCGTTGATTGATTGATTAGGGTTAACACCCTAATTACCTTGTGCTTGTGGTTCACATCTTTTTGACTTGGGGGCCGAGCCGACCGCAAGTCAAAGGGTGCCCCAATCAATCAATACCGCGCAATTTCGAAACTCACGTGACTGCCTCTTTCGGCCACGCGAATTGAGCGGACAGTTCCCGCGGACATTTTTTTGGTGTGTTGGTGAGAAGCGGCGGCTTTGTAGAAGCGCTGCCTCTTCTTTGCTTTGCCTGGTTGCTAGCCTCAGGCGTGTTCACACGTCTGAGTGAGCAACATCTGGTCAGTGGCGAAGCAGTGCTAGTGACCTTCAGGGAACAGCATTGCGGTTTTGGGCCACGGTGGTCCGGGTTTTCTCTCTTGCATAAGGGAACCTATTTTTTTGGCTCAATTTTTTTTGGCTCGAGAGGATGAGGAGAGAAAACTCGAAGCTTAGAAGAGAGAAATGACCGAAAACGCTGTAACGGCCGAGGCTCAACCAGGAAAGCGCTAAGCAGTAGCGCAGGGGGAGGATGAGAACACCGTGAATTTAGATGGTGTCATTCCAGGCCCGAGCTCCGGTATGGCGGACATGAACGACGTCTTCGACAGCAGTGATGAGGAGCCTTGCCCGGGAGAAAACATGGACACCGGTGTTGAGGTAGGTAAAGAAACACTGCGCGAGATAAAAAAACGCCCAGGTAGTGATCCTGAGCGAGGTTTCAAAATACATGCGCACCACAGATAAGCGCTTATTAGGAATAGAGGCGGTGGTCAGCAGAGCGCTAGGAGAAATCAAAGAGCGCGTGCTGCGACTTTCTGAAAAAGCCAAAAAGAGCGCGGAACTGACACACTGGCTGGACCGCGTAGGTGAAAGCCTGGATTGCAGTTCGAAGGAGGAGATTTTGGATAAAATGATTGAGCTCCTAAGGCGGAGCTACAGCGGAACTGCAATCTGGGTGGAACGCGGACCAGATGGTGTCGAATATTAGGGCTGAGATGCAATCGAAGAAGCGGTATGAACCAAAGTTCAGTGAATTGCAGGCAACTTACCGCAAAGAGCTGGCTGAATTGAGGAAAAAAATGGCCGAGCAAGAGGCCGAGTTGAAACCGTTGCGAGCAAAAGCAGCCCAAGAAGTGGAGGGCACGATGGAAATCGAGCATGCCCGTGAACATGCGCCAGGTCGGTCATCTTTGCCATCGAAGGGTAGAAGAGGAGTGGAAGCCTTAATGTTGCTGAGGCATGAGAGTGAAAACAAGCAGTTTCAGCATGGTACAAACGCGCATGCGACATCGAAGGAGTGCCAGCGGCGGACGTCCCGTCGGTCGACCCAAGGCGATCAGATGAGGAGGATCGGTGGGTCTATCACTTCATTGAGTGAGAGTGATGGAGAGGTAGAGGACCCGAGTGAGAGATGGGTAAACTCTAATCTTAGCCGCGGCAGGGTAGTAAGGGCTGAAAGTGGGGTAGCCATGAGCAAATACCTTAAGCTAGCCGCGCTGCCGGAGGTAAAAACGTATTCGGGGAAAGATCCTGACTATACCTTCTCCAATTTTTGGGAGGCCTTCGAGCTGAAATACTCGAGGGATGACTGGTCTGATGCCAAGTTGTGCGCTCTTTTCGAAGCCAAGCTCTCGGGCAAGGCGAAAGCACAATTCGGGCGAAAGCACAATTCGAGGCCATTCCTGAAGATAAAAGGAGGGAATATGGAGAAATGGTTCGCGAAATGAAGAGGATCACAAGGGCAGAAGCTCACAATAAAGAGGTGGTAGCTATAGGCAAGTTGCAGCGGTTGAGAAAGTTAGAGACTCAAACCGTAGCCGAATTCTGCGTGGAAATTGAGCGTCTCACACAGCGTGCCTACCCAGAACTAGAGGTTGACGCATTAGCGAAGATGATGGCGCACAAACTCTATGAGCAGCTGGCTGAATGGCCTGAGTCATATCACCTCTTTGAGGCCATGGAAGCCGAAGGACGAGCTGCCTATGATCGCTTAAAGGGGGCCGCAATGAGAGTGGAGCGCAGGCGGTTGACAATTCAGAACGCGCGTCAGAAACAGCTATGAGTTGAGTCAAAGTGGGATTCAGCCCGGGAGCGGAAGGAGAGGGCTGATGCGGCGCGCAATAACCGGAGATCTCAGTCTGTCGAACGCGATAGACAATGGGGCGAGAAGAAGTCGCCCCAGAGGAGAAACAAAATGGAGCGAAAGTCAGGTTTAACATGCTTTAAGTGCAAGCAGCGGGGGCATCTAGCCAGGGACTGCGGGCAAAACGGCAGGACCCGCGATGAGACTCCGTTGAGGGACGCAGTAAAGGCGCTGTCGACTAGGATAAGAGAGTCCCAGTGCCAAGCCGTGCGCACAAATAGGCGTTCCAAAGGACGGGAAGCTGATACCGCGCTTTTCGGCGAAAAGCCGATGATAAAGGTGGAGATACTAGGCGCGCTGTGGAATGGACTGCTGGATACAAGCTCCGAGATTTCCATCTTGCCGCCTCAAGTGCTGAATAGTGCCTTGGAGAATGGTGTGGATGTGGATAATGAGGTAACGGAGAACGAGCTCGAAAGATCGAAAAGAGTGTTCGATGCATCTGGGAATGAAATAAAATTTTTCTCAGTAGTTACCTTGCCCATCACGGATATGTATGCTGGTGGGAACACGATACAAGCCGGCGTGCACGTGTCAACTCAGTATGATGACACGGTGATATTGTGCACCAATGTCCTCCCTGGTCTAGGATACAAGCTGGTGAAGGAAAATCGGGGTACAGATAATGTGACAAAAGGGCGCTCCGAAGAGTCGACAAAAGGTCGTGGTGTCGATATAAAGAAAAACATGGCTAAGGTACAAAAACGAGTGTATGTGGGGTCCGGTCAGGTGGCTTCCAATCGGCGGAGGTTTAGCAACCGGCACACATATGTTGGGCTCCAATGACGAAGAAATTAGGTCCGGAATTTGCCACCTTAATGAGGCTGGTGAAGTAGAGGTGCCAGTGTTGAATAGGTCCACAGAACCAAAGGTGTTTCGAGTAGGACAGGAAGTTGGCGAATGGGAATCTTTACCAGAAGAGTGGGCGGAGCCTCGAGTGCAAGATGTACCTACCGATATGATGACACGGAGGAAGGGCAAACTCGATCCGCGCGAACGAATGTCTGATCTGAAGGAGTATCTAGAAAAGAATCTGAATGGGAGACGGTTGGATTCCGACCTCTGGGCTCTCGTAAAGGAGAAGAATGCTGTGTTTGCTGTGGAGGACAGTGAACCCCAAACGACGCTTGTGGAACACGAAATTGGTACTGGAGACACAGCACCGATAAAACAACAAACGCGTCCGGTTCCGTTGGGCGCACGAGCTGAATTCGAGGAGATTCTAAACGGTCTTCTTGAGAGAGGGATCATTCAGAAATCGGATTCTGATTGGGCATCCCCCCTAGTGCTGGTGCGGAAAAAAGATGGGTCTTCCCATCTTTGCATAGATTACGGGGTGCTAAACCGTCACACAAAGCAAGATGCGTACCCGCTGCCCATGATTGATGGGTTACTGCAGAGCTGGCAGGGTAAGAAATGGTTCACCACACTGGATATGGCTTCCGGGTCTTGGCAGATACCACTTTCAAAGGATGCTGAAGCCAAAGAATATTCGGTCATGCTGCAACCGGAAGGATTATCTCGATGAGACGTCCCGTTACTTCCTAGTGAATACCGCGGTACTGTTGGTAATATCAAAGGGAGAATGAGCCATAGACCTGGCCTGAGCGAGCTATAAGTGTTTGACAATAACGGCTGTGGTGCATGAGTGCCTGTACTCAGACAATTTTTCGGAAGGACCGCAGCATAAAACCGGAAGAACCGACATGTGACCTGCGGTCTTTCCGGTTTCCTGCTGCATTTCTTCCGAATTGCTGCTGCGGTCCTTCCGAATAGCTGCTGCGGTCCTTCCGAGTAGCTGCTGCGGTCCTTCCAAATAGCTGCTGCGGTCTCTCCGACTGGATACGGGAATGTACGCGCCAATTCCGCAGAACTGCATTGGCAACCAGTCCACTCCCGTGGGACGACCCTCGCGGCGGTAATCACACGCAAAAATGACAACCTCGCTGAGGGTCACTGGCTCTACGGCCCGATATACTCATGAAGCCAATTTCCCATCTGAAGTTCGAAACCACTGGATTTTTGTTGGTCGCAACAAAACTGAGCTCCGTACATGAGAAAGGTGTAATAACGCTCACTCTCTCTCCTCCATTCTGCTGCGGTCCTTCCGACTTTCTGCTGCGGTTCTTCCGGTTCCCTGCTGCGTCCTTCTGAATCTTTCCCCACACAAATCTATTCTGCTGCCGTCCTTCCGAACCACTCCAGCGAGATTCGGAAGGACCACAGCAGAAAACATTCTGCTGTGGTCCTTCCGAAAATTTTTATCTCTGCGTCTCTCGTTTTTTAACCACGTGAGCGCGATCTCTTTCTGCTGCGGTCCTTCCGACAATTTGTCTGAGAAATGTTGTTGGTTCTTAAAGGCAGCAGGAGCTGAAATTCTCGACTCTGAGCTGAGCTGCGGGTGGTACAGAAGTACAGACTCGGCACATCATAAATGTGAAACGAACACAGATAATGATGGCTTATCTGCAGAGAAAATGGAACATTCGTCGCGAACGCGCCTGTCCGTGTTCGTGCGCGGACGAGTTTTCCCCGGCGCGAAAGCCATTGCGACACGTGATTTTGGCCGAGTCCCGCCATGAAACCCAGTGAATTGAATGCATTTCGTTTTCCCTTTGCGCCAAACCACGCACCGCAATGGCTTTTGCGCCGGGCAAAACTTGTCCGCGCGCGAACACGGCCAGGCCTGTTCACGACGAATGTTCCATTTTCTCTGCAGGTAAGCCATCATTGTCTGTGTTCGTTTCACATTTATTATGTGCTGAATCTGTACTTCATCACCCACAGCTCAGCTCGGAGTCGAGGATTTCAGCTCCTGCTGATTTTAAGCAGCCCAACAGTTCCTTATAAGAGCTCTTATAGGAGTGCTAATCAGTAGTTCTGCTCAAGTCAACGTCTCTGTAATACCCCTTAGATAAGCTGTTGCGATATTTTCGTGGAGGGACTTCGTGAATCTGCATGCCCTATCCTTTTGCTCACTGGCAAAAGAAGTTCATAAAGTGCTTTGGAGAGTAAAAAGATTTCAAACTAGTGCTTCAGGAAAAAATCCCATCCCATCACTGCACTACAGGGCTAAGCTGAGTACCACTACGACGTCACTCATCCCGAAAAACACGGTCCTGGTTGCAGCTCTCGTCACAGCCCCCGTCCTTCTGATAACGCTAGCAGTCATTGCGAGTTGCCTTTCTCGTTTTTTTTTTCTAATTTCACACAAGATCAATGCTGCTAGTCTTGGCCCTCCATCTAGAATGATTTCTCATTTCTTCTCCGATTATTCTGTTATTTTCAGATCTTTCGCCTCCACCGTAATCTACGCACCCTGGAACTAGAGCTGTAGGAGGATTTCAAAAGAAGCTATTCACTGCCGACTTCACATGTCTTGCTCGCATTCATCGAAGAAAACGCATGTGACGGGTGCAAGAAGATTTTGTCATGGAAATATATATCACCGATATTTGCTTTAGTAAAACTCTTTTCGCCCCATGCGTACATATTCCATCGACCTCCAGCATTTTACGATATTGTAGTAATCACAGCGCTGAAATAAATGTTCAAAGCTACTATTTCACACATCTACTCAGAGATTCGTACAACGTGAAAGCGACGCACCTATACTGCAGGCGCAAAGACCTGTTTACTGAATAGCTTT
The DNA here is from genome assembly GCA_037903475.1 of Ancylostoma caninum. Taxonomy (NCBI): domain Eukaryota; kingdom Metazoa; phylum Nematoda; class Chromadorea; order Rhabditida; family Ancylostomatidae; genus Ancylostoma; species Ancylostoma caninum. Next base: position 30,857 of record JBAJFG010000152.1, on the reverse strand, counting down.
ATTACAAACCGAGCACCTCATGGCTACGTGAACTCTAAAAAAAGAACCCGAGCCAGAGCGCCGCTTCGCGACGACAATAGCGATGTGGAGCCTGATTTTGACAGATTTTTAGACGATTTTAGATTTTCTGCGTGAAGACGACTAAATTCAATACATTTTCCAATGTACGAAACAATGTACGTAGTTATTTGAATGATACTTACTTACAATATTTGAATGATATTTGAATGTTCTGAACAAGATAAACAATTTGGCTTGATGAGTTGGTCTCGAAAGACCTGTGATCCCAGGAAATACCGAAGTTGTTTTATTTTTCTAATTTTCTCACATTGAGATTTGCACCTAAATTTGCAATGCAAACATCGACATTTATCAAAGGCATGTGAGATGCTGCTTTCCCTAAGCTGTTGAAAGGCACAAGTTGTGTAGAACATGGAGGGCGCCTATCTGATAACTTTTTTTTTTCAATCTTTGCACTTTAAAGGGATTTAACTTTCGTATGAACTCTTGTATAAAGAAAACCTGCTGCGAATACTAATTCGAATAATTCGAAACTGTCATTATACTCGAACAATTCGAGAAGGTTGGAATGCTCGATTGTTCGAATATTCGAAAGGAAAAAATGAATACCAATGTATAGCGGCAGGGGTCGTAGTAATTGCGCTGGAACCGAGGGTTATAGAGAAAGTTGTGGCCTCAAACAATTGTCGGTTTCCGAGGTTAACCCACTTATGTATAACCAAGATATAACCAAATTCTTGTCATCACTTGAACGACATCCACTTTATTTCCACTTATCTGCAAAAGATGGCCTTAGCGAGGAAACGAACGCGCGAAGACATGCGTGCATGGCAACAGTCTTCGCCCTGAGCCACAGTATTCATGGACATACTATTTCAAACCCAGGCAATGACGAAAGAATCCAATGGTGTCACCTCGCCGCTGTTAGTAGATGTTCTCCACGATTAATCCGTTTTCTGTTTCGAATGAAAGGGTGTTTATTTTACAATTCTGAAGCAATAGCGCATCGGATCTGAACTACATTCCTAATTGCAATTATTTCGCAGATGTGCAGAGTGCAGAATTACGTGCATAACTAATGTGTTCGAACCTTTTTGGTCATTTTAGTAGTGGTTAACGGCGCAAAAGCAAAAATACAAATTTACGGATACCGGCAGGATTTGAACACCGCACCCTCTCCATCATATCCCATCATCTTACCCACTCTACCACACACCAACTTGTAGTTCTTGGCGGGAGGTTCTCATAACCGTATAGCATAATATCGACTGGCCAATTACTGGTATACATGATGTAGATCCTTGTTAGTCAAAGCTTCAAACTAAGTAGGTTTCATTTCAATCTGTTTCATTAACTTCTCGCACTTGTAAAATGAGACCGAATGAATTGCCAGAGCCATTCGGTTGTTTTAAATGCAAAAAGGATAAATTTGAACCTAAAATGGAAGGAAACTGCTTAATTTTCCTTATTTTTTTTAGTTAGGAAAGCTCAACATTTAGCGAAAAATCATGCTGCAATACCACTTACACACTTGTATAACCGTGATCTGAAAGGCCCTCTGGAGGACTTTTTAATAACTGGGATGTCCCCTTGTCTGCGTCTAAGACATTTGCGCGCTCTCTGCGCGCGCGCTCTATCAATATCGATATGGCAGTGCCTTTGCGATCCAACAAACCGACGGTTTTGCAGCGCCCGAGACCAGCATACAAACTGCGGTATAACCTGCCGGTTATATCACGGTTATTGAAACCAAGTCGAAATTCATTCCTTCCAGGCCATTTCAAGATAGCAATGGTCCCTGGTTATAAAGTGTATAACTGCCGGTTCAACCTCCTGGTTAACCGGCAGTTATAGAGCAATTAATACGGCCCCAGATCTGTCCACGGCAGCGTCTTCACAAGTAGGCCTCTATTTGCTGTGTTCAACTTATAGCGCTGTAGCTTTAAACAAAGTGGCGCCGTGGAAGCGTCGACGTCCCAAAACACAGTGAATACACCAGAGTTATAGAGATTTATTGCTGGAGAAGGGTTTGGTGGAGCTGGGCAGTTGGCCCGTGGTCGACCGCTCGGCGATGGCACGCGGTTCTCTCTCCCCGTATCGTTGCCACGTTCTGAATATGAGGAGTTAGAGGCGCGCAATGGAAGCTAAGGAATGTACAATCTAAGAAAAGATTTGCACGCCTAGTCACGGGAATTTCGCAATTGTTTACAGCTTGTCCGGATAGATTAATGCAACGCCTAGCCTCCTCCACGTCGTCATCTCCAACAAGAAGATCACTGATCGACATGTCAGATATAACTTTGTAGTCTTTCTCGAGGATGCTTGCCTCAGGCCGCACCGCTCATCAGGTCATCCACCTCACATCACGTATCATAATGCATACTATTAATAGTAGGTGATACGGCATTGCTGAGCAGATGGGCAGCGCAGTGTGAGGCAAGGATTTTTGAGAAGTACTCTATCATAGCCAAACTTCGCCTTTAGTCTTCTCTCACATGTCCATCGGTGATCTGCTTCTTGGAGATGATGACGTGGAGGAGGCTAGGCATTGCGCGAATCCCTCCGGCCCAAACTATCCTGTTGTGACTGTCCAGCGGCCGGCTGCACGGTAAGCGACTCCCTCCAAGAGTGACATTTTACGTGGGTGTTGCATTTAAAGACAGCACGCATCGAAATCTTCAACCTCAAGTTAAACCGTTAATAATGGATCACACTCTTACCACATCACAAAAGTCCAACGAACACAAAAAGTTGTGACCGAGGAAATCCAAATCGAAATCGTGAACACAGCAGTCTTGCATGCGCCAGCGCACACAGGCAGTGATTGCTCGGTACAAGTCAGTGGCGGACGCAGAAAGTGGGCGGGGGGGGGGGGGGCGTGGGAAAAAAGTGGGGTCTCCGCCGTTTTGGGGACCCAGACGGAAAGTGAAATTAATAAAAAAAGTAATTATAGTGATAAATAATTAATAAAAATTATATTAGAAATAATAATGGAAAATAAACAACTAAAAATAAACTAATACAGGGTTTTTATTTGCATTGTAAAGCAATTTCGAAAATTTGGCGACCCATTCTCGGGGGGGGGGGCGCCCCCGCCCCGCGTCCGCCACTGATGGTGTATTTATTTATTTATTTCATTGCACTCTATGGTACGCCTTACAATCATCAAGGAAAGAGAACAAATCAAAAGCTAAAAGTTGCATTCCTATACCTTCGACACAAGAGAACTCGCGAGTGAGCTGAATTGACCGAAAATGATAAACGAAACAGGAAGTAGGTATCTCTGAAGCCAAAAGCCCTGTGCCATGCACGCCATCTTATGCTACAGTCCACACCAGCTGGCTAGATGCCCTGCTCCCATAAGGGGTCATTGGACCATGACGGAACTTCGGCACACGAGTATACCAGCTTCCTCGTGGAACCGTCAAGGTGGTCTGAATTAGTGGGCAGGGCAAGCCAGAGAAAATAGGCTTACAGCACCTACGCCGTTAGCTACTGGTAGAGGCTGGGTGATGTTATCCAAAGAGCAGGCGAGAGTTCTCTTGGGAAGGAACATGAAAACACTGATAAAACTAGGTGTTAGTACCATGAAACGAAACAAACATTTAACATTCAGGAAATTATATCCTATTGTTAGAATGATAGTATGAGAAGAAGTAAAACTGAATCGAAGTATTAGCCGACGACAAGCAAAGTGTATGTGCTCCCTTCACATAGAGGGACTGGAGGGCGAGCTGTTCATCGGCTGGAAGCGTGGTCTATTTCGGACAAATTGCTACTCCACCGGATAAGTCGCTCTATCACCGGATAAACAACTACATTACCGGATAAACAGCTACAGTGCCGGAAAGGATTAATATAAGTCAGTACTTCCTACAAAAAACAAGAAAAAGATATACCCATCCATTAAAGAATGGTCTGTACATCTAACACCTGTTATTATACTAGATTATCTATCCCTTATGGAGTCAGTCGACCCGAACATTTTCAATTAAGAAACTGATCAGGTAGTGTAGCTTGAAATAACAGTGATTTTGCAGAGATAATGGTTGAGGGATGGTTGCTCCGCCATTTGTTGAGACCTATCCAAAGAAAATATCGCGTTATTTATCAGAGAAATCTAATTTCTTATAGTCTACTCAGATAAAAAGAAATATTAAGGTGTAAATTTATAAATGCGCGCACAGTTTTTCGTCTCTATCAGAGTGTTATTGAAGGCATATGCACTACTTTCTAGAGTAGCTGAAGAGAAATTTCTTGCGCATTTATTGGTATATGAGCTGGTTGGGAAAACTCAGTTTTCGATTTTTAAAAATATTTGAAAGGCTGCCAACTAGAATGGTGTGGTTGTGTTGGAAACCCCCATCTAACAAGTTCTTCTGCTGCCAACTAGAGTGGTGTGGTTGTGTTGAGAACCACCATCTAACAAATTCTTCTATGTAGTACCTTGGATAACGAGTTTCTTGAAACAAGTTTAATACCGATCAGGAGAGGGGCATGTTACGAAAGCATTCGCAAAAAAAATGGCTGCGGTGCAGCAAAAGAGAGCAACGCCATACAGCTCCAAACATGGTTACCCACGTACCGAAGAGAACGTTGTCTTCATGGTGAAATATAAAACAGTGATCTGATGGGAGCAGCTAAGTTTCATGCAGACCGTTACAGCACCTCTCTCCCTTCAATATTTGGGCCACATAAGTCATCCAGTTCACCATCATCTTGTCAGTCAACTACATATGTCAACTATTACCAGAAAATGGTCAAACCTGACCCATCCGAAGACGAGGAAAAATACCCAACAAAAACCTGAAGAAGTAAGTTGGAAAGTCCTGTCTCAGCCGCCACGTAGCCACGACTCCCACTATCAGACCACGTGTTACTTCTGGCTAGGTATCTTTCTTCGTGAAGAAAACTTTCGAAGACGCGAAAAAAGTGGGGGTTCGGGTAAGCGGCTGTTTCGACTCACAGCAATGTGACTTTCCCAAGAGGAAACCCTATTTCCTGCGTGGAGGATGCGGAAGGATATTTGAGAGCAACTCTACGTACTATTTTGATTGAGGCGTTCTGCTATCGTTTTTTAGAACAAATTTTGTTCCGCGCGAAAACGCGCATCCATAATTTTACACCCTAATAGATATTACGTGAGAAAATGTTTTTTAAGGAAGTTTTCATTGAAGATGCAGTTCATGTGAATAGATTCTTTCCAACTCATCAGAAGCGGTAAATCCTGAAAAACTGCATTAAACATGACATATTTTGGTTCATCCGAGAAATTCGGATAAACAGCTCCAAAATGGAGCAGTTTATCCGAATTTTTCGGATGAACACCTCCACTACGTAGCTGTTTATCCGGATTGACCTTTTGACCTTTGCAGGTGTGAAGTGGCGGCATCCGTTTGCAGTTAAACAGCCAGACACCGTATGGAACCCACGAGTGTCAAACGAAGCGCACTTACTCAGACATTCGGGCGTTTGGAGAGCCGGTGAACCCGCCCATTTTTGGCCGATGCAGGCTTCCGGCAGGTAGTCGCGGATGGGGCAGGAATATTGCTGAAGGTGCGGATGGAGCAGAAAAACCTGCTGTGAGCGCGTGTGAGGCAGGGTATATGCAGGTTAACCTACACCTTTTTTCTCCATTGCCATGTGGCAGCCGAAGTGTATATAAGCCGGCAGACGGCTGTGAAAGTTTAGTCTGGTCTCGGCTGTGGCGTAGAATGTGTCCTGTGGGACTTGCCTGGCCAACTGAGGCCCCGTGCCGACACGGCGCGGACGGGAAAATCCGTCTCGTCGCAGATGGCCGGCTCGTAGAGCGCTGGCGCAGGAAGCACATGCGTGCCCGGCGAACTCATTTTTGTACTATTTTTGTATGATAGCCAAGGGTTGCAATAGAACATGACCTGTCTTAATCCTTCTATCCCTGTAGCAGGATCACAACAGGTCAAATGCAGGATGAGGCGCGACTAACGGCGGAGTAGGCGCGCCAACTATGCGCGCCAGCACCGCCCACTTTTGCATTTGTCCCGCAGGTGTCATGCCGCGAGAAACGGTGTGGGCCGGCGCTCCAAACGCCCGAATGTCTGAGTAGTCGCACGGGAAACAGCACCACGATTTCGTGAATCTCTCGTATGTTTCGCGCTGTTTCGTTGTTGGATATGAGTGCCAGGTCCTTCAGATAGAGAAAATGACTTCATTCACTAGGGTTCTACTATTCTACCCTTACAGGGAACGTCAATCACGATCACTACTCCCGCGGCCTGGAGCGTGGCACCACCTACGTAGCGCTGTTGGATGGTGTGGATTTCGAGTGCTGCCTCGCCAACGCCGCGTGGGTACTGCGGCGCTCCAGGCTGGGAATATGTAGTGATCGTGATTGACGCTCCTTGTATATTCTCCTACTATTCACTAATGTGCAACTGCCAAGCACTGTACGACGGTTCTTCCCCAATAAGCTGCTTTAGCGTTGGAGTGCTGTGGCAGCGGAGGATTTGCCCGTTGGGGCTGGTTAGGTGGTTCAGTGGCCAGTTTTGAATGCAAAGATAGTAGGCGGCGCGCCTACTGATGTTTTGACTGCGAACGAAATGAGAGGATGTGTGTAGGAGTAAGCGGTTTCTTACTAATACTTTATCCTAATGGCACAAAAATGGTATACACAGGCGGAGCAGTGAAAGGAGCACTGCAAGAGAGGCTAGTAGAGACAGCGGTCCAGGCGAGCAACTAGCCAGATCACTTGATCGGAGACAAGACAACAATAGAAGTCATATATGAGAACGCTTGACTCTTAGGCAGGGTCAAGCATGACGATAGGAAAAACCGACCCTCAATACGACCCCCCCCCCTCCCTATTCCCTCGTCCAACCCCCACCTTTTCACGACCCACCCCCCTTCTGCTCCCGCATGTTTTCTCTCTACACTAAACAGTTTCAAGGAAGAAGACACAGAAAAAACAAATTAAAAACACAAAATTGGAACTAAACAGCCAGAAAGGGCGGCTTGCATCCTTTCTTATCCGATCGGACCAGACTGCCAGCAGGAACGATCATGTCATTACGTGTCAAAACAGGACTGGTTGGCAGCGCATGCGAGGGAATCGGTTACGGCGTTGGCACTCGTGCACTCACGGGTTCGATTCCCGGCGCCTCCAAGAAATTTTTGCACGGGTTGGAACCGGTTCAGGATTTAGTGTGGAGTAGAGAGGATCTAAAGGTTCGAAAATGAAGTGAGGGAAGCAAAATCGATCGACTATACATGCGAGGATTCGCCTACAGGGGACGCCAGTTTGTGAGAAACTAGGGTTAATTAGACCTCGTACTGCGGTTCTCTGACTCAATCAGCAATTGCTTTTCTATGTTTCCATAGAGGACGATAAGCTCTATCTTTTGCCAAAGTTTCAGTTTTCTAAACCTTCATATATGTTTGGGAGCTCGATGGGAAATCGATGGGAAATTTGGCGAATTTCCCATCGATTTCCCATCTAAATTGCGGAAAAACGAGTGAACCTCGTGGAACCAGATTCTGTATTCAAATGGTAAATTTCATCAACCAACACTTTTAGAAGAAAAGTTCTCTTGATATCTGCAAATTGCTTCTCAGTGATTTGCCAAACAGATTTACTCCATTTCCACCACCTGTTCAAATTTCCACTTCTTCAACCCCCATGAAGAGAGTTTGCCTTTTACCAAAATTTCACTACCCTTACGTAATAGAGCTCCAAGCATTGATTCTTCATCCCCATTATCGCACCCCAATAATTGCTTCTGCTTGTGTGAGTTAGATGGGAAATTTCCCCTCGGAGACTCGAAAATTTGAAAAATATTCCCATCAAGCTCCTAAAAGCACATGAAGATCCAGAAAATTAAAACTCTGGCAAAAGACAGAACTAATTGTCCTCTTTAGATATGTAGAAAAGCATTTGCTGATTTCGAGTCAGAGAAGTTCAGCACGTGGTCTAAGTCACCCTACTTTTCCACATTCTGACGGGCCCTGCAGGCGAATTCTCGCACGTGCAATCGATTGATCTCGCTACCCACACTCTACTTTTCGAATTTCCACCCTCTTTATTCCACATTTGATTCTGAAGCGATTCTGACCCGTGCAAAAATCTATTGAAGGTGCCGGGAATCGAATCCGTGGGTGCGCCGAAGCCGTTTTCTCTCTTACACTGCCAACCAGTCCTGCTTTAACTCGATATGACGTGATCGTTCTTAGGCGGAGCGTCATTATTGATGTCATTAAACAATCATGAATTTACATTCAATGGTCAAGCCAAAACTTCAGGTACCCCACCCACACCTCTCCAATACGACCCCCCGCCCTTCCAAGCCCCCTCCCATACGGCCCCCTCTTGGGAAATTCCCTGAAAAAAAAAATCGGACGCTTGACCCTGCTCTTAGGTCACTTTGGCCACGCCCTTAGAGGGGTCGCGGCTCACAATAATTACTGATAATAGAGCGTCATCGCTTTGTCGAAGACACCCAAGAATATCTAAGTTATTGTTTTCGACCAAACTGTGTCTGAAGGGGTTATTTGATTAGCGAAACTCACACACATTTTGTAACATAACCCTGTACTGTGAGGTTACGGAAGCTGTACGGTAGAAACGACACCTCAGAATGTACTTTGAAACAGTGGGTTATTCTGACATTATTATCACGAATATAGTCTGTCCGAAACGACGAGTTCGCCCACGCACGCGAGAATCGAGGGGCGGCGCGGCTGAGACGTATGCTGTTGGCTGCCACGTCGTCCACGTCGCAGCCAAATCATTGGTCGATACCATGAAGATAACGATGAAGCGTGATACGCAGATTAGAGATGATGACGTGGAGTGCTGGCAAACGTGGCAGCTTCTCGATCCACGCGTGCGTGGGCGGACTCGTCGTTTCGGACAGACTATACCAATTTTATTTAGCAAGACACTGTCCATTCTTGACAAAATTAGCCATGTTTTCTGCTTCGAAATAGTGTCTCTACCGTAACTGTACGAAATAGCCTCGTGGAACAAAATGAATATGATTTTCGTGATTGGCACCACGGACAACTCTTAGAGGCGGAATGTTGGCGAAATTTTTGATTTTAATATTTCTGGAACGAAACTAGCCAACTAGTGCCTTGTATTGAATACTAGTGAGTGATAGAAAGAGGTACTATTGTAGTTGAGCGGTCCCACTATCGAGCCCAAACTTCCACCAAGTCTTCTCTAAGTGATCCTCTAAAATTTTTTTATTCGTTTTTGAAAGGCAAATGCGGCGGTTCAAAACTTTACGTCCACCCTTGAAAATATCGGTTACGGAGGATAAAAATTGCGAACAAGCAGGCGAACGATACGGATTGATGCAGTAGCGCTTAAGAAGACCTTAGGAAACCTTATAGAGCATTCAAATTCAATGCCAAAGGTATTTTGCCTGTCACTGTTTGAGCAAACTCTCCCCTGAACAAGTGTGAACAAAACCAAAATTTTTAAAGACTTTGGGTGGTCGTAGATACTTAGGTATTTCCATGAATAATCTCAATACGTACAAATGGAAAAGGAAACACTAGAACATATTTCAAGCTCGACACGACGGCCATATCATCCGTCTGGTCCTCCTCCTCGTCAGCGTCGGCCGAGAAAGTTGCTCCAAGTCGTGACCTTGGCGGAGTTGTGGACGCTGCGTTGAAGGGAATATGAGAGCAAATGCCTTTACAGAGCACTGCTATGAATCGCTGAGTCCATCGGAATCCAGTGTGTGCAATTCCGAAGTTAGTGGTCTGTCCTGACCATCGATATTCAACCGCCAAAGTTGCGGCAAAAAACAAACTTCTCATTTTCCTCATAAATCCCTACAGCAATGCAAGATTCGCCAGGAAAAGTGTTGCCTGTATTCTACTCCCATGAATGAACAGCGCATTCAAAGTTATGAGTGAAATCTTGCATGTTAAAGGCAGCAGGAGCTGAAATCCTCGACTCCGAGATGAGCTGTGGGTGATGAAGTACAGACTCAGCACATCATAAATGTGAAACGAACACAGACAATGATGGCACAACAGAAAATCGATATTTTGCGTATGCTAATGAGCGATTTCGCAAGCCAGGTTGCGAGCAGAAATATGGGCGTGTCAGGTCACGCGTCTCCTGAGACGCGCAAGGATAAGGTCAGCCATTCCGGCTTATTCTTGCATCCTGAGCGGCTGATAATCCTATCCATATCGACGGTCAACATGCCAGACGAAATCAACAAGGATGATGAAAGTGGATCCCAGAGCACACCTGTACCTAAAGTATTTCAACTTACAGCAGATGAACTGGAGAAGATCATGCAGTCAAGACCTGGACTGTCTCGGATTTCGCAATCTGAGCCGAAACACAACCTTTCCAAGACCGGCTTAGCCAGGTAGTTTGAATTCAACTCAGAAATTCTAGACATCATACGCCCGATAGCTGAGTTAGCCCCCGAAGAGGATGACGTCAAGAAGAATCTGGAAAAGGCGGTCGAACTCCTCACTAAAAGGAACGAGCTATTGGTCGTAGCTGATGGAGACATTTCTGTATTCGCTTTCTACGAGCAACATAGGAAAGCAGAAGTAACGACTGATCCTATCCTGGCCTCCCTCCTTCCTCAAGAAGAAGGAGAAGGAAGAACCAAAGAAAATGAAGAGTCAGACCTGGAAGCCACGAAGATTCGAGCCCTATCAACGTCAGAAGATGCCCTTTCGTTACGGGGGAACGGCATGGGCTCCCGCTCCCCTTCCAATGTTGCACAAGCGTACGGGTACTACCCTAGAGTGGAAATGCAGGGACAAGCAACCTACCCAAGGGTGGAAAATCAAGGCCCACCTCGTGGTGCAACTCCCAGAGACATGTGCTACCGCTGCGGGCGGTTTGGCCACTATGCAACCGACTGCAAGTTCACAAAGCGACAGTAGTGAATTCGTGGCAGGTAACATTCACAGCAAGACAAGTTTTTGGTTTACTTTGAATACTTCCACTCTAATTCGAGAAACACTAATGTTTGGTTTTCTGCCAATTTTCCATACCCAAACCGCATATGTATAGGCTACAAAGTGAATAATAGGCAGTCAGCTTTAGACAATGCAATTTTCGTTTCAGATCAGATCAAGGCTCTTCTCCGATCAGGAGCTATAGCGAGATACCAAGATATTGCAGAAGGTAAGAAGCTCAGACTGATACTAAACTTGTTAGATTTGAACAAGTACCTAGAGAAATACCATGTTAAGTTCGAAGACCTTTCGAAAATAAGGAATGTTCTGCCTCGTCATGGTTTCATGACATGCTTCGATTTGAAATCAGGCTATCATCATGTTTTAATCCACGAAAGTTTTCGCAAATATTTGGGATTTAAGTGGAATGATGATTCATACGTCTTCAATGTCCTACCTTTTGGCTTATCTCCAGCTCCATTCATTTTTACCAAACTTATGAGGCCTCTTCTCGCTAGATGGCGATCACAAGGAATGGGAGTAGCAGTATACCTCGATGATGGTTTGATATGGGTCCACGGAGAGCGAATGTAGACTGATTTCACTCAAAATTAAACAAGACCTTTTCGCAGCAGGGTTCTTCATAGCAGAAGAAAAATGTTGTTGGCAACCCAACCAAAAGTTGACCTGGTTAGGTCATGATATTGATCTTGAGGCAATGTCGCTTGACATTACAGAAGTCAGAAAGGAAAAAGCATACGGTTGTATTGCATTTATGATGAGGTCTAGAGGACCATCTCTAAATGACAGGCTCAGATGGCTTGGTATACTAGCATCCATGCATTTAGTTGTTTCCCGTCAACAATCGAAAAGAAACCGAACCATGATCACGCACGTTGCGCAGAAGGTGGCGCAAGGTTGCAGCCTTTCATTCAGATGGTCACTCAATGAACAAGAGAAGGTTGAACTAGAAGGTTGGTTGCAACTTTTACCGCACAGTAGAACAGATTGGCACGTAACAATCAAAAGCTTCGAGGATTTCTTCATTATATCTACAGATGCCTCAAGCACAGGTGTGGGAGCTGTGTTTCACACACCCTCGGGTGTCAACTTGATAAGTAGAACAGATCTGCCATAGCATCTGAGAGAGTCATCTAGTTCAATTAGAGAACTATTTGGGATTCTCCATGCTATTAGATCGTCCGGAGACGCCATTGTTGGGGAAAAAGTCCAAATTCAAACAGACAGTCAGACGGCTCAATCAGTTTTTTATAAGGGAAGCACCAAACCAGATATTCAGCAGATGGCAGTGGAAATATGGGATAGCATCGATAAGCTAAATACGGATGTGGAAATTTTCTGGATACCGATAGAGTTGAATTATGAGGCAGACTGTGCGTCTAGGATCGTTGATTTAGACAGCTGGTCTATTTCGGACACAATTTTCAACGAGCTGAATAGGGTTTGGGGCCCTTTCGAGATAGACATGTTCGCAGATGAACATAACAGAAAATGCGAAGTCTTTGTTTCCAGGTGGCACAACGATGGCTGTGCAGCGGTCAATGCCTTTAGTATTTCGGCGTCAAAGCTGTGGTATCAACACTGTTGCTGGTGGGTGCCTCCTCCCTACCTCATTACAGGTACCGTATTGGTAGCTAGGAAGCACCAAAGTAGGGGAGTTATTGGATTTCCGTTATGGCCTGCTCACATCAGCTTCATGTCTCTAAGAAAAGGATCAAATTGGATCCCAGAAATAAAAGATACATTCATAGTACCTAAGGGAAGCGTACTCATAAAAGACGGTTCATCTTCTCATCCGTTCACAGCGCCTTCCGTCGATTTCGATTTCATCTTTGCCAAAGTGGACTTCCGGCATTTCTAACCCTCTTGCTTTAAAATTCCCGCGAATTAGCACAAGCAAAACGTAGTTTTTGGCGGAGTTTCGGATACAAAATCGATATTTTGCGTATGCTAATAGTAATGAGCGATTTCGCAAGCCAGGTTTCGAGCAGAAATATGGGCGTGTCAGGTCACGCGTCTCCTGAGACGCGCAAGGATAAGGTCAGCCATTCCGGCTTATTCTTGCATCCTGAGCCCCGCCCACCCACTCTATAATGGATTACATGGATTTACGTGTAGCATCGCAGTGACATTTCAGGTGCCAAATGGCTGTCTTGGGCGGACACGATCGAATCGGCAAGGAAAGAGGGAAGAGGAGATCTCGCGCAGATAATAGGAAGATCGGCAAATAACTCTCTGGCCCAAGGCACCATGGAAGCGTATTCTTCAATGAGAAGACGTTTCGCGGATTTCTCAGTTTCTTTCGCAAACGCTGGCTCTAACTTAGGAAAATACAGGAACCTTTTCATCGCTCACCTGATTCATATGGGGCAAGTGAAATCCATTCCGGTAGCAACGGCAGCGTTAAACTTCTTCTATGGACGACTAGATGATGGGGACACAGAAGTCCAGAAACGACTGGTTGACTCAGCTAAGAGAGAAGCACCCCCTATCATACATAGAAGGAAGGCATCTCAGGAAGACATAGACGCTATCGTAGAATGGGCTCTGAGGAACAATTCTGATGAAGCCACTACCGAATCGTCTATAATACTGTTGTCGTTCCTCGCCTTCCTCAGAATAGGTGAAACCGCGTGTGTGAGAAAGAAAGACTTGGAGGACAAAGGCAACGGAACTTGGTGGTTACGCATACCCAGATCGAAAACCGACCAACAAAGATTAAGTTCAACCGTTGCTTTCAAGGTCCAGGGTAAAGCCGAGGAATTATGGCATAAATTCACAAAAGTTCTGAAGAACCTGAGAGAAGAGCAATTCATTTTTGCGACCCGACCAGTGGGACAGACCGACAACGGATGCCCTAAGAAAACGGATGAATTTGGTTCTAAATCGTGCTGGTCTAGGACACCAGGGCCTAACTCCACATTCATTCCGGTGGAGCAGCTACAGTGGCACTAAGGAATGGGGTGAACCAGGAAGAAAATATATAAAAAGGGTAGGCAGATGGAAGTCAACATCTGCGCTGCTGCACTACCTAGATCCGACACCACTCTAAGGATACTTGGACATTTCAGGTAATTATATGATATGGTAACCATTAAACAATTATGTTTAGGACCATGGAGCTACCTCGAAGAACTTGTAAACCGAAACAACTCAGAGGACACGGCAGAACCTGTGGCGAACCATGACGAACTTTTACGTTATGATCATACCTCAACTTCTTTTTCCTACACTCATAGTACGTTGAATGTTATCCGTAATTTGTATATAGATCATTGTTACCCATTACTGTACGTATGCTTCGGCAAATTCTTCCATTAGACTTGTTGGAAATTGTTACTCACTATTCGAGTCTTATCGGAGACGGGATACTTCAATCCAGGTATCATAGATCATCTATATCTAGACAATTTTCCTAAAACACTGCTTTATTCTAAATATGTTCCGCTCTTCCTAAGCATTAGGCGAAGGCCAAATACACTCTTACGCTATTGCTACAGGGTGTTTTTCCGGGAGTAAAATCGGTGCAATTGCGGACCCAGTACAAAGGCTACGTGCAAATTGCTGGAACCTCCGCTTTCACGTGGTCTTTCGACTGAGAATTTGATCTATTGGAATGGATCAGATCGCGCGCGATGTTTACTCCCGAAAAAACACACTGTAATTTTCTACCTCCATGATTAATTAGGCTCATGTGTTGGCTCTACCTACAGCCCAGTAGGGTTGCGATCACTGTACATACATGCATTTGGTCTCATCATAATCTTGCCACAGAGTGCATATACATATATAACAGCAGTTCTGTCCAGCCATTATGTAATCTTATATCCCTACTCCACGGATCTCCCTCATACGAGGGATCCCAGCCGGTTAGTCGCGAGGCTACGTGGCGCGTCCCCAGGTGGCGGATAGGGGGCTAATCGCGGACCAAACGCGACCTTGTGCCTGCCCTGAGACGAGGGTGGATTCAGGGGATAGACTCCCTGTTTTTGCAGTGTCGGAACGATCTATACCTTCTGACAGCGCGTGGGCATGTTCATGCATGCGTGCATGGGTGTGATTGCGTGTCTGCAGATTGTATCCTGCACATCTATCCGGCCAAAAGCCCTGCATTCAAGTGACTGGGAGGTACAAGGGAGGCGGTTCGGAGTCGCCTCCAACAAATAAGCTCCATCGTCCACTCCCGGAAAGCCCGGCTAACTTCCCGGTGAAATCACACTCCAGCCTCCCACGGGGGAATAGAGCCCAGCAAGCTATCTCCTGTGGGCTTTAAATTTTCAAGCTCGACACAGCAATAAAAGAGAGTGTTCCCCTGATCTCGGAAGAGTCACTGGTACGGCAGCGCCAGTGAGGACGAGGTCCGAGGGGTTATCTAGGCTGCCTAAAACCAGAAGGACTATGATG
Organism: Ancylostoma caninum; assembly: GCA_037903475.1. Classification (NCBI taxonomy): domain Eukaryota; kingdom Metazoa; phylum Nematoda; class Chromadorea; order Rhabditida; family Ancylostomatidae; genus Ancylostoma; species Ancylostoma caninum. The sequence goes on along the minus strand of JBAJFG010000152.1, from coordinate 15,494 downwards.
ACGGTCTGTACCTTCAACGCACGCACGCTTGCATCGGAGGCTTCCATCGAGGATTTGATGATGAAGGCCAGGAAGATCAGGTACGACGTCATCGGACTGACCGAGACGAGGAGACACCGACCACTGAATGCCACCTTCGACACTGGAGAAGAACTGTTTCTTGGAACCTGCGACAGTAGAGGAGTTGGTGGAGTCGGTGTCCTCGTCAACACGAACTTGGTCATGAACATCGACTCATTCGAACAGCTAACAACCCGAATCGGACGTTTGCGGTTGAGAAGATGTGGATCAATACCGGCCTTGACAATCTTCGTCGCCTACGCTCCAACATCCAGCTACGACGAAGAGGATATTGAGGCCTTCTATATGGACTTGGAGAAGTTCTACAGGGAAGACCACACATTCTACAAGATCATCGTTGGCGATTTCAACGCCAAGATTGGTCCTAGGAGAACGCCTGAGGAACTTCACATCGGTACCCACGGCCTGCAGTGGAACGAACAGGGAGAGAGGCTGTCTGAGTTCATCATGACGACGAAGACCATCCATGGTAACTCTCAATTTCAGAAGCCAACCTCCCTACGCTGGACGTGGGAGTCACCCGGTGGAGAGTACCATAATGAAATTGACCACATCATCGTCAATCGAAGGTTCTGCCTGACCGACGTCGGTGTTGTACCAAAGTTCTACACCGGATCCGACCATCGCCTCCTTCGTGCAAGATTCTTCTTCTCACGCAAAGGAGAGAAAGCCGTGAAGTTCAAGAGAAGGAGTCCCAAACCCGTCATCAATTGGGATCTTTTCACTTCGCTAGCCGGCTTTTGGGAAGATGCGGTTGTCGACAACATCGACGAAGAGTACGATCGGCTTGTACAGCATCTCCGCGACAGCGCAAAGAGTGCCGAGGGTTTAAGAGTCACCAAGAGACGACTGTCTTACGAGACCCTCGAGCTCATACGCCAGCGTGGAGCCGCGAGAGCCGCAGGCAACTACCAGCTAACGTCCGAGCTCGCAAAACGGTGCAGAGAAGCGATAAAAGAAGACCTCAAGGAGAGACGAGCAGCAGTGTTGGCTGAAGCCGCGGAGGCAGGGAAAAGCATTCTCTGCGCCCGCCGAGACTTCGCCAATCGCAAGACCAAGATGTCCGCAATCCGGCGCCCAGACGGAACAGTTTCTTCATCAAGACGGGTAATGGAGAAGGTCATCTACGACTTCTACTCGGATCTCTTCGATAGCCACGTCCACCTCTCTCAATGTCATCTTAGGGAGGACGGGTATGTTGTCCCATCGGTTCTCCCTTCCGAAATCCGACATGCCATCGAGTCGGTGAAGAATCGTACAGCACCGGGCCCCGACAGGATTCGATGATTCATCATGTAATCTTATATCCCTACTAGCACTTTCAAATAATCTCAGCCGCCATGTATAAGTATCTTCATTCCTTCCTGTCATTATGCCTTCTAACTACTGCAAGAATAAAGCCTCTCCCTCCTAATTAGCAGAAGCAAAATGTAGTTTTTGGCGGAGTTTCGGAGACAAAAGGAACATTCGTCGCGAACACGCCTGGTCGTGTTCGCGTGCGGACGAGTTCTCCCCGGCGCAAATGCCATTGCGGTGCGTGGTTTGGCGCAAAGGGAAAACGAAATGCATTCAATTCACAGGGTTTCATGGCGGGATCACGCGCCGCAATGGCTTTTGCGCTGGGGAAAACTCGTCCGCGCACGGACACGGCCAGGCGTGTTCGCGACAAATGTTCCATTTTCTCTGCAGGTAAGCCATCATCGTCTGTGTTCATTTCACATTTATGATGTGCTGAGTATGTACTTCACCACCCGCAGCTCAGCTCAGAGTCGAGAATTTCAGCTCCTGCTGCCTTTAACGAACGCTATGAAAAATGCCGCCCAAGCCAACAAGCTGTTCATGTTTTGCGTAGTAAAATCATTCCACCCCTTTGGTGGTGTGATGTCTGCCGGAGAACAGGCATTGTCTTCTTGTTCAAATGTCCTCAAATACTGATATGCGAAGAGAATAGTCAATTTGAAAACAGCGGGAATTTAGTGCGGATTTTCTCGGTCGACACTGTGAAGTACTAGAAGGATCAGACGGGTGATATGGCAGTCGTGTCGACCTTGAAATGTGTTCTAGTGTTTCCTTTTCCATCTATACGTATTAAGATTATTCATGGAAATATTGGCTGAGTGTCTGCGACCACCCAAGGTCTTTAAAAAATTTTGTTTTGTTCACATTTGTTCGGGGGAGAGTTTGCTCAAAAGTTATTCATGCTTGCGGCGCGTCAAAGTTTACGCGCCGATACACAGTGCAAAGGAAGGAGGTAGCAGACAAGTCCTGGCAGGTCAGCACTGTTCCTAGTTTTGCCGTTGCGGCTGCCGCGCGAACAAACCGCGTTTCCATTTTCGCCGCTTTGGGTCGGCGCGAAAACTTCGTGGAGTTTTGTCTAGGCGCGTAAACTTTGACGCGCCGCAAGCATGAATAACTTTTCAGTCAGTGACAGGTGAAATACCTTTGGCATTGATTTTGAATGCTCCATAAGGTTCCCTAAGGTTTTTTTTGAGCGCTACTACATCAGTTCGTATCATTTGTCTGCTTGTTCGCAATTCGTATCCTCCGTAATCGACATTTTCAAAGGTGGGCGTAAAGTTTTGAACCGCCACATTTTCCTTTCAAGAATGAATAAAAAATTAGAGTACCACCTCGACAAGAATTAGTGGAAGTTTCTGGAGTTTTCAAGCACGCTAAAAACGTGAACGCCATTGCTCGAGAGAGCTCGATCCTCGCCCGAAACGACAAATTTTTAGAGTGGGCGTAAAGTTTTGACACTGTAGTACCCAGTCCAGTTCCATTTTAATAATGTCAGTCAAGGAGAGGTGACTTCTTGCTGTTAGCTGAGAAAGCTCGCTCCAACGTCACTCTCGCTTAGATTCGCATGTTCCTGGCTACTGTAGCACACCATCACCCGATTGCGAAGTCTGCTCACTAACAATTTTACTCTGTTTTGCTGGGACGTTTAGAGTTCCCTGTAAATGTGGATCCGATTGTGATTCTCTTCGCAGCGCCTAACAATTTTAGCGCAGGTCAAACATCTCTGCTCACTAAGCTAAGAGAAGGGAAGGATTTTCTTATGTATTATCACTCTTTTGCAGTCTATGTTGCGTGGATGTTTTCGAAAAAAAAAGAGCCAGGAGGTGAGGAATTTGTGCGAGTCAGTCGGCGACCGCAGGGTTGTTTACTGCAGTTTGTTTTGGCGGCTTGGAATCGATGAACCGTGTGTGGCTATCTACTGCTGCGGGTGTCTCCACTGTAAAAGCTAATACTGTCCCAAAAGTAAGTATTTGTTTCACTCATCTTTTGTGAAGGTTTCTTATTAATTTTTCTTATGCGAGAATCTTTAGGGATTTCATTTCTCGTTGTTTACTTTTATTGCTTTATCGTGCAGCGCGTCCTTGTTTTCAATTAGGTCGGAATTATTGCCTGCTGCAATGATGATGCCAAGTTTGTGAATAGTCGTTTGACATCCATGTTTATAAAATCTACGGCATACTCCTCTTGTTTTCATCTCGCATCTTGTCGAGCTGCTGGTGCAAGATAGCAGCTTGATTGATGTTGTGCTTGTTTTTTTTTCGACCGTGAGAATAGCCAGGAGTAGGAAACCATGCGAAATGAAGAAAGTTGTAACAACTTTTTATGAACTAGGAGCATGGAGTCGTTTTGTTCTAATGTAGCACTCGCGGAATCTTTGAAATATTGAGTATTTTGTAGGTCATGTCGTGGTCTTGTCCGCGACAATCCTTCAACACTTAAGCGAAGTGAAGTGAAAGTAAAAAATAAAATATATCTTTGCAAAACTACGCCTCTTTAGAACTTATTTTGGCTCTCATTCTATCAAAATTGCTGAAAAAAAAAAACAAAGCCGAGCTCTTCATGATACTTCTTAGACCCCTCTCTACTTCGTAGGTGATGCTTGGCAGTGGTCTTGATAATAAGTGCCGCCTTCTATCAATAAGTTCTGTCTCATTCAAAGATCCAGTTACGCGAAGATCCCAAAGCCAGTTATACTGAAATCACAATTCTACTGAGTATTGTCTTTATTGGTGTACGATTGTCTTTCTGTACATACTTAAGGATTTCTATGTATCTTAATGTTGGAGTACCGCATAATTATGCTCTTGTTCAGTTCCAACGTTTACCGTCAAAAATGGCACGTGCGTTGGAAGGACAAATCGCTTTGGTAACAGGAGCAAGCAGAGGAATAGGTGAGGCCATATTCATTTCTGGGTACTATGTATTGTACTTGAGCGGCCCCACCATCGAGCCCAAACTCAAAACCATGGATTCCTCTGAAAACTTGCAGGCAGGGGTAATTGGATGTGCTGATCACAATATCATATTCATTTCGCATGGTGGTATCGATTTTATTGATTTTATCGATTTTTCTCCAACTTCGACTCGTATCTCAAATCTCTCTGGAAAACTGCATTCAGGGGTTTCTGAAGTTGCTGATCACGAATATAATAACCGTTTTGCATCATAGTCTCGATTTCGTTGGTTTTCTCCAGATTTTTATCTGTAGGGCGATGTAATCGCCGACTTTGCTGGAGTTTTGCTCATAAAGTCGACCTTTCCTTGCGGAATCTTCATCATATTTGTAACCAGCACCTTCAGAAACCCCAGCAGGCAAGTTTTCAGAGAGATCCGGGAGGAGGTCCATACTTGGGAAAACATCGATAAAATCAATAAAATCGATATTATCATGCGAAGTGAATATGATATTCGTGATCAGCACATCGAATTACCCCCGTATGCAAGTTTTCAGAGAAATCCATGGTTTTGAGTTTGGGCTCGATAGTGGGGCCGCTGAAGTACAATAGTACCCATTTCTGTAATGACCTTGGAAACCTTTCTCTTTTAGTTCGTAAAATTCTTTGGGCGATTCCATTTGATACCACATCAAAGTCAACACAATCGAAAAGAATGTATTAGGTTCATTCATAAGTTCTGATCCTATTGGCGACTTTTGTTTGAAAATTAAGTAACTTCGAAACTATACATTATTAGCCGGTGATATATTGGACACCTATTTAATCACCCTACTCTATTGGGCAGATCATCGATCCCGGTGTTATAGAAAGAAGTCCGTTTTCAATGGGTAACCTTCAACACCGTTGGTCCCATGTGGTCCCATTTTCTGAAATTTTTTTTCACAGGCAGTTTGTTTTTGGTGACATAACCAGGTGAAGGCCTAATACGGCTCGATCGAGAACGTTTGATGGATAGGACGTGATTTTCCAGCCAGGTCTGTTCAGAGGAATATAACTAAAACTCTCACCATGAGGTGGGGCATTGTCGTGAAGAAGATCGTAGTCTTCAAGTACCATTCTTGGTCACGTTTTTCCGCAAGAGTGGCTGATTGCTAGATATAAATTGTGTCCATTATCATACCTTTTTCGTAGTTTAGGCTGCATTGCTCAACTCCTCAATTCTTCACAAGACACATAGGAGAAGTTTCTTCTTATGTTGCTCGGTTTTTTCGAGGTTAGCGCTGTGTTTCGGTGGGAGTTCCGCACTGGCCACAGCAGTAGCTAATACCTCCAAGGACTCACATTCAGTTATTAGATTACTTGAATCGTTAGATCTTTGAGTTCCTCAGAAGTTTAACACATTCGCGACAACGTGTTCAACCGGTTGACACGTATGGTGCGACGCGTGGGACCGCGTGCTCAACTGGGTGAGCACATTCTTCCCAAAGATATATATTTTTGTGAAGCAGCCATAATTTGCAAACTCCTATGTAGTGGTATACCAACAAATCTTCAGGGGTTTCTCACACGCATTAAGCAGAGCAGATCTTCTCTCAGACGTTTTTTAGTACACGGTTGAAACATATATAATAGAAGGAACGATGCATATAAAAATAATTTTCAATCAACATCAAGTGAATAGATGAAATACATTCGGAAACAATCTTGACGATCACAAAAGAGAAAACGATTGAACTCGGAATTGTGCAAATTTGGACTCTTATGCGGCAGAGGAAAATTCCTACCATGTGGACCATGCGCTCAAGCGGTTGAGCACGGGGCCCATACACGTTCAAATGCGCGTGTCCCACGTGACAAACCGTGCCAAAAGGTCGCGAATACGTTAAAGACACACTTAGCTCTTCTACCCTTGTTCCCCTGGACAGCAGATTGACGAAACCAATTCTCCGCAATTCAAGTGCTGTAGGTGATTAAAAGCACAGTAAAGCAAACATCAATTCGCATGTGGATTATCTGACGTTGCCCTTCAGTTGCGCTTTCGGAACCTCCAATTTCAGCTCAAATGAGGTTTACAAACATGGTTGACATTGAAGCACATTATCTACGCAAAAGAAATTATCAGACCATGGCCTCACAGTTTAGGAATGGGAACATTTTCGACATTCCCAAGGTACATTCGTTTACGAGCTTCGGCCTCTTCTACGTTGGCAACGAATCAGAATAGTGCTCACTGCTGCAGATGGGTTTCTATCGGTGGAGGTTTTTTGTCCAGCGTTGCGATATACAAGACAGATGAACACTCGTTCAATAGCTCATACATAGTCCTTTCTCACAATTCAGATTAGGTCAGCAACAGGTCTTGCGATAATAAATCACAACGTGATAAGCATATAGGGACAGAACTTATGAATCAACCTAATAGTACTAACGAAGGTTGGTGCTGATCCAGTTCCTAATTCGGTAGTTCAAGCCGTGCGAAGTAACTAATGATAATAAGAGGCTGCTGGTCCTCATCATCCAAGCTTTCATCCTTCGTCTAATGCCTTCCTTTTTGCCAAATCGACCAATTTATTTAAACAGGAAAGTGATAAAGACAATTTGTATTTGCGTTCTCATGCTACTATTTGGTGACGGATAGGCCCAGACGCGTCCCTGACGCAGCTCAGACGCAAGTCTGACTCGCGCATTTGCGACTTCGCGGCGCTTGCGCGGGTTTTCGTTGAGGATATGGATGACTGGCCTTCATGGAAAATCCTCCTCAAATAGATGCTTGCGTCCCAGGTGCGACTGACGCATGCGTTTATTTGAGGAGGATCTATGTAGTATAAACTGCCTTGATTTCTCCAATATCATGCGTCGCGACAAGGCGATAGACACCATAGCGATCTAAGACTGGTCTGTCCTGGTCTGTGGCTTTGGAACCTGGGAAGAGTTTTGTTCTACAATTCCCTACTCTAGACATACTATAATTTTGGATTGGAAATGATGAAACACCGGTTTTGGGTATTGGTGCATCACATTTTGGATGTATTGCTGTACAACCTTTTGGTTGAGTTACGTGTTTCGCTTTAAAAAAAACGTGATCTTCAAAAAATCGGCCTGGGATGCTCTGTTAAAACAGCTCCAACTTGTTTTCATCAAGAACAGTTTTTGGTGAAGTAGCGCATCCTATCATATTCTGCTTTGCGCGACTCCTTCCATAAACCTTGCAAACTTTCTGAATCTATCGGACAACGGCCTTTGCCTGGAACAGTGCATCGTCTATCCGCAAGGACGAGTCCGCCGACGCACGTGAGGATCGAGAGGCGGCGCGGCTGGGACGGATGCTGTTGGCTGCCACGTCGTCCACGTCGCAGCCAAATCATTGGTCAATACCATGAAGATAACGATGAAACGTGATACGCAGATCAGGGATGATGAAGTGGAGCGCTGGCAAACGTGGCAGCTTCTCGATCCCCGCTTGCGTGGACGGACTCGTCGTTTCGGGCAGACAATAGTTGTTCCATTACTCCGCTTTCATTCTCGAGTAAGAAATTAGAACTTGTTGCAACTGGTTCGGTTATGTTCAAGGAGGATCTTTGCGTTCCCATAGGAAACTGCAACTGTCGAAGTTCCCTCCCCCACGAACCAGAAAAGTCCACCATTGCTTTGCACTCTGATTGTCTGCCGCAGACTGCAACCTATGTTCGCCCTTCTCAGGTAGTCGTGGGGGTTGACTGCAGGTGGAAATCTGTCCACCCCAGTTGTAACTTGGGGTGGACCCCAAATCGCGGGGCACTTACCTCCCACATATCGCAGACGTCCCCCCCCCCGCCCCACGTGCCCTTGCGGCAATCCCGATCCCGCAAAGATGCCGCTTCTTCACACCTTTTCAGATGACAAAATTTGACCAGATTGCTTGTGCTCTCACGTAGATTTCGCTCATTTTTCGCCGAAATATTTCCCCACTTTGTCCGAAAAATTCACGTAAATCTCCAGAATATAAGCGAAATGCGCTCGATTTCATGAGTATTGCGCCCGAAAATTAGGCGAGATTTGTTGGAGTGTGCGCGAAGATCACTGGATGTTCGACGTTCTATTCTCGGGGCCATCCTAGGTAGTTACACCGCCGTGGGTTCGTAACAAAAATATTGCTCATGGAAGAGCAAGCATTTTGCGTTCTTAGTCTTTTATACACCTAAATGCAGCTCCAGTCCTGAGAGCTGCACCGAGGACCTTCCTCAGTTCATCCAGCTGACATGCGCCGTACATTAACATGGTGAATTTTCCTCAATTCAACACGGAATAATTCAATGTCAGCACGTGTAAGGAATCGCGGTGGACTGCAGCATGTCCGGGGGGGGGGGGCATGAGCAACACGTTGTGCCGATATGCGCGTTCTCAACTCAGAAAGTAGGCGGGGCAGTGGGAGGTCCTACCTGCTGTTCGACGCCACGATTGTCTGAGTTTCTCTCTCTGTCGCGCTGCAGAGAATTTCAGTGGGCCGACCGTAGGGGCCTCGACAGTCGGAGTTCCTTGTATCTAGAAAATCTGACATAGTTCGTAAGGATCGTTAAGGTTAGTCAGGCGGTTGTTTTCAGGAAGAGGGATCGCTCTGCAGTTGGGCCAGTCTGGAGCCACCGTATACATAACTGGAAGAAAGCCTGAGAATAGCTTGCAAAGCCAGTATCGCAACCTACCGACGTTAGAAAACACTGCTGAAGGTAGATCGTTGTGAATCTGATAAAACCTTTGCAACTGGTCATGAACATAAATTTCAAGAAAAAAATTACAGAAATTCGCCAAAGAGGCGGCAATGCTGTGCCAGTCTATTGTGACCACACAAATCACAATGACATCGCAAAACTTTTCGAACGAATCAATACGGAGAATAATGGGATGCTGAACATTCTCGTGAACGCTGCATATTCGGGAGCCAAGGTTAGATATCCTTAATTTCACCTTTATATGGTCATCATCCCACTCAAAATCTATTTTTAAAGTCATTTCCAGGATGAAATTCTAAACTGGTTCACGTACACGTATTACATTATTAGACGTATTTCAAAATAAAGTTATAGGATATGGCTGATTCTGGTTCCATCCCTTTCTTCGAAGCCGATCCTCTGTTATGGGATTCTATTAACAACGTTGGGCTGAGGAACAACTACATATGTTGCGTTCACGCTGCAAAAATGATGGCACAGCGAAAGTGAGTGAAAGATTCAGATTGTACCTATCCATAAAAGTTTTGCATTGGAAAATTTAAGATCTGGTCTTATCGTTAACATTTCTTCTGCTGGCGGCTTGCAGTACACGTTCAACGTTCCATATGGGGTCGGCAAAGCGGCGGTAGGTTAGGTTCGATCCATTATTATGTTTGTATGGTTGATCTTCCGTCACCATCATAGCCCTTCAACCACAGATTATTTCCTAATGCAGCAACTGCGTAGACTTACAGCTGGATCGAATGTCCGCCGATATGGCCGTTGAACTAAACCCGTACGGAGTCGCAATAGTCTCGCTGTGGCCTGGTATGGTTCGAACCGAGTTCTCAGCGATACTAAGGGATGAAAACAAATTGGAGAAGATGGTCCAGCAGTCCAAGGTTGTCTTATTTCCATTCTGAAACCACTGTGTTCCGCAGATAATCATCCACGTGTTCTCCCTCACATAACTGTGAATTATTCTTTGCTCACATCATGAAAAGAAAAACAAATTTGATGCAATTATTTTGAGACTCCGTTATAGTCCATGTTGAGTCAGGGTTAAGCATATGACAGTATACCTGCAGGAGAGGTTTGCCTTGGGTGGAAGAGGCGGCAAAAGGTTGTGGTGATGGATGGAGCGATGGTTCAGAATAGCGGGACGAAATGATGTTCAATTTTTGTGGGTGTTTTCATTAAAATTGGGTCAATTGGGTCAAGTGGTAAAATTGGTCGTGTTCGTTAACTATTTATTGCTTGCAATATCATCGAATATTTCTGTCACAGAAGTGCTTCTACTGGTGAGACATTTGGAGAAAATTTGGCGATTATCTCTTATTCAATGAAATTTTCGGCTGTTACTGTAGGAGCAACACTGTAAGAAACAAAATGCGCAGCATACAATGCTCCTAGACTGAGATACATATATCGTACAACTCATGAAGCTCATTGAGAAGTCGTCCTCACTTGAATATCAACTTGGGTTCGACTGTTGGTGAAGGGAACGGAAGTTATTAATCTTTGAGAAAAGTTCATTCGTTTCGTGCATAGATAATCACGAAGGCTTGCTTCTTAATTTCATGTATTGCAGGAAGCCTTGGACAAAGCATTCAAGCAAAGCGAGTCGACGGAGTTCGTTGGTAAGGCTGTTACTGCGCTGGCCTCCGATAAAAAAGTAATCAAGAAATCTGGAAAGGTGTTGATGACTTACGATCTCGCTCGAGAATACGGGTTCAAAGATGTGGACGGTAAGCATAAAGTATTTGTACAAAGTATATCTATGTTGCAACTGCAGACCCGACAGATAGTAATTACGGCACGAGATTTTACTGGTTCGCTATACCTTTGTTTCTAGGAGGATTACCCATGGATATTCGTTGCGTCGCAACTGCGTTGGAGTTCTTCGGGTTCAACCGAACAGCCTCTATTGTGCCATCTTTCCTCAGAATTCCTCTCTGGGGTATGCACTTTGCTTCGTACAAGTTCCCTATCAAAATCTGGTGATTTCAGTCCTGATTTGTAGTGTTCCTTATTTGCAGGATTTTTTGTTCTACCTCATTTTAGACTCCCCTTTCACCTTCGCGTTGTAGAGGGTAGACAAATTATAGACGGGAATGTACTATATTATTGTTTGACCTTCACGTGCGCTCTTTAACTTTCCATTATTAGTAGTTGATTTTGATTACGGTGACCTTCGACGATATCTATGTAAATTTCGCTGCTCTTCAACTTCTTAGTTCGTTTCCTCGTTCATCCTGAGGAATGACATTCAATATTCTTCTGTGGAACTGTAAGCTAGTACAGTTTGATGTAGATAAAATGTATGATACCTCGATGTTTACTAGCTTCGGAAAATGAGCATCGCACTTTTCAGAAATGCGCAGTTTAGAGAGATGGGGCTACTCCCTAGAGTTTTACATTCGAAAATACTTTTCGAATACTCGAACTTTCGAATTTTTTGAACACACCGAATTTTCGAATACTCGAATTTTCGAATTTCTAGGGGTCCCCGAATTTTCGAATATTTGAATTTTCGAATTTTTGCGAACCATCGAATTTTCGAATATTTGAACTCTCGAATATTCGAATGTGCGAATATTTTTTCGAATAACATTCCATTTGGTAAAAACATTTTGTGCCCATGCATGTATGCGAACAGTGCGATATGTTTCCCAATCACAATGGGCATGGAACATTTTGTAGTGTGTATTTTTCATCTGCCGTATATGTATGTATTTTTCATTTGCCATTTTGGAATTTCCTTCCCCATGAGCGGAAACTTGTGCTGCTATGGAGTTGAACCCTTATCGGTTTTAGTACTGCAACTGTTAAAATTCCTAAGCTTGAGAACGCCTATCTCTTTTGAGGTCTGAAACCATTATTAAAGGATCGTAAAGTGGATGAAAGCCTTCATCCGGCTTTCGCTTTGATATCTCTGTGTTGTAGTTCAACAAAACGAGCCACGGTAGTGGATGGACAGGCATTGACGCGGTAAAAATAATGTTGGGTACAGTGGTTCAATTACTTTGATCATGAATGAGCTTCCGGTTATCAACAAAAAAGCGTCAACGATACCAAAAAAACACCCAATTCCTCGTTATTACTTTTGTTGATCCGGTCCAACTGCGTGCTTGTAAGTTGAATAAAGAAAAACCAACAGAACTTCTATAACAAGATGTCGGGGTATGTTTGAGCAGAAAGAGTAGCATGAGGGTCTCAAGATTTTGTGTGAATTTTGAATTCCATATCTAACGGTTATGTTCTTAAAAAGAGTTTCAACGAAGCAGTAGTTGGAAATCGGCTAAATATAGGGAAGAATGCTGTGTAAAAGTTAATGTCATATTAGGTTGTCGGGGAAATGATTGAGACACTTCAGCAAAAATTCTTCCTTGTATCCCTCCCACGTGACCTGTCCCCATGGTATGTGAATATGTGATACCCTGCTCTCTGAGCATCTTCGCCATGACTATGTAAAGACGTAGCGCTGCGCCGTTTGGTATCTAGGAGCGAGAATGGACGAGCAATCAATTCGAGCAAATTCCTTGCACGAGCTCCTGGGGAGTGCAATGCGAGCAAGAGGGACAGCAACATCATTATGACGTTCTGATCGGGGATCACCAGCAACGCAACCGTGAGCCGTCCTTCGTAACGCTCCTCGAAGCCATTTTCCTATTTTGCGATCTCCCGAGCCTAAGTGCAGGGTGTGTTCTACCAGAGTTGCCGGTCAGCAACATGACGGGCAACATCAACATTTACAATAGTCAAATCAGAGCGACAACCATGCTCTTGAGGAAACAGAGACGACATATTTGAGGATGCGTTTTGCTGTAAAAAACGCACCCTCAAATGGCTTTGTTAACTCATCGGCACTCGGAGGAAGCACGGACCACGATGCCATACATATCACACTTGCCTAACATCGTGCTCTCTATACAACACCTTGCCTGGGCCTTAAATTCCCCCCCTGGTCGAGCAGCACTTTGCCAACTTTGACGATTTTTGACCAGTGACTGATGACTTTTTCGACCTGTAACATGATAACTGACCCCGCAGTGCCGGAAGTGCACTAGACGTTTGACTCGACGGGAATTTTTTTTCGAATAGTCGACATTTCGAATAACTCGATTTTTGAGGCTTTTCGAATAGTCGACATTTCGAATAACTCGATTTTCGGCCTTTTCGAATAGTCGATATTTCGAATAACTCGATTTTTGGCCTTTCTCGAATAGTCGATATTTCGAATAACTCGATTTTCGGACTTTTTCGAATAGTCGATTTCGAATATTCGTATCGATATTTTGTCGAGTCAGCAATACTAATTATAAAGCAACATATTAACAATAAGTTATCTATTTGATTCCAAACTTTATTTAGAGCATCCAAAACACAATGATTTCTAACTTCGATCAATAACTTCGATTATAATGGAAGGAGGCACATTGCGAAAATTAAAGCAAACTGTGAGATGAAAATCAACGAGGTCTCAGAAGTGCTGATAATGATGATCCATTCTTAAAGAATAAAGAAGCGGCAAGTATGATAATAGGAGGGATTCCATAAGTACAGTCTTAGTCAAAATTACTGTAGTCATCGAGACAATGAATCACAAATTACCTGTGGAGAAATTGTGGGCGCTAATGTCAATGTTGCCTTTTTGATGTCCGCTGCGCCAGCTTACTTTCACAAGAACGCATGGCATTATTGCGGCAGGACATGCGAGTATCAAGAGACGGTAGCACAACATCTCAGGAAACGGCATCTTGTTTTTCCGTATTCTTTGGACGGTATTTCATCATTGAATATGAGTTCTATGTCCCTTGAACCACCGAAACAGCGAAATCTGCGACGCTAAGACTTCCGTGAGTGGCGCTTTTAAAGAACTTCCGTGAATGGCGCTTTTAGAGAATGACCAGGTCAAAAACCTATAGTCAAAAATTCATCTAGCCAGTAATAAAGTTCTGGATAAATGTGGCGAAACCAAAGAAGTATTCAGTAGCATTTCGCTATGAGCAAGTAGTCGTATACTGCAACTTAGAACTGTTACTTTAATTTATTTGTTTTAACTTTAATTACTTTAGTGAAAATGGTTTAAATACATACACATTAGAATGGATGGACTAGTGCTTTCATGCCAGCTTTAACGTGCAGTTTGGCCAATTTAATAAGTCAATAAAAATGTCGCGTTATTCGACGAATAGTCGAATAACTGTCCTTTTCGAATAGTCGACATTTCGAATAACTCGGTTTTTGAGGTTTTTCGAATAGTCGATATTATTTTTGAGGTTTTTCGAATAGTCGACATTTCGAATGACTCGATTTTTGGCCTTTTTCGAATAGTCGATATTTCGAGTCACTCGAAAGTCGATTTATTCGAAACTCGACTCGATTTGACTCGGTCGAGTCAAATGTCTAAAGTGCACCCGACTGCTGGCCCCAGGTGATATGTGCAGATGGTCATTAGAGCATGTCCTGAAATTCTTTAATAGAAGAGAAAAAGTTTGAAGATTGAAAAAAAATCCAGAGTGTCTCAATCATTCCCCGACAAGCTAATATCATAGTTTGCAGTTCGCTTTCATGCTTAGTTGTGGAGGAAACGCTTGAATAATCAGAAGTTAGTTAGAACTGCTAGTTTTTCAAGTGTCTGGGAAAGTACATACATGTGTTTTTAGGAAAATTGAGATTGAAATGAGAAATTGAACTGGGGTTTCAATTGGAACGGTTCTTTAACGAGAAAGTGGAACTCAAGTAATCGTTGCGAAGCAGATGAATCCAATATTCGAATGTTCGAATTTCCGAATAATCCCGGATCTTCGAGTTTTCAAATATTCGAATTTTCGAATGTTGCGGGGCCATCAAATTTTCGAATATTCGAATTTTCGATTCTTTCGATGCTCCCGAATTTTCGAATCTCCCGGAACCTCCGAATTTTCAAATATTCGAACATCCGAACAGATATTCGAATTTTATTCATATCGGTCAAAACTCTACTACTCACATTATTGGTGCTTCAGCTGCTGAAGTTTGTTTTACCCTGCTTCTTTGCTTTCTTCTGTAATATCTTCCTCAGGGTGTCTAGATATAGGGTTTATTTTTAAATCGTTCTTCATTGTGAACGTGTAGCTCACTTTCTGGCTTTCTTCCCATTGGTAATAGAATAGGAACAGAACAGCTATTCGAAAAGTAATTTGAAAGTGTTCAAGGTGCAGAACGCAAATTCATTCTGTTAGCAATCATTTATTAACAGTGAATAGGAATAAGGAATTCAATCCCTTTTTCACATAGCGAGTATTCCACTAACTCAGTTGGTCCGCATAAAAGTTTATGAATTTCACCATACATTAAGCAGGAAGAATTACTGAAAAGATCAAAGAGGTCCGATGATGAACAGTGTGTGTACAACATACACGGACAGAAAAAAGGGCCCAGCCTCCTTGGGGACCATTTCAGCCGAAGTTTCAAAAGATATTTTCGAAGTTCACGGTGTTAACCGCCTCGTTCCCATCTCCCCGTCTGCTGCTAGGGTATTAGAAGG